>CM076580.1:1729002250-1729548791 GCA_034641835.2 Pinus albicaulis
TTGTTCAATCTCCTTCTGGCAGAGTTGTCTGTGTTCTACAGACATGGAAATGGCTCTTGACTTACAAGGTCTGCTAGTGTAACCTTCCTTGTAAGGTAGTTCCACACAATTTTGCTTCCGATGCCAAAATGCATTGGGTTCCTCCGAGCAACATGTTTCTTCAAATTCTCTCTGAATCTGAGATATCTTTTTCTGGACCTCTGGAGAACTCAACTGTTCTTCAATCTTGATAATCCCTTTGTGTTCTTTGAGTTCTGCCGGGCTTTTTTCAGCTTTTTGAATCTCCTGCATAGCCTGCACCATGGGTGAAATTCTGGGTCTGGATATATAAGGCAATTCAATTCTCTCTCCAGAAATAGTAATAAAATACCCTGAAGAATTATCAGGGAATCTGAAAGACCCATGTGCTTCTACTGCTGCTAAAAATATATTTCCTAATATACAGTCAACCGGAATATCAGAAACTGCAAAGGAAAGTTTAACACATTTTGAATCAAAGCAAACAGCAGCTTTGGAGACTTCAAATTTCAACTTCTTTGTTCCTAATCCCATTACTTCCTTCTTGGCTGTGGTCCAGTATTTTGAAGGGATTAGTGTTTTGGAAACAAGGTTAATATCTGATCCAGAATCAATAAGTGCAATAACCTTGTAAGTATGACCAGCAACACAGAGATTTACCTATACATGGTGTTGTTGGTATTGAATAGCGAGGACTTGCATATCCCCGATTTCACTAAAGCCTGATGAAGGATCAAATTTTCCTGTGGCAAGTTGTACTTCGGCTTTAGGAGCAGTATGAAGTGTATAATTTGTCTGCTTGCCTGAAACATTTGTAGAAGAAGATGCTGACTGATTCATTTGTGTTTTCAGGACAGAGAGTTCATTTTTCATACTGCGTATTTCTGTTTTTAAATCATGTATCTCCTTACTCACCTCCCCCAAAGTGAGTGCACGAACTTTGTTAGAATTTTGTTGGAGATACGTTTTGGTGTTTCTTTCATAAGAAGCTTCAACAAAGTTGGGCTTCTTGGCAGAAGAACTGGAGGAAGAACTGGAAGAACCAGGCATGTTCTTCATGTAAGCGGCTATAAGGGCAGCTTTGAGATCACCTTCATCCATGGCTCGGATCTGAGCAAAAACTTTAAGATCATCATCATAAACTTGAGCCATGAGAACATGGGGAAGTTCTTCTTCAGAAGAAGAAAAAGAATCTGAATCAGAGTCAGAACAATGACAAGCGTCTGAGTCAGAACATTGACAATACATATTGACTTGTTCCTCGGAAGAATAGGAGGAATAGTCATCTGAAGAGGAAGAGGCAGAGGACTGTTCAGCATGTTGTTGGATTTGGAGACCAGAACGACTAGGACAGTCAGCAGTTTTATGAAAAGAGGAATGACAGTAGGCACATCTAGGCTCAGTTTTAACTGTGACAGTAGGGGCTGTAGCACTAGTAGATGGTTGTTTATTCTTTTGGGATTTTTTACCCAATCCTCTTTTAGATTCTAGAGCTGTAGGACACATATTTGAAGTGTGACCAGGTTGACCACACAACCAGCAGACGACTTCTTTCATTCTGGCAATTTTGACATCTTTGGGACGAATGTCATGAGGCTGGTAGTAGTGTGTCTTTGGCTTATAGCGGTAATGTCCTCTTCTTTCTTTTGGCCTTCTAGATTCTTTAGGCCTTCGGAGCTCTCGTCTTTTTCCTGAGCTCAATCTGTAGGTGGAGGCTTTACTTCTTTTGTAAGCCTTCTTTGCATGCCTCTTATGCTTTCTGCGATGCACCAAAGGATCATCAACGGTTATTCCATATCTACCACAGAAAGACTTTGTACCATGAAGTCTATTTAATTTATCTATAGACTTTTGCATCTTAGAACTGGTACATAAAGAAATCAAGACTTTAGTAATTATAGCATAGAAGTCTCCCCAAACATAAACTTCAAGTGGCAGGGGGAAAGCTTCTTGCAACTTCAGTATATCAACCAGCTTTGATGGTAAAGCTGCAAGATATACTTGCTTCCACAAAATATTCTTTGGATCCTTGACCAAAAATATGCGCTCAATCCAGTCTCTTACATAACAGTGTGAAAATCAGTTCACGTATTAAATATATTTTATAACCTAATGCTTTTGTATAGTTGGAAAAATTTCACCAAGTTCTACTTAAGGTAAAAATCAAATGAGTTTATATTTAAATTATATTTATTATTATGTTTTACATTAGTTAGAAAAATTTCACCAAGTTCTACTTAAGGTAAAAATCAAATGAGTTTATATTTAAATTCTATTTATTATTATGTTTTATATTAGAAAGCTAATTCTTATCTTTTTTTTTTAATGCATGAAAGATTATTTGAGGACTTTTTAACATGAGAGATTTGAGCAGAAGTTCATTTAAATGATGAAATATCTATTTTATTTGGACAAAATAAGTATTATTAATATAATTTTATATGGAAAGTTACAAGAATGAAATGGAAAACTAACTCTCAACGTTACAAAAGAAGATTCAAACACTCATTTGAGGGGTTGGACAGAGATAGATTGAAGAATGGCACACTGGAGGTGAAGACTTATTATTTTACTTCCATAATGCACTTGTTGCAGTGATTTTTCTCATTGTGACTATGAGGTTTTCAATAATAATAGCATAATTCTTTTTTATTTGACTTATTATTTTACTTCCATAATGCACTTGTTGCAGTGATTTTTTTCATTGTGACTATGAGGTTTTGAATAATAATAGCATAATTCTTTTTTTTCTTTTTTTTCTCCTTACTTGTTTTTCTTTGTTTTGAACCCATATTTGCTGGTAAAATTATTCAATATTATTGATATAACTTGATTATAAAACAATCTCAAATACATCCCCCTATCGGGGTGCCTAACTGTTGATCAGGGTCGTGTGTATCCACGTGGTGTATGTCTTACCGCCTTGTGTGAAATTATTATGACGCCAGTCCTCTGACTGTCGCTCTCCACTATGTTTCTTGATTTGCATGCGCCAGCCAGCTTAGTGAAATGAAGTCGCCTTCACTAAGTGGGCCTGCAGGCTATTTTTGGCGCAAAGTCTATTTTTAGACATATGGATCATGGTCTATGAGTTGCAGGATGCTATTTATGGATGATTGGTCGAGTTGGTAAAAATAGATGGACCTCTATTTTTAGACATTAGGCGGTTTTTATTTTTAGACTGCCGGGCTAAAAATAGAACAGTCAAATATTATTAACCCTTAATAATATTTAGACTATATTATCTTATCAAAATCAGAGGTTCTACATACGATTGCAATGATCAACTTAGCCCCTCCACCACTGTGCGTACAGTTGGGATCACTCTCTTGGAGAAACCAGAGTCGGTGAAATAATGATCTGCTCAGTATCAGCCTTTCCGGCTGGGGTCTTATTTCAACCCACGGTGCTCTCTTGAGTCGGCACACATGCGACTCACTGCTGAAGATCTCAAAACCTTCAGGCTGCTCTGTGTACACCTCCTCCTCAATAACTCCATTGAGGAACGCAGTCTTCACATCCATCTGATGAATGTGCCACCCCATCTGCGCTGAGAGAGCAAGGATCGTCCGTATGGAAGAGTACCTTGCGACAGGTGCAAGGGTCTCCTCATAATCGATCCCCTCGATCTGTGAAAAGCCACGGGCGACAAATCTCACCTTGTACTTCTCCACACTCCCGTCAGCCGCCTGCTTCACCTTGTAGATCCATCGCGAACCCACCAGCACAGTTTTCCCTTAAATTACGCGGGACAATCTCCCATGCACTGTTCCTGATGATCGAATCATATTCTTCGATCATGGCATCAACCCATGCGGGTTCCTCCACAGCTTCCTCAAAAGAGGATGGCTCCGTCACAACACATTGACTCACAAGAGCCATGTATCCAGTGTACCGATCTGGTGACTGTCTCTGTCTGCGCTGTGTTGTAGGTGGTCCTACAACCTTCTCTGCATCCCGAGCCAGTCGCTCAGCTTCTGTAGTGCGCATGCGCCCTCTGATGGTTGGCGCTGCCTGGGTGGTTTCTTCCACCTCCTGAACCTCCTTTTGTGGCTGATCCACATCCGGAAGCTCCTCCTTAGGAACTAACAGCTCCTCATCTGCATGCAAGTGTAGCTCCCTCTCAAGCGAACACTGCATGGCTTTCTCCTCCTGAAATTTTATATCCCGTCGCACAACAGTCTTGCAACTGTCTAACAAATACACCCGGTAGTTGTGAGGTGTATCAGTGTACCCCACAAATATTCCAACCTCAGCAGTTGGATCCAGCTTCCTTCTCGCGTCCTTCGTCACATGCATGTAGACGGGTGAGCCAAAAATCCTCAAATGGGAAATATAGACTCTTACAAAACGCCTCCTCGGTGTACTCATTGCAAGTATCATGAGGGACAACGCGATTACGCACATATCTTGCGAGTGTTACATGCCTCCACACAGTGAAGGGTGTTTGATCATGTGTGTGATGCTTCAGAATCGTGCTTATTCAACGACAACCGTTCTTTCATGGGTTATGGGGTGCGATAGGCTCTCTAAGATCCCTTGTGCGCAAGTCCTTGAATTCAGCGAGGAGATGAATTCACCACCCGTGTCTCTCCTAAGAGCCTTCCATGCTTCTCTGATTCCTTCTCAACAGGTGCCTTCGAACTCCACGAACTTTGAAGTATGTCTCACTCTTCTTACATAGAAGATCCGGCCTCAAAATGTGACAAAGATCACATAATACCTGTGCTTTGCTGTCGAAGCAACAGAGAAAGGACCACACACGTCTGTGTGAACTCTCTCAAGGATCGTCGTGGCGCGCCTATCCTTCTCGTGAAAGGTGGCTTTCACATACTTCCCTAAAGTACACCCCTTGCACTGATCTGACTGCGCAAGAGTGCCCTTAGGAAGCCCAGTAGAAATCTGCTGCAGAATCTTCAAAGCTGCATGGTGAAGGTGGCCCAATCTCCTGTGCCACAGTTCGCCCTCATCATCCCGGCTCACCACTCCTTACACCTTGCATGCCATGTGTGACCATCTGCCACAACGAGATAAAGGTTCTTGACTCGAACCCCTATCTTTCGGGTTTCTCTAGTTGTCTTACTACGCAGGAAAGCCTTTCCCTTGCTGAAGACAAGATCATATCCCTTGTCTTCTAACATCGCCACAGAGATAATATTCTTCTTCAATCCTGGAACATGCATCACTTCCTTCAATACGAAGGGTTTACCAGACTCCCTCTCAAAGGAAATGGTACCGATACCGGTCGCACTATATCTACCATCATCGCCCATCTCGATGTGCACTCCAAGGTCTTTCTCATCCAGATCTGAAAACAGATCTCGATCTCCAGTCATGTGAAAAGACGCACCACTGTCCAAGAACCATACTGATCCCATCATACTTGAGACCAAGCATGCGATGTTGAAAATCGGCTCAAGCTGCAGGAGCTAAGGCTCTCCACTTAGGTCCGGCGGCTGCTTATTTTTCTTCTTCTGCGGACAATTTATGGCATAATGTCCGTGTTGGTGACAGTGAAAGCACTTCACCTTGGACATGTCCTGCTTCTTGCCTTTCGCACCGGAATGAGAAGCTTTCTTGCTCTTCCCCTTCTTTGCTTTGGCATCCAAAGCGCAATTTTCTTCATCAGATGCCTTTGATGAAGATTCGTCCCTGGTACTCCGCCTTATCTCCTCTTGCACAAGATCCGACCAAAGTCGCTCCCATCCTGGCAATTTCTCCCGACCATTGACAGAGTCCTGATAGGAATGCCAACTCTTCGGAAGCCCAAGGAGAGCCAAGCTCACCAAGTCCTCGTCATCAAAAGTAACCCCCACACTTCCCAGCTCATCTCTGCATTGGATGAACTTATTGAAGTACTTGACATCTATAACCTTTCTCATCTTATGTATACCCAAAGATCCTTAGGCGCCCAACTTCAGGCAGTCGCTCTTGCTTTGGAGATCGTCATCAACGCTTTCCCACATCAAGTCATCAAGTATAGAGAAGCTTTTCCATGCATCTTTTTGGATCTTTCAATGCAGTCCTTCACGCCTTAACACAGTCATATAGACATTTTTCCATCTTCTTTAGCCCTCAGCAGCGCTCGATGACCCCTACCTGTAAAGCTTCTATGAACTCCTTGACTGTTATCATCTATCCATACCTCCGTCTGTCCTTCCATGCAACATAATTGAGCGCCCTCAAGGGCATATTCCGATCGCAATCCTGAAAGACATTTCAACCCGGCACCAAGAAAGCTATTGTGGTCCAGTTAAGTTCTGCTGCAAATTTGAATTCCACCAGCTCAAAACTCAACTGCTTCCGATCTGTGAGAACAATTTATTTCTAGCACAGAGATCGACTGTAGGGGCATTTATTGGATATATCACCTTTCAGAGAAAGGATGGATCTAGAGGCTACCTGGCCCGCTTACAGACTCTGTCTACCGAAATAAATTGTAATCACTATAATAGATCCGATGATCAATTAGCTCTGATACCATGTAGAAATTTGAATAATAGCTGAATTATTCACCGAGATTATCCTGATTACACACTATTTAAGCTTCATGCATAATACATAACCTCTTCTACAATTGATCATCAATATACGGAAATAGAAACAGTCGCATGCGCACATTAAAACATAATCAAGGACACATATCAACACAGTATGTAATGGGGAAAGCTGATAGCTGAAAACCCCAAAATATATGTATATTATAATGATAGATAACATGTAACAATCATAGTACAATAATCCTCACAAGTACTCAGTACTATCTCCAAAAGTTACACACAAAACTAGCTCAGATTTGAACAAGTCACAGGTTCAAATCTCCTCCACAAGTCTGCCTGCCTCTATTGCGCAATCCAAGATGAGAATGAATGAGATCAGGGTTTGATCTACTGGCTTGTACTGCGCAATCCTCATTGGCAATCTCAATCAATGTGTGTGCAAATCTCATGCACAAGTATAGTCACAACTGATAGCCACACTCACCCTTTCACCCACCTCTAACACTGGTCTCCACTGAATTGTCCATGCATTGCAGTTAGCTGATGTGTTCTTTGGTTGATTTATGAGTTAATAATTAGTGAACTAATTAATTATTAATTCACACCACTCATCACTAGTGTATTTATCAGTTAGACTAAATACAACTAGTTCAACTAAGTTAAACCGAACACAACTCCACCAACTGTCTCATCAACTCCACCAAACTCTGCCACATGAGTTCTAACTGAAGTCAACCATGCAATAGCTCAACTAACCCTTAGGAAAAGCGTGTTTCCTTCTGTCAGCTGCATGTGCCACATCCAAGCATCAAACTGAAGTGCTCCAAGAGGATAAGATAATGTTTATAGTCTAAATATTATTAAGGGTTAATAATATTTGACTGTTCTATTTTTAGCCCGCCAGTCTAAAAATAGAAACCGCCCAATGTCTAAAAATAGAGGTCCATCTATTTTTACCAACTCTACCAATCATCCATAAATAGCATCCTGAAACTCATAGACCATGATCCATATGTCTAAAAATAGACATAGTCTAAAAATAGACTTTGCGCCAAAAATAGCCTGCGGGCCCACTTAGTGAAGGCGACTTTATTTCACTAAGCTCCATCATCTTGTTGCATTTTCAACATGTAGAAATTTGAATAATAGCTGAATTATTCACTAAGATTATCCTAATTACACACTATTTAAGCTTCATGCATAATACATAACCTCTTCTACAATTGATCATCAATATGTGGAAATAGAAACAATGCGCACATTAAAACATAATCAAGTACACATATCAACACAGTATGTAATGGGGAAAGATGATAGCTGAAAATCCCCAACTATCTGTATATTATAATGATAGAGAACATGTAACAATCATAGTACAATACTCCTCACAAGAACTCAGTACTATCTCCAAAAGTTACACACAAACTAGCTCGATTTGAACAAGTCACGGATTCGAATCTCGTCCAAAACTCTGCTGCCTCTCTGCAATCAAGATGAAAATGAATGAGATCAAGTTTGAATCCTAGCTTATCTGCAATCATCATTGGGAAATCTCCATCAATGTTTGTACAAATCTCATGCCTGGTGCGTCTAGCGATAGTCCACCTCACCTTTCACCATAACTTTGGTCTCCTTTAGGCCCATCATGCATTGCAGTTAACTGATGTGTTATTTAGTTGAATTATGAGTTAATAATTAGTGAATTAATTATTAATTAATTCAAACCACTCATCACTAGTGTATTTATCGGTTAGACTAAATACAACTAGTTCAACTAAGTTAAACCGAACACAACTCCACCAACTGTCTCATCAACTCCACCAAACTCTGCCACATGAGTTCTAACTAAATTCAACCATGCAATAGCTCAACTAACCCTTAGGAAAAGTGTATTTCCTTCTGTCAGCTGCATGTGCCACATCCAAGCATCAAACTGAAGTGCTCAAAGAGGATAAGATAATGTTTATAGTCTAAATATTATTAAGGGTTAATAATATTTGACTGTTCTATTTTTAGCCCGGCAGTCTAAAAATAGAAACCGCCCAATGTCTAAAAATAGAGGTCCATATATTTTTACCAACTCGACCAATCATCCATAAATAGCATCCTGCGACTCATAGACCATGATCCATATGTCTAAAAATAGACATAGTCTAAAAATAGACTTTGCGCCAAAAATAGCCTGCGGGCCCACTTAGTGAAGGCGACTTCATTTCACTAAGCTCCATCATCTTGTTGCATTTTCAACACAAGATTATTGATATAACTTGATTATACAACAATCTCAAATACATCCCCCGATCGAGGTGCCTAACTGTTGATCCAGGTCGTGTGTATCCACGTGGTGTATGTCTTACTGCCTTGTGTGAAATTATTATGACGCCAATCCTCTGATGGCCGCTCTCCACTATGTTTCTTGATTTTCATGCGCCAACCAGCTCTTCCCATTAATAGTCTATCAAACACATTAATACAGGATTATGTGCGGTGGTTGAACAATCTTATGGTTTGTTTCATCATTACTACCATTCATTCTCTACCCAGACCTTGCATCGGCACTCCATTACAGGCGACAGATCTAAACTTCATCCCGTGAATTCTTTGTCGCAGATCATGGTATGTAATGGCAACTCTGCCTTCCATGCCCACTTTTCGTTTTTCGATTTTATCTTTGTGCCCTTTTTTTTCTTCAGGCCTGCTTCATTGGTTAGAGGCGTATCATAGCGTTTTTTCCAGATGGTTTCGGAATGGGAATTTGGGTAATATATATGTTGAGCCTCACTTCCGCAGTCCCCCTGGGTCGTGGGTTTATTGGGTTTGTTTCGCTCTCTTCCTGTTCTTTTGTATTTAGGATCTTCAAGTCTCTTCTACCCCTCTGCGTTTGCCGAGCTTGCTTCTTTTGTTGGGGTTCATAGTGGACAGTCTTGCCTCTTCCCCTGTTCATTTTATTCTTGCCTCTGCCACTATTCATGTAAAATCTCTCTACGGGCGTTTTCTAGAATTTGGTAAACTGCTTCTGCCTTGCATGCATTCTGGGCTTCATACAGTGTGTTATGGGAAACTGTTCTCTGTTTTTACCGCGCTTCGTTTCAACTGCACGCATGGTTATCGTTCTCTTATAAGTGGAAATGGTATGCTTCCGATGGTGGTTTTTTATATTACAGTGGGCTTCATCTCAGTTTCAGCTATTCTCTGTGCTTTCGCTTTTGTTTAGTTCTTTGTTACTCTATATGCCAAAATTCATTATAAGGTGCATCATGTTCTGGGTTGGTTCCTGTTTCATTTATATGCCCATTTACACTGTAAAGATATGCGCGTTGGGTTCGTAGCAATGGCGCTTTCTTCTATTTTATTTTACCTTCTTTTTGATGTAATTTTGGCCACATGCCTTTTTCCAAGTCCTTTCATTTCCAGTATGGTTAAAGGGAAACCAATGAAGCCAAAACGAGGTAGGCTGCCTCATCCAGGGGCTAGCACGAGTAGGCGAGGTAGGAAGTCTAATACAGAGGTGCTGCAAGATCTTGCTCAGGTTTATGAATCAGGGAATCTGGATAATATTAAGTTAAAAATTCATGGATGGGAAGTTCATACTGATAGTGAGGAGGAGGACATGGAAGCTCAGCTTTCTCAAATGGATTTTTTAACGGATCCAGGTAGTACTCGGGGTCATGTTTCTCTTTTTCAACAGTCCGTAAAGACATACTAGAAGATGAAATGCCTTCTTGCCAAGGCTATGGCAAGTAAAGAGGATAAGAGTCTCACCTCTTCTATTCTGTTTGAAATGTAACAAATGAAGATGGATATGCATGCAATGCTCAAAGTATAGATTCAGTTGAATGATAGGATGGGTAAGATTGAAAAATAATTGCAACTCACTCACAGTAGTTCACAGGTGTTAGGTGCCACTGCTCATGCCCCGATTTCTGTGGATCTTTCCAGTTAACTACTTTACTGTTTTCTCATTTTGAACTATGTTAGCTCTGTTAGCTTAAATACTTGTTTTACTTGTAAATATTATGGACATGCTACAACTCTAAATGCTGTCAGTAGTAGGATAAGACAATTTCGTTTTTGGTCTGCATATAACTCAATGCAATGGCCAACAGACCTGGTTTCCTACGGGCAGGTTGAGGTCACTGTGTTTATTTTTTCTTGTATGACTCTCTGCCCTAAATATTTTTGATAATAGAAAGGTACTACGAAGCTTACAAAAAAAAAAAAACAATCTCGAATACATAAATGATTCAAAACTTTTGAATACTTGATATTTATTGGTATTAATATCATATTTGAGTTTGTTTGTTGTAGGTTGAAACCTAAAATGATACATGTTCTCTAGGGTTTATTTGCACATTAAAGTCAAATGCCATAAAAACAAGTTTTCTTTTTATTATTTTATTATTGTTCTCCATTGTATTTACTTCATTGGCACATGTGAATGATTGGGAATACTTTGACTTGATCATATTCTCAAATCTTTCACACGTTAATTTAATGTGATTTTTCTCCAATATTTATTATTATAAATAATTAAATCAAATTTTCTAATTGTTTGCGTGGGATAAATTAATATGCATACTTGATATCATATTGTTTTAACTACACATTTCAATTAGATGTATTTAAGCCATATTGTTTTAACTTCCTTCTTTTCCTTTTATTTTAAAATTTAATTTGTACCAAACCTAATGTTGAGTGGGAATTATGACACATTATTTAAATCTCATTTTGTCATAAATGATAGTATATTTTAATCATTTTCATATGTTATGTGCCTACCACTTGTCTTTCTCTAAAACCTTATTTTATTTAAAACGCCCTCATATTATTAACCTGCCCTTATTTATTTGCCTAAATAGAATAATTATTCAATTAATGTTATCATGAGGGAATACCCCATGTGGTGAAAGGGAGGCCAACCCTTGTCACATAAAGTGGGAGAATCTATGTTACTTATTTAATGTCTTATTGGGTTGTTATTAGTTATCGGGACAATGAGAGAACCGACATTCTTTTGGTGCCACTACAGGGGATCGAATTTTCAATTGGATTAATCGGTTAAGTCTGTGACCTGTTGGTGAACAGGATCCCAACTGGACATGCCTTAAAGGTTTTAAAGTATATATTTCTTTGTTTTTTTCACTTGGTGACTCCTATATTATATATGCTATTTTTATTTTTCCAACGAGTTTCCCTTAGACTTCATTGGTACCTAATTTATATGCTAGCATACCTAGTTTGTTTCATATATATTTATTATGCTAAAATTGATGATTGTGAAGAAGGAAACTTTGAAGGAGAATTAAGTTTACAGAACCACAAAGAATAAAAGATATGTGATGGGGTTTTCATTATTCTGATATTGATTCATTTCAGGTTCATGTCAATTACTCAAAACTTTCTATATATGATGAATATGATGATAATTATTCACTTGTCGGTTTAAATGATTTTCATGTTAATAATGTTAATAACCATGATAAACATGACTATGTAACTAACAACGAACTTGTTTATGATAATTATGCACATGATAATGTTATGGCATATGGAAATGAAAATGAATTAACTCTAAACTTTGTTTTAACTAATATAAATTTATTTATCGCACCATATATACATCATCTCTTTAACAACACCTTCCAAACTAAAAATGACTATATCAACAATTCTTCTCCTTGTCATGATGAACATGAATTTCAAAAACACTTAAGTTTCCACAGGGTTTGTCTTGGTATGTTTTCATATTGCCCCAAGAGGGGAATATATTATGAATATATTGCATATACATTTATGTTCGAAATGTTTCATCATTTAAACAATTACACAAAGTATCAAGACTTTGTACATGATTGGATGGAAGAGGTCTTTAAGATAACATCATCTTATTATCATGTATATGTAAACTCCCTTCTAGGAAGTAAAATGAGTGAAACACCTTGCTCTTCCGTACAACTACTTAACATATTATTATTTTCGGAACATAAAGGTAAGAGTTATGGAGTTGATAAATTATTGTCCTGGTTACATTGGTCATTTGATTTATTTGAAAAACTTTACTCTTTTAAATACTATGTATATAAACCATATATATAAATAATTTTTTGTTTACTTGTGTTTCTTAGGTTTAGAATGAATAACGATGAAATTCTTTAAATCTTAAAGAATCCCTATATGATCATAACTAGAATGGAATACGGATCTATGAATCCTTATTTTTTTTAAATATGTATTTAAAGACTTTGTTTGTAAATCGAGGTAGAGGGATAAATATCTTTCAAAGGGATCAAATATTAGTTTCTTTAACAATTTCAACTTCATATCAAACATGTATCACCACGTATTTTTTCTCACATTGTTTACACATGACTACCATCAAGGATTGCATTAAATCACAAGTGATAGAACTATAAACATAAGGATTGGTTTTCATAAAATCTAAAAGTGAAATTTTGGTGGAACTAGTTACTTATAACCATGCATGAGACCTTCCCTTATCACCATACTACCCTAAGGATAGGAACCTATGTTTTCGTGGGTGGGGCATGTTGATATCTTTGTCGGGGTACTGAACAGGCTCGTTGGCAGCGGAGCAAGATAAGTGACGCTAGATTTAAACCTAGTATGTAATCATCCCACTTCTTTTGTTGAGGTAAATTTTAATGGGGTATGCTGACATCTTTTTCAGAGCTATGAACGCTTGTTGGCAGTGGAGCAAGGTCAGTGGTATTGGACTAAGTCCAGTGTGTAATCCTCTCATCCTGTAAAAACACATATTTTCTAATAAATTGAAAGAAAACCTCTAACACGAAAAGTAAACAAGAATTCAAAAAGTTCCTTATCTCAGGATAGTGGATGACTCTGTTGGGGCTATGGACGCTCACTAGTAGCGGAGCAACATCTAATTCTCAAAACTTATGTTATGCAAAAAAAAAATGGAAATAAATCCCTAATAGCTAGTCTCCATAGTTTCAATAAAACCTTACTCCAAAATGAAAGTCATCCTTTTGAATCTTAATTAGTATTAGGACTTTTGCAATTTCTTTATCATTAAATGTAAGCAAGTATGATTTATATATGGTGTCGAAATGCTCTTATGAAGAATGAGACATGCTAATTTATGGTCAATATGCCCTAAGAATTACCACAATTACCCCGTTGCACTAAGTATACAAACAAATGTCCTTATATGTGAATAATTATTGAAATTGTCAATATTTAGGTACTAGGGCCTCATACAATTTATCATTGCTTCATTCTTGCTATCAATCAACTTATACTTTAAGATGTAAAATAATTTTTTTCTATTTCTTTACGTTTTTGTCTTTTGAGTTTCCTTTTTCCTCATGAGTCGACTCCATTGCCCAATATAAAGGCATTTGGTCTGCAATTCTTGATGTCTCACAGGAAGGCATCATCCCTAGTTGGAGCTAGATGTTCGCGCTTGATTTGGCCCCCTTTTAGAACTTGGCTCTTTTTGCCAGTTTTTCCTTGTGCTTCCCTCGTTATATGACTCCTTTTGTATTATTATAACCAAAAATAACCCACTCAATTTTTCATCTTTTCCTTACATTAATTTTGTTTTATAATCATAATTATAACTTGTAAAAGAACATTATTACATTAAATAAAATATTTGAAATTTTAATCTTAAATTAATAATTAAAAAAAAAACTTTATAGATATAATTTATAATTATCATTGTAATAATCATAAAATTAAAATTAAAATTAATTTAATTAATTAAAATACAATTTATAAAAAAATCAGAAACCAAAAAAATAAATATAATAATTAAATTTAAATAAATCATAATAAAAAATTTATGAATTAAAGATAATATAAATTAAACAAAACATAATTGAAACAATTAAAACAATAAAACCTCAACCGACCTCGTCACTTCATACATTCCACGTTAAGCAAAGGCACGTGAAGTCTTAAAGTACTCATTTAAAGTGTGGGTTATCTCACGCACGCATTCAAATTTCATAAAACCTATTCTCTCCTCAAGTGTGTATCACTCAACATTATTAATTATCATTTTCACCAAAAGGGTGCAAAGATATGTTGATAGAAGTGTAGATGGATGTAATATGCTTTTTACTTTTTGACTAGGTTAAGTGTGTTTCAATTTTTGAATCGCTTATAGTTTAGATCATGTGTTTGATGTTTTATCCACTCATCAACTCTGGCTTTTCCCTTTCAGGGTAAAATAAAAAAAAAATTAAATATTACCAGTTAATATCGAGCAGCGAGATAGCAAGAAAATCAAACACAGTTGGAAGAACTTGAAAATTAATGTCATATTTCCATGGGGCTAGATGCCTTATGTTGGCTCCATGAGTGTTGTATGTGGTGGATCCATGCACAAGACATATAAGGAAATTTTGGAAGTAAAAGTGGTTAAAGTGCCCTTCCCATAGGGCCAATTGCCTTATGTTGGCTCCAAGGGTGTTGTATGTGGTGGGTCCATGCATAATACATGCAAGGAATTTTGGAGGTAAAAGTGGTTAAGGTGGGCCAATTTCGGAGGTAAAAGGCATTGGTATTCAAGGAAAATTGCACCACTTGGAATGAGTACATGCTGGTGGCCCCTAAGGGGGAAGGGTTTTACTCATGGAAGTGATCCCTAAGGGGCCAGTGAATCCCGAAAGAGGAAGGCTTTCACTCCTTCTAGTGATCCCTAAGAGGCAAGATTTCACCCGAAAGAGAAAGGCTTTCACTCTTTCTATGATCCCTAAGAGGCCTTTCCTGCCACATGCATCCTAGTATTGAGCCATTAACCTATTTCTTTAGATATGAGAAAAATAAACTCTTAACCAAACATAGTCCAAATTGATTGATTATATATATAATATCATCCTTTTCTAAGTATTAAAAATAATTAATTATATAACCAAAAAAATTCCCGTGACCCCTGCAACAGTTTCATTAAATACCTATTTCATTGGATACCTAGGTACTCACTAACATATTTTTCTATCTATATTTGGCATTTAAAAAAATGTGATTACATTTTAAGTTAGTGCCTATCCTACCCTAGTGTGATTGATTTTATAATAAATAAGGAGGGCTTAATATATAAGCTCATTTGTAATTACTCGACGAACCCATTCATTCACTGCATGTTTTTAGTTGTTGTTGACTGTGCATAGTTCCTTCCTCGGAGCTCTGGTCTTTTCCAAGTAGCCTGTATGTGCACTCAATCATAACCTTCATATCATTCCCATGACAGCCGTAGGTCTTGAGCTCCAATCGCGAAATATACCTAAGTCATAACCTTCATATCATTCCCATGACAGCCGTAGGTTTCGAGCTCCAACGTCGAAATATACGTAAGTCATAACCTTCATATCATTCCCATGACAGTCGTAGGTCTCGAGCTCCAACCTCGAAATATACCTAAGTCGTGTCGGACACTGCAAATAAGTCCTTTCGAATACAACAATTTTCCCATGAATTATTGTTGATCGATAAATTGAAAAGAAAGATGGACAGGTGTAAGAGGATCAGGTGAATCTAGTGGGAGAAGTTGTCTAGTGTGTTGAAGGGTTTCCTAAGATTAAAAAAGAGTTTCAAACCCTGCAAATGATGCATTTGTTTCTGGTCTGAATATTGAGGGGACGGTCACTCTGAGATTCAAACAGGACTTCAAACGTTTACCAGGTAAAACTCAATGGATTAAACCCTTCAAACGCTGTGTTTGTTTCTGGTCTGAATATTGAGGGGATGGTCACTCTGAGATTCAAATAAGAATTCACACGTTTACTAGGTAAAATTCAATGGATGTTATAAGGAGTCCACGGTTGCCAATTAAATTCATTCTCACGACAAAGCAAATGACCTGTGCAATGTATCTTTCAAGGAGTCTGGTCACCGATTAAACTCATTCTCATCGCAAAATAAATTGTCTGTTAAATGCATTCTGGAAAGATAATGATCTATTAAATTTCTCCGTGTTCTATTAAATTCCTATTAAATTCCTCCTTTGAAGAAGGCACTGCGAGATTTCCTTGGACTCTCAAATTACACACACCTCCACTTGCCACTGCGTGAATGCCTTTACGTTTAATTTTGATCAGTGCTCTAGCTGGATTCAAATTTGCAATGAAAGATGTAAGAAATTTTGAAAACGCTTGAATATTTTGGACATAACTGTTATTTAAAGTTCCTTTCATATCTTGTGTGCATAAAAGAAGTAAGCATTGGTGCTATTGTTTTCTGTCTACAATTGCAATAGAGTCTTCAGATACACTCGATTATGTGAAGGCTAATATTCAAGATAAGGAGGGTATTCCTCCTGACCAACAACATTTGATTTTTGTTGGCAAGATGGGAGAAATCTGGCTGATTATAATATTCAGAAAGATTCAACTCTACGTCTGGTTCTTCGTCTCAGAGGTGGTGCCAAGAACAGAAAGAAGAAGATTTACACAAAGCCTAAGAAACTCAAGCACAAAGAGAAGGTGGTAAAATTGGTTGTTCTGCAATACTACCTCTGTTAATACACAGTCTAGTCGAATCGAGTCTTGAGAGTGGCATTGGTAGGTTGTCAAGAAGGGGGGTGTATCATGCACTGCTCTCTTCTTTGTATCATGCACTTCTCTCTTCTTTTCATCTTTGTAATGTTGTGCATCTTCTCATGGGCTCTGAATGTGCGTACTTCGACGATTTCTTCCACCCTAGTTGGGTTGTTGATCATGCCATGTCCCAAGGGGAGTTTCTCCAGATCAAGTTCAATAACATTTCTGGTATTTAAATATTATATTTTTATCCCATTTCTATGCTTTTATTTTGCTAGTGTTTGTGTTTCTGCTTCATTTATAGTCTCATTAAGATTGTTATGTTTTCATCTACAGGATTTACTTAGAAGAGCACATACATCTTTGGAAAAGCGAATGTGCAGATTAAGCTCATTCTCGGGGACTATGCTGGCACTGTTACTGCATTCTATGTAATATATTGCATTTCTTGTAACTGTCACTTGTCATACATTTCTGATATTTATTTATTCTATTTTTTATCCCATTTCTATGCTTTTACTAGTGATTGTGTTTTTGATGCATCTATGGTGGTGTTGTTGTTTGTGGTTCCAACTCCAATATGCGTTGTGCCACCCATTCCCCTATATCAGTATTGTAGTGGGTTCTACAAGCACCAAGCAATGTCTGCCAGACAACGACATCAGCGCTGAAAGGCATTTTGTTGATGAAATCCTTAGCCTCATACAATCGCCCAGCACGACCGAGGAGGTCAAAAATGCAAGCATAATGCTCCATCCTTGGTTGAATGCAATGATCATGACTCATAGAGTGAAAGTAGTGACAACCCTCATCAACCAAACTAGCATGGTTGCATGCAGAAAGAACGCCAACAAAAATGATGTCATTTGGTCTCATATTGAACAGTAGCATTTGTTCAAAAAGTTGGAGGAATCCCTGAGCATATCCATGCTGTGAAAATCCAGTGATTATTGAATTCCATGACACGACATCCCTATTAGGCATGGAAAATTTTAGGGGCTAATACTCGCAGGTGGGCTAATTTTCTATGGTTTTTCCAAAATTATTTTACCTTACAAATGACCAGAATTATATAGACAATATATATAATATCATTATAAATTTGAGTAATTTTACAAATACATCAATAAACATTTTATATTTTAACATTTTATATTTTTCACGTTAGAGACTAGTGAGATTAGCCAATTTTTTAAACTTCAAAATAATTTTCCATCCTTAAAATTTTCCATGCTATTAGGTGTTCTGGTAAACCCTTTCAATGCATCCTTTATATTTCCACATTTGGCATACATGTCAACGAGTGCACTCCCTACAAAGACATGCAACTGATTCCATTTTGCTAGAGTCATTAGGCTGGCACATGCGTGGAGAAGGCTAGAAAATGTGAAATGATTTGGTTTCATGCCAAGTTGTTTCATTTCATAAAATAATTCCAAGGCAAGTTCACAATGCCTCTGCTGCACACATCCTGTAATCATGGAATTCCATGATACCTCATCTTGTTGATGCATATTATCTAAAATATCGTGAGCAGTATCCAAGTTTCCACATTTGACATACATGTCAAGTAATGCATTCCGTACAAAGTCATCTGATTCAAGCCCAGCTTTAACAATGTGGATATGAGCCCGATTTCCAAGTTTCAATCTGTTGGGATGGAACAAGCCCAAAGAAGATTGTCATAAGTGAAGTTGTCTAGATCCACACCCCATGATTGCATCTCTAAAAAGAGTTTAATGGCCTCTTCCCCAAAACCAATCTGAGCATAGCCGGCAACCATTGCACTCCATATAACCACGCATTCCGTACAAAGTCATCTGATTCAAGCCCAGCTTTAACAATGTGGATATGAGCCCGATTTCCAAGTTTCAATCTGTTGGGATGGAACAAGCCCAAAGAAGATTGTCATAAGTGAAGTTGTCTAGATCCACACCCCATGATTGCATCTCTAAAAAGAGTTTAATGGCCTCTTCCCCAAAACCAATCTGAGCATAGCCGGCAACCATTGCACTCCATATAACCACGTCTCGAGTAGACATTCTCTCAAAAACTTTGCGTCCGTCGGCTATGTGCCCACACTTGGCATACAAATCAACCAGGTAGCTCCCCACAAACATGTCCATCTCAAATCCAACCTTAATAACAAGCACATGGACTTGCTTGCCAATATCCAGAGCTGAAAGTCTAACGCAGGCATTAAGAACACTGGCAAAGGTATGCTGGTTCAGCTTCTTGCCAGTCCTTGGCATTTGAAAAAATAGCTAAAGGGCATCTTTCCCATATCCATGCTGAGCATATCCTATTATCATTGCACTCCATGACACTGCATCTCTTTTCAACATTTTATCAAACACAAACCATGAATCCTCCTCATTGTTGCATCTGCAATACATAGTAATTAGAGCGTTGGCCATAGATAAATTCAACTCAAATCCTGACTTCAAAATAGAGCATGGACCTGCATGCCGTGTTCCAGAGCTGAACAACTGATACATGCACTGAGAAAAGTGGAAAATGTGAACTGGTCAGCAACCATGCCTACCTTCCTTAATGTTTCAAATAACCCGAGGGCTTCTTTTACATGTCCATCGTGGACACATCTGCAATCATGGCATTGCACGAGACCAAATCCGGTTCATGTATTTTGACAAGCACTTGGTGTGCATCCTCCATACTCCTGCATTTAAAATACATGGTAGGAAGAGAATTCTCTAGAATGATAAACGAGCAATAATTTTTCATAATGATGTGGGCATGGACCTGTCTTCCCTACTCCAGAGAGCCCAAAGCTGCAATGGAACGAAGAATACTGGCTAGAGTGAACTCATTAGGTCTAATCCCTGCCCACCACATCTCACAAAAAAGCTCAAGGGCTTCTTCTGCATCACCACATTGAACACATCCTGCTAGCATTACAGTCCAGGAGACCAAGTTTCGCTCCGACATTTTGTCAAACAATTGTCGTGCAATTGCCATATTCCCGCATTTAGCATACATGTTTACAAGATTGTTCATCACAAATATGTCTGGCACGAAACCAATGTTCACCATGTGGGCATGGACTCGCTCGCCCTCCGAAAGAGAATTGTTGTTAATGCAGCACTGTAGAAGAAGGGCGTATGTGGTAGAATTTGCTAGAATGTCATTTGGATGGTTAAAATACAAAATGTCGATTGCTTCCCTCAGTCATCCCTGTGTGCATAGGATGTCAATATCCAAATGAGTATGATTCCCATTACTTTGGTTCGTCCTTGAGCAGATTTGTATAATACAAGCTGAGGTACCAATTCCCTTGTGCCTAAGAAATGACTGAAACCCGTCATTGCAAACCATGGAGTTCGGAGCAGTGTCGACGATGTGTTTATCTCCTATTCCCTTGTAAAGAGCGACCAAAACAGTGGGCTTGAGTTTGTACATGCCTATTGTTGCATTCCTTCCAATCTCTGCTTGTTCAAAGATCTGACAATTATTACATTTGTCAATTTTTGCCCAAGAAACCCCATAAAATGTTACAGCTACAACAAGTTATATGCAGAAAAACAAATGAATTAAAAACTACAGATTTTTCCTTAACAAATTAGATTTTTCCTTATGCCCTAGATCAACCCTCCATCCTTCCGTAAAACGTTGTTGAGCGTACTTCATGTTAAAACCCTATTAGCTATTCAAGGCTCACCTTAACTAGGCATTCAAAGACACTGGACTAATCCCAGAAAGAAGTGAGGTCATTCTGGAAAATGAGATCTTGCACGGAGAATTGTTGATATTTTCGTGACACTTGTTGGTCTCAACAAGAACCCCACAATAGAATGTCTATTGGCATAAATATTTAATGGCGTTCCTTTCTTGATGGAAATGTTGGATATGGTAGGCTAATGGAGTTTTAATTCCCTTATTCCGAACGAAAAAATTTTAAGCACCCTTTCAAAACATGTATTGAAACTTTAATCATTCATATGTGCCATCAAACTCTCTAATGTTATTAATAAGCACATGACTCCCACGTGCAAACCATCGGGCCTCTATAAAAAATTAAAATGCCACCTAGCTCACATATCAATGGTTAGGATCATGTCAGGCTTTACTCACCCGGGCCTTTCTCTCATCCAATCAAACGACCGGACTTTTTAAATGTATATATAAGCTATTTTTAACTTCGAAAACATTAAAAAATCTTTTTTTTTCTTTTTTTTTCTAAATAAGCTATACAAAATTATATATAATATATATTCATTTGAAACTATAATATCATATATATAAATTAGATCTTAAATTATATATATATATATATATAAAATATAGTCAATTCTGGATGGATTGACTATAATATTCATGTTTATATTGTTTTTTCCAAATAAACTAGGAATATTATAGTCAATCTATCTAGGAGCATGACGAAAAACGTAACTGAAAGGAGATTGGAGCATGTTATTAACTCGTATGATTTCATCAAACGATACTTCTCCTTTCCACAAGACGTACAAAACAAGCAATGCTTCGGTCTCAGTACAGTCATTAACTAAAACATTGTCATCATGAATAAGATTGAATTCTACCATTAAACCATCTCTAGCAGCAATTGTTAGCTCATGAATAAAGGAACCAATTGTTTCTTGTGGAGAGTAGTCGCTATGACTGATTGCTCTTGGAATATATTTATAAATCAAAAGCTTGAGCCATGGAGACCATTGGGAAAAGGGTACTACAAATACATCAGCATAAAAATATATAGTGACTTTTCTATGTACTCTGCTCCTTTGTAAAATAACAAAATAGTCTTCCCATGAAAGATCTGTGATGTAAATGAAGCAAAATACTCCCATTATTTGGATTGAGTAATTAAAAAATACTCGCCAATGTAACTCCCTGTATGTTACTTCTTGTAAATAACCATGACGGCATTCAGTGGTTTCAAACCATTTCTGCAGAATACTGTGTTGAATGTTAAATGGGAGTTGCTGTATTTTCACTATTAAGCAATCAACACAATAGACTAGTGTACAGTTTGAGCAAACTGTAAAATGTCGGAATGTCCTTGGTGGTTGTGGATTAGATGTACTGGATGAACTACCACCCTGACAAAGAGGTCTAAACATCTTTATTTCTTTTATTTCTGTTGAACCTTCTCTAGTGAGCATATCTGCAAGATAATTTTCTGTACCAGCCTTATATACAATTTCAAAATCATAACCATCAAGACAGATGGCCCATCTTAATATTCTATTAGATCCTTTCTCGAGCAATCTTTTATTACTTAGCATTCCTTTCATGTGTTTTAAATCTGTTCTCACAACGAATCTGACCGATTTAAGATATAACCTAAAACGATTAATGCCCTTTTTAACAGCTAACATTTCTTTATGTGAAGAAGGGTATTTGATCTGTGTATCATCAAAGGAACCATAAGCATATGCACAAACCTGCTCCTTCTTTCCTTCTTTTTGGAGAAGTACAGTTGCCCATGTTGTATCTGATGCATCAGTTTCAAGTATAAGTTGCTTCTGCACATCTGGAAGTTTTAAAGCCGGGAGGTGTTTAACCTTTTGCTTGATATTTCTAACGGCCTCTGTCATTTGTCTGGTCCATGGATTATCAGTATGAAGGCGCTGTTGGAGTACCTTAGTATCATTGGCCTGTTTTTCATAAAGTTGACGGACATAATTTAAACATCCCAAAAAGCGTTGTACAAAAACTTTGTTAGGCAAAAAAACTGGAAATTTAGCAAGATGGCTGAGGATATGTGGTTGCAAAGTAACTGATCCTTTGCAAATGTGGAGACCCAAATAATCAAGCTCAATCTTGCCAGTCTGAAATTTCTCTTTAGAATCTGATAGAATAAGACCATGAGAAAAGACTAACTCATAAAATTTGTACAGATGTTTCTTATGCTCCAAAACATCTCTGCTGAAAACCAAAACATCATCAATATATACAATTATAAACTGATAAGGACCAAAAATATCTTCCATTCGTTTCTGAAATTCAGAAGGTGCATTCTTGAGCCCAAAAGGCATCACTTTCCACTGGTATTGTCCATGAGGCACAACAAAAAGCTGTTTTATACCTGTCTTCCTTAGTAATTCCAATCTGCCAAAAACCACTTTTTAAATCAAATTTGCTAAAGATATTTGCATTTGCTATCTTAGCAAGAAGTAATTCCTTGTTTGGCAATGGATATCTGATAGGGAGGAGAGCATCGATTAAGCTTTTGTAATTTATAACCAGCCGTTTCTTTCCTCTTCTGTTCATTATGTTTATTGACATAGAAAGCTGAACATGCCCAAGGACTTTTGGTCTTCTCTATTAATCCTTGTTGTAGGAGATTAGTTATTTCAATTCTACAGTCCTCTTGTTCAGTAGGACTCATATGATTTGCAAAGGACTTTTGAGGCCTAGGAACATAATTCTCTGCATAAGGCAAATTCACAAAATATTTCTCCCTTGTCCAGAATGCATCTGGACGGTTAACTGTGCAATCAGTCCTCAAGTTTTCTACTACTTCATGAAGTTGTTTTTCACCATGAAGAGTAGCATGATAAATAATCTTATTAATTTTTGCTAATTCAGATAGGGATTTAGCGAGAGGATCCTGTTGATCAGCTGGAAATTTGATAACAAAATCACTTTTTGAGGGGAGAGTACGAGGACCTTCAGTAGTGTTCAAAGTGATTGTCTTTTTATCAATAGAGACTGGAAGATTCTTATTAACAAAATCTTGGCCCAAAAGCATTTTAGATCCTGTATCAAAACTATACAGAGTTACAGTGGTCTGAACATCATCAATATAAATCGAAAAATTTGGTGCAATATGCTTGACCTCAAAAAGTTGTTGGTTGATTGCACAGAATGAAATATTGGTTGGCTTCCAGTAGTATGTTGGTATGGCTTTATATTTACAGCAGCTACGCATAGCTCCTGTATCGATTTGTGTATCTAAGACATACTTCTGAATCCCTGGAACCTTAATTCCAATGGGTATGACTATTTGGTCACCAATACCATGTATATCATTGGTATCTGGGAGATTAAATACTTCACAATCAAGGACCTTATCTGGCCATTGAGATTCAGCTTTTTGAAGAAGAATTCTGGTTAATTTTGAATTAACCTCCTCATATTTTGTCATAAATTTTTGCAATTTAGCAGCACTAGAAATCATATCTTCCCGAATTTTCCTCATTGATTCTTCTAGACTTTTTAGAGTAGCACTAAGTGTCTCTTCTTCATTTGAAGAAGTTTGAAATTCTACCAGAGCAGTAGGTAGATAGAAATCTTCTGGGTTAAAATCATCTTCATCCTCTGATTCTTCCTTTTGTTTAGAGGGTATCTGTTTTTGTAATGCATCAAGTTTCTAAGTCTCCTTCTAACAGTGATTTGGCCAGAGGGAAAATCTGCTAGCTACTGTTGCAGATCTGTAATTCGCTGCTGGATAGTAGACCCTAAGAATTTACCAAACATCTTTTGTTTAGAAATAAACTCTTCTTCAGAAGAGGAATCAAAGTTTATTTTATCCAAATCAACCTCTTGTGAACAATTTGAATCAGACGTTGATATTTCAAAGTATTCACCATCAGAATGGGAAATCAAATCCCCTATATAAAATTTAAGATCTAAATGATATATATGATATTATAGTTTCAAATGAATATATATTATATATAATTTTGTATAACTTATTTAGAAAAAAAAAGTATTTTTAATGTCTTCGAGGTTAAAAATAGCTTATATATACATTTAAACACTTTATATAAAATTATATTGCTTATGATATTTAAAAAATTTATTTAAATCTTAAATTTATAATTTATAATTAAAATTTTATTTATTTTATATTTAAAACTTAAAATACATATACATTTCATATTTGTTTATTTTAAACTCAAAATTTTATTTCTAATGGTTGGATGGAGAAGAAATTGTGCAAGCATGAATTTATTTACAACATGGGAGGAGCATTGAAGAAAATTGACCAATGATTTTAAAAAAATTGAAGTTATTTCTAGCACATTAGAAAAATTCAAAAAACTAATTTGTTTCCAGACTAGTTTTACACATTTAATTGATCATTTAGTTCATTGTTGATTTGATAGAAATTCAAACATTCGGCCTTTAAAAGAAAAAATCTATTAAATATAATGCACACTCAATATTTTAGGTTTTACGCAGCATTGAAGGTTCTGGAAAATCAATGCATGTATTAAATATATTTTATAACCCAATGTTTTTGTATGGTTGGAAAAATTTCACCAAGTTTTGTCGAAGGTAAAAATCAAATATCATTTAATAAAGGTAGTAAGACAACATTCTGAAGATGCAATTATGTAAGGTAAGTTTATATTTAAATTTCATTTATCATTATGTTTTATATTAAAGAACTAATTTTTATTTTCTTTTTCCAAGAAATATTATTTAAAGACTTTTTTAATATCAAATATTTGAGTAGAAGTTCATTTAAATGATTGAAATATATATTTCATTTAGATAAAATAAGTATTATTAATGTAATTTTATTTGGAAAGTTAGAGAACAAAATGAGAAACTAATTTCCAATCATACGAAAGAAGATTCAAACGCTCATTTAAGGGGTGGGACATGGACAAATTGAAGGATGGCAGGTTGGAGATGAAAACTGGTTGGAGATGAAAACTTATTATTTTCCAGCTATAATGCACTTGTTGTCGTGGTTCTTCTCATTGTGATGGTGAGGTTTTGAGTAATAATATCATAATTATTTTTTATTTTCTATTCTCCCTACATGTTTTCCTTTGTTTTGAATCCATATTTGTTAGTAAAATTATTCAAGATTATTGATTATACAACAATCTTGAATACATAAATAATTTAAAACCTTTGAATACTTAATATTTGTGGATATTAAAATGACATTTGAGTTTATTTGTTGCAAGTTTAAATCCAAAATGCTATTTTCACATTAAACTTGAATGCCATAAAAACCAATTCTTTTTTTATATTTTTCTTTTTCTTTTATTAATGTTTTCCATTGTGTTTACTTCAATGGAACATGTGAATGATTGGGAATAATTTGACTTGATCATATTCTTAAATCTTTAACACATTAATTTGATGTAATTTTTCTCCAATATTTATTATTAGAAATAATTTAATCAAATTTTCTAATTGTTTGTGTAGGATAAATTAATATGGATACATGATATCATATTGTTTTAACTACACATTTCAATTAGACATATTTAAGCCAATTGTTTTAATTTTATTCTTTTCCTTTTATTTTAAATTTTAATTTGTACTAACCCTAATGTTGTGTGTCAATTATGATACATTATTTAAACCTCATTTTGTCATAAATGACAATTTATTTTAATAAGTTTCATATGCTATGTCCCTACCACCCGTCTTTCCCTAAAACCTTATTTTATTTAAAACACTCTCATATTATTAACCTGGCTTTATTTATTTGTCTAAATAGGTTATTTATTTAATTAATGTTATCACCGGGGAATACCCCCTGTGGTGAAAGGGAAGCCATCCATTGTCACCTAAAGCAGGAGGATCTTCGATCCTTAGTGAATGTCTTCTCGGGTTGTTATTACTTACTGGGACAATCTAAGAACCAAAAATATGATTATTAATCGCCCTTACATGAAAAATCTCACCTCTTTTACTTTCAACACTAAGAGACAAAATAGAAGAACTAGAAATAGCATGAACATATCCTATACCTTGCACTCCAACTGTTGTGACCCAAGTTTCATCCCCTGAATCAAATCCCAAATCTCATTGTGTTCTCGCAACAGTAATTTGTATTCATTTACCTCCAAACCTTTTACGTCTTTGTTCAGGATATAGCTTCCAACAATGAGCATCATCATGCCCTTCCTTCTTGCAATGAGAGCATGGTGTCTTTGTCTCTTCTTTCTTCACTATTACAACTTTCTTGATTTTCCTCTTTCCTTTAGATTTGCCTCATGTGGACTTGTATGGTTGCTTCTTTGCAAAATCATTACACACTCTTTCCCCTAGTCTCAAGATAAGTAGCATGGACACATACTTCATCCAAATTAGTGGGATTAAACATGAAAAGAGTATGGAAAAGATAAATACGCAATGCACCAATATATTTCAAAAGCGTCTCTAGAAAATCTAATGGAATATTCAAATCTAATGCTTTCTTCCTAAATTTTTCAGTAAAACTTTGTATGCTCTATCTTTTTCCTTGTCTCAAATTTTCCCTTTCCATTATTGCTTTCTGAGTATAAGTTAATGGATAAAATTTCTTCTTTAATGCATTAATGAATTTTGACCAAGAATAAAGGAGATTATAGTATGTTTGATACCTTCTCGAAGTTTACGTTGCCACATACCAGTGTTGTACCTTTAAGGAAAAAAACTACGAACTAAATTTTTACCTCTCCTTCATCAATCTACTATGGAAATAAAATTCTATCTATCGAATCCAATTATCCAGTCATTCTAAATTAATTTTTCCATTATACAGTGGTAAGTCGAACTTAACATCCAACTTCAAGAATGGCTTCTTCGACGCAATCTTCTTATGAGGAGATGGTGATGGCGACAGAGAAGAAGGAGGTGACGAATGAGGAGGAGATTGAGGTCTCGAAGGAGAAGGAGAAGGAGGAAGAGGAGGTTGATAACCCTTGTTGTTTACTTTACTGGTATCTTCTCCTCTTTGAAACTATTTATCTTTATATAGCTCTTTCACCTTTGAATATAACAAAGCGAACACCTTGAGAAAATCCACCTCAAAGTTAAAAGGATTATCTTTTCTCGATGAAGACATCTCTCCTCTTTGAGTGAAGCACTTCGAACCAATTTCAGGATTGTAAGTGTCGAGTTCATCATCTCCCTTCTTAAGCTTAGAATTAGTAATCATTCACACTCAAAAACCAAAATAAAACTAGCTCAACATGCTATGAAACCAAACTTGTTCATGATATTTTATCGCGAGCCTATGATTTATCGGGCTTAAAAATTGAATGTGAAATACCAAGCTTGACAAAAATCTTATTCAAAATATGATAACATAAACAAACAATAGCAGATAACAATAAATAACACAAACGAGCTTGATAACATATTTCACCCAATGTGGGCTACATCTCTGGGTCCGCTTCCAGTGGAGTGGCCTCTTCAATTATGATGTTAAAGCCTCAATTTACATCAAATCCCTAACCTATAAAAACCCTTCTCTACAACTCTCCTTTCGAAATTCTCTAGAAGGGAAAAAATTCTATGACTTATCACATAAACAACGATAACCATACTACAAAATGGAAAGGGCTTAGACTTTCTATAAACCACAACAATGTAGTCTTTTTTGTAGTTTCACAATGACCTTTACAACTCTTGTCGACCTATCTCTCCTTTTGTTTCACTTCAAAAGGGCCAAAACAATGTTTTACATACAATACACAGTGTAAACCTAGGCCATACAAGACACGAATCGGGCCTATTTCCCATAACCATAAAGTTGAATTGCATTGGAAATTTGTTTTACATTATATAGATTTTGAGGGTTCACACCCCAGGGTTGAGCCCGTAGGGGTTATGGGCCAACACATATAAAAATGGTATATTATTATTAACAAACAAACCATATGTAAAATGTTTTACAACCACACATTATATATGGAATATCGTTGTAAATATCCTTGCCGTGTATATCATAAACCATTGCCCAATATACCTTGAATCAATTGTAATATTAGCGTATTTGATATTCATTGGTCCATTTATTTTATGGTTGTTGTAAAACCTATGCATAAATGTAGGTTTTAACCCTATACAGAAATTTCCTGCAAACTTAATTCTCAAAACATAAAATAATGGCTAGAGCATAAAACATAAAACAAATATACACAGAGTTTTTCCCTAAATCCCAAAACTGGGACTACCAAATTGATTTTTCATTATGTTCCTTTCAATTTTACAATAAATATATATACATGCTGAAGAATTCATAAACCACAATCCATTAACCATTAATTATAACATAATCGTAGTTCCCTTGACCGAATTTACAATTTACCATGGAAATAAAACCATCATGCCCAAAACCATGTGCAAAAACCATGCACAATACCATAGGTAGGTCTTCCCACCTATTATAGGGTCGAAAATAAATATTCTCTGGGTGTGCCCAGCACAACGAATAGGGGTGGATGACGCCCCCCCTTTGACACCCCCCCCCCTCCCCCCCCCCTACTTGTGGAAAGAATATAACACACACCCAAGATTATCCAACTTGTTGTTTTCTTTTCCACATGAGGGGTCACAGGAGCTTAGCTGCTGTTCCGCGTCAGTAATGCCTATTTTGCCCTTGCTAGAACAAGAACCTCTCAAAGGTTTATGTGTCGTATTTTTCAATAATGTTTCATTCGGTAACATTCTCAGAATCTGCCTCACCTCGACGCACTGGGACACCTTGCCTGTTCATCCTCACAAACTGAGTAAAATAACATCAATAAGATTTTATTTTAATATATATGTTTTTATTAGAAACTATACTTTGGTTGTCGTTGTTCATCCAACAGTTCTCACACCAACTCATTATTTTGAATAAAATTTCCGTGTTCCAAATTTGATTTTTGTCACACAGTCTTAGTTTTTTAAAAGGTCATTTTTTTTATCCATTGATTTTCAATTTGATTAGTGATTTGACAGATCATTGAGCCACCTGCCAGGCCTGCACCCACCATATCATTAATTTCTTCCACAAATGGTTCACATACAAAGTGTTAAAATATCTGTTGTGATTCATGTGGTCACATATGTCATGTTCACGTACAAAAAGGGTTATGCTGCCTGTCAATCAAAACCATCCCAAATGAGTTGTTCATCCCAAGGTTTGCTGGTCGTTATAACTAGCTATTAAAATTCCTTCCTTTTCCATAGACTATGATCTATACTTTTATCCCTATTTTTATCTACCCCATGATTCCTTATTCCATACCTTATTTCCCCATATGCCTTTATACATACGCCTTCATATATGTTCACATATCATGTATATATCCCCTTTTCCCCCCTTCATTCTAAACCTATTCTCTAAATACTACTATCACATTCCTACATTCACCGTTGTTGTACACCCTCATGCCCTAATCATTACCTATGTAGCATAACCCTAAACTGCAATCATTCCCCATAATCCCTACACTCACGATAAGTCAAGAAAGCAACTGGAGAATCTGAATCTAGAAATGTGCCAAAGCCACAACCACTGTCATAGTCAATCAAATAAATTGACACCTCCTGCAAGGATACCAAGGCATCATCTAGTAAGCCCTCAGCTAGTAAGAAAATAAGGAGGTGATGTATTAGAAACATATCTTGTTCACTACTGGAGGTTTATTTTTGTGTTTACTGGAGTTTTTCACCATTGTGCAACTTGAATATTTTTTAATTTTTTTGGAGGTAGTATAGATACTTTTTGCAATTTTGGTTGTGGGCATATCACAGAGCCTCAAATGATTAGTTGTCACTATTTTGTTTGATTTGGGCAGGAAGATATAGTGAAACCAAAGTTTTAAAGGTGGAATGGAGCATTTTGAAGATGCCAAGTGTCAAGGAATGTGTGGAATGGGTCCATTGTCATCTCAGTTTTCTATTCATCATCTTTTCATCAGCCAGTTGTCCTCTAGTGTGCAGGGGTGTGTGCCAACTTGGATTCGATGCGCAATCGTTGCGCAACACTAGTTCCCTGTTGTTTCCATTTCTATTTTTAATCCAAAACTTTGATGTCGAGATCGAGAAGGATAAGCTCATTAGGGATAAATTCATTATATAGATAGGGTTAACAAGATAGAATAAATTGGTTTTTATGTTTTTTTTCCTAAAATACAAAGGTTGCAGTTTTAGGGTTTCTTTTACCTAGTTTTTTTTATTCAAAAACAATATGTTGTTGAACTTGTTTGATTCAATCAACTGGATAGATGAATACATGCAAATTATTGGGTCTAGTGATCTTGTTATTGTAAAAATGTATTTAAGACCATCAAAAACTAGGAGAAAAGGTTTAGCGGAAAAACACAGGAGACATATCTTAGTGTATGCAGTAATTTTTATTCAGTGATTAATGAAGAAGACTTGAGTTGTTTCTTCCAAGGATTCATGTGTCAATACATTTTGGTGATGTGTTTTACTGTGTTCTTATGTTTCCTTTAGTTTCAGTTATTCATATTCCATTTCCTGTATTTTCAGTTATTCACAAATCTATTATATTTATTATTTGAAATAGGTAAATGAATGTATATTTCATCTAATATCGATGCTCAGTTTTCCTTCCAAATAATATTCGTCTCTTTCATCTGAAACTGAGTATAAAATTCATCCCCGATAGATGCTTTATTATTAGTGGATTTCTATGATGTTTTATTCCTCTCATATACTACAATTGGTTTTAAGATGCAAAGTGTTGGCTATCTTTCCCTTAGTGAAGAGCTACTCACTATCAAATCTTGTTCACCAAGATTTTCTAAAATATGGTCCTCCATACCTAGCTGGATTTCATTCTTCCATCGAAATTTTAAAAAACTTAAAGCAAAATCATTTCCCCTGTCCTTAAGAGGTAGCCTAAAATTTAAAAAACTCAGTTGTTTAATTGACTGAAGGGCCCTACGAGAGATCCTTCTCTAGACCAGAAGGGCTAGATTTTGGTACAAAATAGGTTTTTGGTTACCTTTGTAGTCCTTTCTCAACCTAAAGGAATTTACGGAGTGCTAACAACTTGCATGAATGCTTGCCATGTATTCAGCCTCTGTAGTTGAAAGAGCCACTACATACTATCTTTTTCTAATCCAATTGAATTATCCTCCAAATAGGCTAAACACATACCCACTTATGGATCTTCTCTGATCTAGATCTCCAACCCAGTCTGCATCAACAAAGCCATGGATGTCCAAAACTCTGTCCAATCCTAGTCTTCCTTGGTAGCACAGACCATAATCACTAGTGCCATGCAAATACCTGAAAACTCGCTTCATTGTTGTTCAATGCTCCTTCCCTGGTTTTGGCATAAACCTACTAAATACTCCCAATGCATGTGTAATTTCTGGTCTAGTACAGATCATAGCATACATCAGGCTATCGATTGCACTTTCATATAGAACACAAGACATGTCCTTTTCCTCTTCTTGTCTCTTGGGACATTGTTCAGCAAATAACTTTACACCTACAAGAATAGGAGCCTTCACTGGTTTACTATCCTGCATATTAAACCTCTGCAATATTGTCTCGGCATACTTCCTCTAGTTTAACCAAAGCTTCCTCTTTGCCCGATATCATTTAATTTCCATGCCCAAAATATAATTTTCAGCACCAAGATCCTTCATGTCTAATTTGGAGGACAATTGGGTCTTCAAATCCTGGATGATTTCTTTGTCATTTCCAATCAACAAAATATCATCCACATACAATACCAAATAAAGAACACGGTCACCAATTAACTTAAAATATACATAGTGATCCTCTTTTCTTATGATGAAGCTAAGTCCACACACACACACACACATATATCAAATTTCTGATACCACATCATTAGTGAGTGTTTTAACACATACAGACACTTTTCTAGCTTGCATAACATTTCTTTATTACCCCTCACCACAAAGCCTTCAGGTTGCTTCATGTAGATCTCTTCTTTTAGATACCTGTGAAGAAATTTTGTCTTCACATCCATCTGTTATACCTCAAAAAAAAATTCAGCAGCAATAGATAAAAATAATTTAATAGAACCTACCTTGGCAGCAGGAGAAAAAATATCAACAAAATCAATTCATAGCACATGGGAATAACCTTTTTCTACCAACCAAGATTTATATTTCTCTGCCTTTCCTTTTTCATTCATCTTCTTCTTAAACACCCATTTTCTACCAATGGGTTTCCTTCCAGCCAGAAAATCCACCAGATCCCATACCTCATTTTTGTGAAATGATGGAATTTCATCAACCATGGCCTCCTTCCATATTTTTCCATCCTCTAAATCCACTGCCTCCCTCACAGTTCTGGGATCATCATCAGTGATAGATAAATAAAAATTTGAATAGAAATAAGATGGACTATACCTTTCTAGCTTCTTCATTTCTTGAATTGATCTTCTCAAATATGGAGTTTGAAGCTCTTCCTCTCATGATTCTTGTTCTGTTGTAGGGTTTGATTCTTACTCCTTTAGCTCAAACTCTATCTTCTCAGGTTCCTTTGGTGGGAATTCATGTTTACTAACATCTTTCACCTCTCTAAACACCACATCTCAGTTGTACACAACCTTCCTTGTTTATGGGTTCCAAATATTATAACCTTTTAGACAATCCTTATACCCAATAAAGATGCACCTTTCATATTTACTATTGAACTTGGTTATTTTCTCCTTTGGAACATATACATTTGCATCACAACCAAATATCCTCAGATGTGAAAGAGAGGTTTTCTTACCAGTCCATACCTCATGTGGAGTCTTGTCCTCCAACGATGATTAAGGTGATATGTTAACCAGGTAACATGCAGTCTCCACTACCTTTGCCTAGAATTCATGTCCTAACCCATCACCACTGAGCATGCTTCTAACCTTTTCCATCAACGTCATGTTCATTCTTTCTGCAGCTCCATTTTGGATGAGGTGTGTATGGAGTAGTCTTCTGTCGTGTTATACCACACTTATTACAGAACTCTTCAAATTACTTCTTGCATAACTCTCCACCATTATATGTCCTCATCACATTTATCTTCTTATTTGACTGGTTTTCCACCAGAGCCTTAAATTCTTTAAAGTTGTCAAAGACTTCAGATTTCTTCCTGAGGAAATATATCCATGTATTCCTTGAGAATTCATCTATAAAATAATACATAGTACACATACTTACCTAGTGATGAAACCACTCAAGTCCAAACACATCACTGTGCACAAGCTCTAATATCCATTTCACCCTCTTAGCACCAGAAGGGAAACTCACCCAATTATGTTTCTCATATACACAATGTTCACAGAAATCGAAATCTTGAGATAAATTAGACATACATTCTACCATACCATTACCATGTAGTTTTCGAAAGCCCTTCTCTCCAATATGTCCAAGCCTTTGATGCCATAGTATGGCCTTTTCTCTAGAGACCTCTATATTTTCCCAACTCCACTTTCAAGAACATGACTATTGCAAGCATAATAACGATTGCTACCCAAAAGCAGCACCTTAGTTCCAATCTGAACTCCATGCATCAATACCCAGGCTCACAGTTATCTTGTAGGTATCCTTTTAAGACATTGTTTTGTGCATCATCCATCTTGCTTAAAATCATATTTGCAGCCCAGTATGAAGACATGCAAAACACTAGGAAGTGCTTTAATCCTTCCACCTTGCAACTTCAGCTTTAATTTTCCACATCTGATGATTCTGGCCTTCTTGTCATCCCCTAGGAAGACATCACCACCATCATATTTCTCATACTCACAAAACCACTCCCTATGGGGAGTGAAGTGAAAGGATGCACTTGATTTAATCAACCATGTCTCATGATTTACATGTGTACTTGAAGAAGAAGCCAAGTACACATCCCCACCTTCATCTAAGGTGGTTTTCGCCTCTACATAAGGAGCATCATCATGTCCCTTTACTTTCTTAGGAACTTTATATCTATAGTCATTTTGAAGTGCCCTTCCTTTCTGCATTTCCAACACACCTTTACAGGTTTTCCTATAGATTTAGATGTCCCACTCGAGGACTTATTTTTTTTCTATTATGGGATTGTCCTCATACAAAAAATGCATCTCCATTATGGTCCTCCATATTTTTCCATCTCATATCCTCTAACAACAAGGATGAGATTGTTTCATCAAACTTCAAGGTATTTGTATTTCTACCTATTGCAAAAACCAAACTATCCTGTGAATCTAGTAGAGAAAAAAACAAACTGATACACTTATCTTCATATGAAATTTTAATATCAACATATAACAACTGGCTTACAACGGTATTAAAGGCGTTCAAATTATTTGTCACCGATTCTCGATCCTTCATCCTCAGGTTATACAAATTTTTCTGTAGGAACAGTTTTTTCACCAAAGACATAGATTGGTACAAATTCCTTCACTTGTCCCACAAAGCCTTCATTGTAGCTTCTCCAGATACATTCAATAATATTGAATCTGAGATACACAATCGTATTGTTCTCTTTTATTTCAGATCCAACTTCGCCCAATTTTCATTTGATATTATCGTTGGTTTAGTATCTTGATCTACCATGATCCATTGATACTTATCCACCAGCATATCCTCCATCTTGAGCTTCCACAACTCAAAATTATGACCATTAAATTTCTTGATCCCTATCTTTCCACTGCTCACCATATTCTTTCACCACAAGAATCGATCACGTAGATCTCCCACTGAACAGGGTATACCACAAGCCTGAGAAAAACCCCTCAACAACAAAGGTGTCCCCTTGAAGCCAAAACTATTATGATACCAAATGTAGGATTTAAACCTGTACATAAATTATTTGCAAACGAATTCTAAAAACATAAAATAAACAATGGCGAGAGCATAAAACATAAAACAAATATACACATGATTTTCCCCTGGATCCCAAAATCGGTACTACCAAATTTATTTTTCATTATGTTCCTTTCAATGTTACAATACATATATATACATGTCGAAGCATTCATAAACCCCAATCCATTAACCCTGGATTAGAAAATAATCGTAGTTCCCTTGACCGGATCTATAAAATACCATGGAAAGAAAACCATCATGCCCAAAACTATGTGCAAAAACCAAGCAAAATACCATAGGTAGGTTCGCCCACCTATTATAGGGTCCAAACCCAGGGCGCTACCTCGAACCCCGTGCAAAGGGGCTATCGCCCCCCTGCTACACCCAGTGCAATGAACAAGGGTGGCTAACGCCCCCTCACATGTGTGACTATTCATGGAAATAATATAACACACACCCAACAAATAAATATCCACCATATTAACATTCTGACGACATGTTTTGGATATGGTTACAATAACCATATATCGGTACATGCTTTGACCACATGGTCAAGACTATGTATCAATGAACCAACCATAACATGGTAAGTAACCAATGCATTTAATATAATATATCTGATGAATAATGTAATATGTCACCCATGTGATTATTGTTGGCTCTTGTTATAACCACATATTTAATATATAATATGTCGCATCTAATTTCGTAGCATATTTCACAGTTTCATAACATCTTATTTTGTATCATATTTCAAAATTTCATAGCATCTGATTTTGTAGCATGTTTCACAGTTTCATAGTAGATTTCATAGTTTTGTATCATTTTCCTAGTCATCCTACCATGTGTCGCGTGATGTATTGCCACACCACCTGCATCATTTCCATGTCATTCAAATATGCCAACTGACATGCATATGGTTTGTCACGTGTCACTCTAATAATTTTCCATCTGTCATGGTAGGTCGACTTTGAATTTTCATTGAATAGTCAAAATTATTCAGAATATGATATCTTCCTCATATGGACTTCGTTCAACGTAATTCAAATTGTGTTGGAATTTTCTCGTCGAGCTCTCTGAATTGGCACTATTTCCATCGAATTTTTGGGACCTTGAATTTTAGGCTATCCTAGATCCTCCTCAATAAAGAACCATGTACAGGCACTATGCATTTGTAGTTGTGTCGTTAGGGCTTTCAAACACCCCATCAAATTTCATGTTCTTAATGAACAATGTGCTTAGTCCATGTTTGGATAGATTTGTGTTTCTTTTTTATTATATCATATTGGTTTATTTGAAAACCAAGGAGGAGCATGAAAAAAAATTAGCAACGATATTGTAGGTTCTAAGATAGCATAAAATCTATGCTAATCTCAACAAGAGTGAATTTTTCTAGTCACAATTTCAATATTTGGGACATATTTCCTCTAAGGAATGAGTGGAAATGCATCCAAAGAATATTAAAGCCATTATGGAATGGCCCACTCCCTAAAACGTCATAGAATTTAGATCCTTTATGGGTTTGGTTGGGTACTATTGAAGGTTCATCCACAATTTCTATAAGAATGAACACGCAACCATGGCATTGCAAAAGAAAGGAATTAGATTCCAATGGACACTGAAATGTCAAGCTAGCTTTGAACAATTGAAACATATACTCACAAATGCACCAATGTTAAGGATACCAGATTCAAAAAAAATTATGTGGTGTATGTGGATGCCTGCAAGGAAGGACTCGGTGGAGTATTAATGCTATAAGGGCAGGTTTTCTGTTGTGAGACAAGGAGGTTGAATGAGCATGAGCAAAACTATGTCACCCATGACCTAGAGTTAGTAGCAAAAGTGCATGCACTGAATATGTGGAGACATCATCTCCTTGGAAGAAGGTACACCCTAATGTTAGATCATGGATGGCTAATGTATCTATTGATCAGCCTAAGTTGAGTGTCATATAGGCAAGATGGTTAGCCCTTATTAGTGAGTTTTATTTTGAAATCAAATACATCAAGGGCAACGAAAACAAGGTAGTTGATGCACTCAACATAAGGTTATAGGTAGCTCATGTATGAGTTGTAAGTTCTTATGAAATCAATATTCAAAGAAATATTTAGAGGAAAGAATAACAGGATGAGCAACTCCAAAAAATAAAAGAACACTTTAAGCAAGGGCTTGAAGGGGCATTAAGAAATAATTTATTTCTCATTGATGAGGGAATATTATGGTTCAAAGGAAGGTGGTACACTCCTTCTATGGGCAACTTGAAGAAGCTCATTTTGGATGAGTTTCATAGAATACCATATTCTAGTCATCCTAGTTATCAAAAAGTAATAAAAATCATGAAGAAGTCATATTATTAGTCATACATGAAAAATAATGTGGCTATGTATGTTGTTAAATGCTTGGAATGTCAACAAGTAAAGGTGGAATGTAAACACCCAACAGGATTACTATAGCGAAACACCATTCCAAAATGGAAGTGGGAATTCATTTCAATGGAATTCATTAATAGACTACTAAGGATAGCTAGAAAACATGATGCCATATTGGTGGTGGTGGATACTTGAAGCAAGGTAACTCACTTTATAGTTTTTAAATCCACTAATAAGGCAAGTGATATTTCCCAGACTTTTATAAATGAAATAATGAAATTGCACAGTGGACCCAAGAAAATTATCTCGGATAGGGATGTTAAGTTCACATTCAAGTTTTGGAAGGCATCATTCACTAGTTTTGGGACAAAATTAGTGTTCAGTATAGCTTACCATCCTCAAATATATGGGTATACTAAAAGGGTAAACAAAGTGTTGGAAGACATGCTAAGAATGTATGTTATGCATTCCAAGGAGGTGGCAATAATTTCTTCATTTCATTGAGTTTTCCTATAAAAATGGGTACCAAGATTCATTAAAAATGAGTCCATTTGAGGCTCTTTATGGTAGGAAATGAAATACTCCTATCAGTTGGAATGATCTTGTGAACATGGTGCATACTAGACCAGATATGTTTAAGGAATTGGAATAGGAAACAATTATTATCAGACGACAATTAAAGATAGCTCAAGACATGCAAAGGATTTATGAAAATCAGCAAAGGACCCAGATGAACTAGATTATTTTACATATATGACACAAATGATATATTCAATGTGCATCTCAAATCGATAATGTACTCTAATAATTAAGTACACCAAGAGCCACTATTTGATTTTTTTCTTAAACATGTTAATTATTTCATTGAATTATGCTCTAAATGTTTCTCTTTGATGGGCCTTGAAGAAAACAAAAGTTTTAAAGAGTTCAAGGAAGAAAGAAAAAAAAACTTATTAAGTAGAGAAGTAAAATTTCTAGTAGTTCTCTAGTTGAATTAAAAATAAGGAAAAAAGGTAGCTCATCCTTCATTAGCAACACTACTCAGCCAGCTGAAGTTATAAATCCACAAACTCGGAAAATTGATCAGGATGAATCTAAAAATATATCAAATAACTAAACATATCCAAATAGGTCTAACTAAACAAGGTTTTTATTCACATTAGCAAGAAAAGGAGAATCAACAGGAACAGAGAAATCAACAAGATCAAAATATAAAGTTTCAATTATTGAAAAATATTCGAAGTTTTATAAGGAACAAAATCCACAAACACATGAGACTACACAAGGAGAAAAATCATCGGAGAAAGCAAATGAGTCAATGATCGACACTAAAAAAACATAACAAACACAAAATGTTTCTAAAATTCCAATTCCTTCTTATCATATTATGCAGGTAATATCTCCAAAAACTATCATGACTTTGTTGGCAGTGGGAAATGAGAATTTCTCATCATTATTCATTAATATTAACCAATTAGAGCATGTGAAGGAAGAAATAGTCTCATTAGGAGATTATTTTTTCAACCCTCCACAAAAATTAGTGGTAAAGAGATCAAGAAAAAGGAATCCTGATCCATCCTTGTTAAAAAACTAATCACTCATGTCTTGCAAGCCCACTGGTGGACTGAAAAACAGGGCAAAAGAAACAACATCAACTCTTGGAAAATTTCCTATAGAAAATGAGTGGATTGTAAATGAATTATCCAATGATTTGGAAAAGCTCCAAAGCAAGATTGAAGAGATGGAGGCTAAAATCAGACATAAGGATCAAAAAATTTGAGGAATGGAAATCCCATTCAATGAAATTATGAGAAGGATTTTGTTTGTACATGGTAAAACTAGAACAAAAACATAAATATGAAAGGCTACAGACATAGGAGCAATTTAAGAAGTAGTTGACTGAAATTGAAGGAAAATATGTTAAACAAATGGAGGACTTAAAAAGGGTAAATAAAAGGGAAATTGAGATACTGAGAGAAGTAGAGCCAATTCTCAAACTATAAATAATGATTTACAAAATCATATCACTTCCTTTCAAGGGAAAATAAAACATCTTAAAAAAGGAAGCTTTTGATGTGAATGTTTTTAAGTATATGGCTATTGCAGTAAATGAGAAATTAAAGCAAGTAGAATTGAAAATTTTCAAACAAATGAACAAAATTTATAGTTTATGTCATGAATTTCCTACACTCACAAACAAATTTGATTTTATATAAAATATGATGATCTGATTCTATACCAATTTTAAAAAATCAATATGTAGGAGAGGAAAACAATCTCTGAAGTAGTTGGTAAACTTTTAAATAGGACAAAAGGATGATGCAAATATCTTTAGGACAAAGAATGAATAATTTCTCCATCATCAAAGAATGGATGAAGTAATCCCATCAATGGTGTGATGTGATATAGTATTATGCATTAAATTTCGCTGAAGAGTTTAATATGCCTTATCTAGGGAGTATTAAAAAGTTTTTCCCTTTTCCATATGCATTCAAAGTATGAATGACAACAGGGAAGCTAGCAACAGTGAAATCCTTTAAATTTTGGAATAGAATAATATAATCCAAGTGTATATTGGTGGCCACACACCTCTTCCACTTGGACCCCCACCATTGTACCGTTATTTCTTTCAGTTTCCGTAATTGTAGCACAGTTTACTATATTTGGCAGTTTTTCGGGTCTTGAACTTCTAGAGTTGTTTTGAGGCCCTAAATGATATTTTTTTTGTAAAAGGGGAAAATGTGAGTATTTAACTATTGTATTTAATTGAAATTTGTATTTCTCATATATATATTTCTAACGAGGTATCATGCGCATCAAACGGAGATCGTATGCCAAAGTTATGACCTCGACAAGTTGATGTACCAATTTACCCTAATGGGGCCCACAGTTTTGGCGCTTCATCTCCTAGGGTTAGGTTTTTGTATGTTTATGATTTTATATTATGTCTAAATAATAAATAGGACTTAGATCCTCCTTCAAACACAATTAATATGCATGTATCTACCACATCTCTTCTCAAAGTTAAGCTACCATTGCTCGAGCTAGTTTATTTCCATTTTATATGTAAGAAAATTTTAGGTCTTTATATTAATGAAATGAAGTTTTATTTATGCTACCTATATGTGTTTATATTTATATATGTATTTTTTTCGTTTCTGCATAAGTCTATATCAATGGTATTAGAGTACTCTGCTATTTCTTTGTTTTTATTTGCATGTCCCCAACAAGGTCAAGGTATAAGGAGTTAGGGCTCAAACTAGTTGAACCTTTTCAAGACTAGCCTCGCAAACCTCGACGGCCTTCAATGGCAGAAGAAAATAAAGAAGAGGGAGAAAGAGATCCCTTCAAAATATTGCTCGAAGAAGCCCTCAACTAACAAAGGAACGTGATGATGGATAACTTCGCCCAAATCCTTCGGCGGCTACCCATAGGCGACACATCTTTATCTAGTAGCCACTCTAGAGGTGCTACTCCCTTTAAGGTATAAGTCAAATTTGAAATTCCCATATTTGAAGTCTAGATATATGCATATGTCGTAGATAAATGGTTAAATATGTTGGAATGATATTTTTCGATTCATGATTTTTCCAATAGGGAAAATATTACTTTTTTACTCCTTAAAGTCACCCCCCACGTTAAGGACTGGTGGGAAACCTATTGTGAGAAGAAGGACGAGGAGGAACCCTTGCTGTTTTCATCCATACCCTCTTGGAATTATTTCCGAGATACCATCATGGAGCAGTACTACCCTATCGTAAGCTATGAAGATAGATACATAAAGTGGACCACACTAAGGCAGGGAAGGGACCAAGACGTTCTGGAATTCAAAAATATTTTTCATACCCTTCGCACGAAGTTAGGTATCAAGGATTCTAAGCGACATTTGGTACTCAAGTACCATGGTTGTCTACACAAGAACATCGAGGATGAGATGGAGTTCCTAGACATCTCTTCGCTAGGCGTCGTCTATCGATACATTGCCAAGATCAAGCAAATATTTAAATAGAAGAAGAGAAACTTTGGATTTGTGAACCCAGAGCAAGGGAAAGGAACCCCAATGTTCCAAATCTTGGATAGAGGCCCCCGTGATCTAAAAATTTGAAATTCCAGAATAAAATATGAAAATACACAGTAAATAAAACCCCAAAGAATTTTTTTTATTAAGAGAGGGAATATATGTAAAAGCTACATTGTGGTGGAAAATTTGTCCTTTTACAAAATGTGACTTGTTACTTATAGCCTTTTATTGTTACAATACCACATGTAAATTCCATGGGTGGGTAAATACCATGGGTGGATCTCACTTACAATACCATGGGTAAATACCATGGGTGAATGAATACCATGGGTGGATGCCGCCTACAATACCATGGGTAAATTATATGGGAAGACAAATAATATGGGTGGATGTTATTTAAAATACCATGGGTGAATTCCATGGGTGGATGAATACCATGGGTGGATGCCATTTTCCATTCATATCACCCAAACCGTAGAAAAAAGGACAAAGCCAAGGCAGGGAGACCTCGAACAACCCATCAAAGCTGCAAGCAAAAAACAACACCATGAAGATAAAGAAGGACATGGGAAAATGGTGTGAGTTCCATAAGATCCCCACTCACAACACAAGTGAGTGTCGAGCCAAATAGTCACTGGTGGTCGAGCTGAAGGATCCCTAATCAGATGCATTTTTTTATTCTGATTCATAACCTAACAAGGGGTATGACAAAGGGAATAATATTATTGATGTGGAGTCTAGTTCCACTATGGCCACCACCAATATCTAGAAGATTGAGCAATGGGATCATCTCTTTCACTCACATTGTGGTCATGACCTCCAGATAGGGCTCCTCTGCATGGGAGAAACATATGGACAAGGTCATGGAGGAGTACAGGGAAATATTAACCTCTCCCACAGGGGTACCCCTACATTGTCAGGTCAGGTGCTCCTTCAATCTGAACCTAGTCATGTCGCTGCCGAATGGACCGACATATCAACTCTCTGTCATGGAGAACAGTGAAATCAAGAATAAGATTTAGGAGTTGTTGCGAAAAGGGCACATCAAGCCAAGTTCATCACCATGTGGGAGCCCGATCGTGTTGGTATAGAAGTAGGACATGACCTAGATACTATGTATTAACTATCGGACATTAAATAATATCATTGTCCATAATAAATATCCATTCCCACTTATTGATGACATTTTGTAGTAGCTCAAGGGGGGGAAACATTTCAGAAATATTGACTTGAAGTGTGGTTAACACCAGGTACCAATCGAACCCTTTGATGTGTGGAAGACTGCCTTCAAATCCAAGGAGGGAATTTTTGAATGGTTGGTCATTCCTTTATGGTTGATGAATGCCCCCGCAGCATTCATGAAGCTTATGGATGAAGTCTTGTGGACCTTCGCCAACTAATTCATGGTAGTGTATTTGGATAATATCCTGATCTTTACCAGAGTTTAGAAGAGAACCTCCACCACATTCAACAAGTACTCCAAACCCTGTGACAACACAAATTGTGTGCCAATTTGGAGAAATGCACTTTTGGTATGACCCAAGTTCAATATCTAGGGTACATCATTGATGAGCAGGGTGTGCATGTAGACCCAGCCAGGATACAAGTTATTCGAGATTTGCTTGCCCCAACCACTCTAACAGAGCTTCATAGATTTATAGGTTTTGCTAATTTCTATCGCATGTTCGTGTTAGGTTTCTCTCATATCACCTGGCCCTTAAGTCAAGTCACGAAGGGCGGAGCGAAAGTAAATTTATTTTGGTTTGAATCCCAATAGAAGGCATTTTCCAAGTTGAAGCATCGTCTCTACTCTACACAAGTGCTCACATTACCAAATTTGTAGCAACCATTTAAGATTGAGACAGATGCCTCTGACTATCCTATTGGTACAGTTCTTATTCAACAGGGGCATCAGGTGGCATATCATAGTGAGACACTTTCAGACACAGTCTGAAAGTATACCACTTATGACAAAGATGTATTCCATTGTGTAGGCCTGCCTACAATGGAAGCATTACATTATGGGGAAGGAAACGGTCATCCGCACATACAACCGACCCCTGCAGTACATATAGACACACAAAAATTTGTAGAACGATTGCCACTAGAAATTGTCCACTTACTTGTAACAGTTCCATTTGATTAAGTATAAGAAGGGCAACGCAAATAATGTTGCAAACTGCCTTAGCTGACTACAAGTCTTGGAGGTGACCACTATGCTCAAATCTTGTGGACACAAGACTTTGAAATGATCCAGAGTGATCCAGAATTTGGTACTACATACAAGATGCTCCTAGAAGTTAAGAAAGTTCCAGATTTTTTCCTCCAAGATACACTATTATGCCACCTAGGGCACTTATGTGTTCCTTCAAGCGAGCACCCCAAGATGATTTTTGAGGCAAACTACAGTTGAGTTGCTGGACATTTTGGGGTAGAAAATATATTGGAAGTGTTGCAAAAGTATTTTTATTTGTTGAACCTTCGAGAGGATGTGTGGAAGTACATCAGATCCTACACTACTTGTGCCATTTCCAAACTAAAAATAAACAAACAAGGCATGTGTACTCCTTTACCTACTCCTATATGGCCCTGGGAATTCATCTCCATGGATTACATGTCGGTCCTCCCTTCCAGCCAGCATGGAAACGACTTTGTTTTCATGGTTGTCGACAAATTCCCTAAGATGGCCATTATGGTGGTCTGAAAGAAGATTATCACAGCATAAGCCACTACCAAAATCTTCTTTGAACGAGTTGGGTACACTTTGGGATCCCACAGTCCATTATCTTAGATCGAGATAGTTGGTTCCTAAGTGAATTTTTGTTAATCCTTTGATTTTTGTTGGATACCAAGCTCACTAATTCCACGGCCTTCTACCCCCAAATTGATGGTCAAACAAAGGTCGTCAACAGGGTGATCGTGCACATCTTGTGCATGTACAACTCGAAGCACGCACACACATGGGATGAGAGCCTCCCATGTGTCCAACACAGCTACAACAGAGCTCTCCATAGCTCAACTGGCCACATCCCCTTTCAGGTAGGATTGGGATTCCAACCACTTTGTCCCATTTATGTTTCCATACAATTTGCAACTGCTCAAGAAGATTCAGCTCTTGTCCAATTTGAAGTTGACAGGGTTAATAGATTCATTGAGTGCATTTAGAACATCCACCAGCAGGTCCATGACATATTGGAAAGAGAAAATTGTAAGTACAAACAACCACATGATCAACATTGGGTACCACACAAGTTCCAGATGGGCGATAAAGTTTGGTTATATTTGTAGCAGGAGCGCCTTGATGGGGCCCATCGCAAGATTCTCCCGCTCTGATATGGGCCTTACACCATCACTAAGGCTATATGGGACAATTATTTTGAGCTCAGCATTCCCCCATTTCTTTGCCTACACTCAATGTTCAATGTGGACCACCTTCGTCCATACTTTCCACCATTACTGGACACATCAGACATTGCAAAACAACTCACAAAAATTGATCTAAACCCATACTGCATGGAACAGGTCACAAATGATCAGATCATGGAAACGCAGACCAAGAAAACTCGCCAACATAAGATCCAAATGTATTTGGTTTTCAAAGCTGGCAAACTCTTGCACCAAGGCAAGTGACTTACGAGGGACCAATTTTAGTAGAATTTTCCCCATCTCATGGAGGTATTAAACGCAATGGAAACCATTGATTCCTAAGGGGGGGGAGGATTGGTCCAGGTGGATATTGGTGGCCACCTGCCTATTCCACTTGGACCCCACCATTGTACCATTATTCCTTTCAGTTTTCGTAATTGTAGCACAATTTACTATATTTGGTAGTTTTTCGGGTCTTGAACTTTTGAAGTCATTTTGAGGCCCTAAATGAAGTTTTTTTTTTAACAGGAAAATATAATTGTTTAACTATTGTTTTCAATTGAAAATTGTAGTCCTCAAATAGATATTTCTAACAAGGTATCATGTGCTTCAAACAGAGATCGTATTCCAAAGTTACGACCCCGATAAGTTGATGTACCAATTTACCCCAATGGAGCCCATAGTTTTGGGGCTTCATCTCCTAGGGTTAGGTTTTTGGGTATTTAGGGTTTTCCATTATTTCTCACTAATAAATAATCCTTCGAGCCTCATTGTAACACAGTTCAGAGGCATGTAGCCACCACATCTCTTCTCATAAATAAGCTACCATCACCCGAGGTAGTTTATTTTCATTATGTATGTAAGCATATTTTAGTTCTTTGATATTAATGAAATGAAAATTTATTTTTATTGCATCTATATTTTTTTGCGTTCTTGCATAAGTATGGTTAATAATACTAGAATTCCAAATCATTTCCAAACGCCATATGAATGCTTGAAATCGATTTCAAACTTTTCCTATAAATATAGAAGGGAAAAGGAATCTATTTTGAGAAGAATTGGTCAATGTCAAATTGGTATAGAAAAAAATAATCCTATACACCTACCTCAGATATCAGATATTTATAATAAATAGGCATAATATTTCAAGAAGAAGGACAAGAAGGAAAATCCCTCGATGATAGGAGAGGATTTAGGACAACTGGAAGCGCAAATGGAAGAAGACTCGTAGTAGATCACAAAAGAAAATCAGTGATGAAAGAAGAAAATGAGAAATTAAGTTGCACTTAATGTGCAAGAAAATATTATTTTATGTCAAAATATTTTCCTATTTTTAGAAATATATGAAAATATATTTTTATTTATTGTTATTTATACAACTCTCTTCATTGGAGAAGCGGTTGGAAACCATTATACCTCAATCAACATTGATATTTTTGATCAAAAGTTGCAGATAATTTTTGAAGACCTAGAAGTTCTTTGAGAAATCTCATTTTATTTGTTGGGACAAGTTATGCAATATACTTTCTTATATATATATTCTATTTTTCCAACTCCACACATTCATGATTTTCAAATTATTCCTTTGCATTAAGAATTAGAATGCTTATTTATTTTCTTTAAAAAAAATATGCATATGATTTCAAAATTTATTTAATCCTTTATCCTAGTTCAGATTTCTTGATTATATTTGTTGTTTGGATCTGATGTTCATCTTGTTAGCGTTAATACTTTCACTAATTTTTTAAATAGGCAAATAAGTTTATTTTTCTGCAAACTAAATTAGTACTGCATGCAAGTAAAAAACCAAAATATCAAAAACAAATATAATTATTAAGCTCTCTCAGCAGAGCATACATTCTTCAGGTAGCTAAGTGAGCCCACATTTCAGTCAGAAAATTACCAAAACAAACAATTATAGTTATCTTATAAGTGAGCATTTAGAAAAATTTCCCCACTCCCTACTATTGGTTAAGCAAGATTTCCAAACAGAAGCAGTTTTTATGATTAGGTAATTATTACTTTTAAATTTTTAGAATAATTATAGTAAATTAATGTTAGGTCATATATTTTTTCCTTTTTTATTAGTTTTAATCATTTTCTTAGGTTAGTTTAATATAAGAAATTAGGCCTATATACCTATGAGTATTGTTTAGTCAATTTGATGTCTCAAATTGCTATCATGAATTATCGACCAAGGTTAGTAATTTGATGAAGTGAGCGGCACTATATGTGCTTAGGTAACCTTGTTCTCTTACTTTGTTGTGTATGTTTATGTTGTTTTTGGGGGATTTTTGTTATCTTTTGTCTAAGAAGTGAAATCTCTTAATGCTAATGAGTAGTAAAAAAAATGATAAAAACTAGACTAATTAAAGAAGGAAGAAAAGGAAATGTTGTTTTTAAAAGAAAGAAATTAAATTACAAACTGAATATGAGATCTAAAAGAAGGAAGAAAATGAAATTTTCATTAACTAATATAAATTGCGTAAAAATAAATCAAACTTTGAATGGTGTTAGTAGGCCGAAAAAAAGTCTATGAAAAACATCTAACTAATTAAAAACAAAGCATCATTCTAGATCTAATTACATTCAAATGAAAAGATGAAATCAATTCCTATCTCATCTATTGAAGGTTTCTAATCTTATGAAAAACAGAGCATAACTTGATCTAATTCTATTCCAAGGATTGAAAGCATAAATCTTATCTCTAAGAATTGAATTGATAGTGCTGAATTAAAATTGAAAGAAAATACAAAGCATGAAACTATGACTTCTGTGTGACCAAATTCTCAGATCTGGTCCAATTAGAAAATGGAAAAACCACCTTCTTGTGATGTCCTTAACGAGCACAAGATTACACAGCTAATTGGAAATTTAATCTAACAAAGCATTCATAAAATTAATCTACAAAGCAGTAAACAATTTAAACTATGAATTTATAGGAAATTAATCTATGAAAGCAATGTGAATTTAACTATGAAATTGACAAGAACAAAAATGATAATTTACAGTGAATGAAATAACAAAATTCAAACTAAAACAACTAACAAAACCTCCTTTCTGTGCAGGGGCCCTCTCCAACAGAAAGAGTTGAAAATATAATTGACTACGTGTGCATAAAAGGCTTGAACTAGTCTTCTTATTATCAAAAACAAAGTTTCAAAGGCATACACTTTATGATAAAAAATCAGGATTGTCCCCAGTTTCAAAATGACCAATATTTAAACAAGTTTTGAATTCAATTGTCTGAGGCGTTTCTGCTTACAGATAATGATTATAACTGGATTTTAGAAGCATAAACAAAAATAAATTCTTAGTGGTTGTCTCTCGATTTGCTACGTCAGAGAAAATCGAGAGTATCTCGCCTGCTAATCTTGCTCCTTAACCGACCTTTAACCACAAACATAGGCACGTTTATTTTTGAATTCAAATAGGTGGATGGGATATAATCCATGTGTGGATCATTCTTGAGATACTCATGTGACCCATTCCTTTATTTTCTTCTCTAAACTTGTCAAACCATAACAGTAGTTGCGGAAATGAAAGAAACATCATTATGTAGCTAGTTACAGAAATTCATTCAAATAACAAGAAACATCATAATATAAAGTAGAGATAATTAAATTCTTCTCTCGTATGGAATATGTCAATTATCATTGATTGGAGTCATGAATTTGTGGAAAAGGAAGGAAGATATGATGAAAAAGGGTGTCAAAGTAAGAACAGTTTTGAGGTTCAACATACCCCCACTAAGAAACCATTGCATGTCCTCATGAAATTTCCAAAAATGTGAGCTTCCACCTCCTATTTCATTTGTTTTAATACCTCTACTAACACATCCAGCTTTATTTTCTTCCCTTTCTTTGCAGTGATTGCCATTCTAGGTTTTCTCATAAGGAATTTATACTTCAGGCTGATGACTCTCTTGTTCAGAGATTTATTCTTTTCCTTCAGCTTTTTATTCTTCTTATACCATAGCCCCAAAAGTAGGATGGTTTTATCACTAATGACCTTCTCCAAGCGATTATGTTCTTTCAAAGTTTCAATCTCATGTTTAATATGCCTGTTCAATATCTCCAGTTCATAAATTTCTTGCTTGATGGTGTTTACCAGAGGTTATTTTGGACTGATAGGTTGCTCCTCTATTCTTGGATTTAATTCTGCATGTTTCTTCTCCAATGGCTCAATATAGTCATATATCTCTTGTTGTGTTGGATAAATTTCTGGAGATTTGCTACTTGGAATATGTACAAGAATGTGTGTAAGACTGTGTGCAGGAGAGATAGTGACAGTTGAAGGTACTTGGGGTTCCTCATCTAAATTGACAAATTCTGCCTCATGCAATGGTGTTTTCTTCAAATGCTTACAAATTCTAGAGATTCTCCTTGGTTGTGTAGGGTTTAGGTCTTCTAAAACTTTTCTCTTTTTCTCTACATTGCCTCTTTTTTTTTACTTTGCTCTGTCTCTTATTATTCATTAGCTCTGCAATGGTGAGCTCTTCCTCTTCTAGTTGAGGTTTAGGTGAGGATTCCTTCTCAATGCATACATCAATCTTCCTCCTTCTACTTCTTCTAGTTTTGTCATCCTTAGGCTGCTCTGGTTCATCTTGGAAGTGATTTCTTATTAGGAAACTTTCCCAGGAGTCTCCTACACTTTTTAGGTGGAATTCAAGAATTATTTTTAGAAGTCCATGATGGTGCATGGTATTATCTATGAATTGGACTCTTTTTTGGACATTTGTTGACATTCTCTTTAGACTTTTCAGCAAGAAGTAAGGGAGGTTTACTTCTCCACCCTTAAGAAATTTCATCAATAATCAGGCATGATAAACAAACATGCAACCAAATATTCCCTCACAAGTAATAATTTTTTTCAAAATTAAGAGCATACTTCTCCATTTATTTTTTAGTGCTAAACTGGAATTCTTTTCTTCTAAACAGAAGTGTCCATACATGGATTCTTTATAAAAAAATTCCATTCTTCACTGTGCATTTCCTTGTTTTTAAACCATCTCTCGCCAACTCTCGGGACTTTTGTAGCTTCGCCCACAAAGGCTTCTGTCACTAATAATTTTATATCTCCAATCTCGACCTCTGTCTCGTCGAAGGATCTTGCAAAAGACTTGGTAACCTCCTTATGGAATCTGTCAAATTTCTCTATAAACTGGAGCCATTGTACTTTTTGCAGCATTTCCTTTACCTGAGGATAACCCTCCATGAATTTCGCTCCCACGGGTTTAGTTCTCACAATTAAACCCATTTTTATGTCGTGAGGAGTTTTCCCTACAGAACTATTCTTCTTTGATCGAATGAATTGAGGTTGCGGATCAGGGTTAAGGATATTGGGGGTTTGTAGAGAAGTACAGGCTAAATAGATATCCAGTGAGGTTTTAAAGGAACGTGGATGAGGGGGTTATGGAAGTAGGACATGACCGTTAATCATTAATGGGAGAAACAATTATGAATTATTATGAGATATTATACAGATTCTATGGTTGGATTGTGAATTTGTGATGTGATTCTGAATCAAATCTAATGATGATATATTGAGGCAGCATATGATCACCTACATTATATATGCTAATATTTTTGGTCTTATTATTTAAATAAAATTTTGTAACATACCTTTGGAACTAACCTTTGTTGTTTTTTTTCTTTGTGTTGATTCTTCAGGTATCCTTTCAGCATGATCTTCAATAGAGTCCTTTCTTGTTCAGTATGTTTTCTTCAGTAGGCTATAAAAAAATGTAATAGGGCTGCAGAATGTGATGTTAGCTACAGAATATCCTAAGAGCTTCAGAATGGTAGCAATTTTGTAGCTACTTCATTTATTCCTTCAGAGAAAGAAAGGGAACATGGAATTTGGGATTTTAGAATGGGGTAAAATATAAGATGTCAGAGATCTAATTTTCATCTTATATTTTCTGTATAAAGATGCCAATCATAAATTGGTTTTCATACTTATACAATTATTATTATTATTTTTTGAATAATATATATATATATATATATATATATATATATAGATATGAAAAATAAGAAGAATACTAAGCTAGGGACGAAGAGAGATTCTTCTTCGCCAACTTCATATCAGTATTTTCTTGAAAATTTTTGATAAATTCCTCCTTTTTAATTGGCTTATGATAGACTTTTAATTGATGTCCATTCACAAGAAGAGGTACATTTTCTTCATAAATTTTCCTTATCCTGACTGCTCCATTTTCAAAGAACTTTTCGATCTCATAAGGCCCAAGCCAATGAGTCTAAAATTTTCCTTGAAAGTATTTGAACTTTGAGTCAAACAAAAGTGCCCAATCTCCTGATTGAAATTTTCTTTCTTTTATGTACTTATCATGCCATCTGGACCTTTGTTGTTGGATTAAACTGGTTCTTTGAACTGCATCTTGCCTAATATCATGAAGCTCATTAAGTTGCTCCATTCTATGCTTTTGGGCTTCTGATAAAGTAAGTCCCAATCTGACTACAGTCTTGAAGGTTTTGATCTGAAATTCTATAGGAAATATCACTTGCTTCCCAAAAACAAGTTCATAGGGAGTATGTCCTGTTGTATTTCTCCATGTAGTCTAGTAGGCCCATAAGGCTTTAGGAAGCCTATCTCCCAATCCCTCCTATGTAGAAGTACAATATTTGTGAGGATTGCTTCAATCACTTTATTGGTGGACTCCACTTGACCATTTTCTTGTGGATGATAAGGAGTGGATTTTATGTTTTTAACCTTATATTCATCCAAAATATTTTGCACCAACTTTGATGTAAACTGAGATTCCTAATCTGTCACAATTTCCCTTGGGACACCAAAACGAGTGAAAGTATCCTTAAAGAGAAATGAATCTACAACATCTTCAGTAGCATTAGAAAGTGATTTACCCTCTACCCATTTAGTGACATAATTAGTGCAAACCAGAATGTACCTCTTTTGTCTTGATGGTGGATTGATTGGTCCAACAAAATCCAAGGCCCATTTTTCAAATGGTTTGATGAGTAGTTGAGGATGTAAGGGCATTTCATCTTTAGGAAAAGTTTTCCCTATTCTTTGACATTTGTCACACCTTTTGACATACTCATTAGCATATTTAAATATGGATGGCCAATAATATCCTAAATGAAGGATTTTATAGTCAATCCTCTTATCAGCAAAGTGTCCCCGACAGGTTTCATCGTGGCATGCCTTCAGAATTTCAGGCATTTCATCTTCTCGAACACACCTTATGATGATGAGATTTGGACCTGTTTTATATAATTCATCATTAATCCATGAGTACAATGCACTTGTTTGAATAATTCTTCTTTTATCTCTAGGAATCAAGTATGCTGGTAATTTTCCTGTAGCCAAATAGTTAGCAATATCTGCAAACCATGTGGATTTAGTAGTTATTGCAAAGAGATATTCATCAGGAAAATTATCCTCTACTGGAGTATCATTATTGTTGTTTTGAATTCTAGACAAGAAATCAACAACTGTGTTTTGTTTTCTAAGGCGGTCTAGAATGGTGATGTTAAATTATTGCAGGAGTAATAACCATCTTGTGATTATACTATTAGTGATAGATTTATTCATTAAGTACCTAATTGCAAAATGATATGTGTGAATAAAGGTTTCATAGCTGGTGATGTAGTGTCTAAATTTGTTGATAGCATGGACAACAACTAGAAATTCCTTTTCAGTTATAGTATAATTTAACTCAGCATGATTCAAATTTTTACTTGTGTAATAGATGGCATATGGAATCAAATATTTTTTTCTTGGTACAACTCCAAAGCTGTCTTTGAAGAGTTCGTTGAAATGTGAAAAGGTATTTTCCAATTTAGACCTCTTCAGATGGGTGCTTCAAAAAAATTTGCTTTTAAGGTTTCAAATTCCAATTGACAATCATGATTCTAACTGAATTCACGATCTTTGGTAAGTAGTTTGAAGAGTGGGGATGCTATTTTGGTGAATTTTTCTATAAATATTCTATAGTATCCTGTAAATCCTAGAAAACTTCTAACATCTTTTTGACAACTTGGAATTGATAATTTGGATGACTTCCACTTTAGATGAGTCTACTTTAATTCCATCTCCTAAAATGTGATGTCCTAAAACAATACCTTCGGTAAACATCATAAAAAAAATTTCATGACTAAATGAAAGAGTTTTCCTCGATGTAGATATGATGTATACAAGTCTCAGGACGAATCCCTTTCATGTCAGTGTACTCCCATGCATATGCAGAAGAATGTTTTTGTAATGTTTTGATTAACTCTTCTTGTTGGAATTTTTCCAACTTTTTGTTTATGTTTAAATATTTTCCTGGAAATATTTCAACTGTAGAGTTACCAAATTCTTCCATAGAATATAAATACATCTGTCTAGATGATAAGTATTCAATATTGCATTGTTCTTGAAAATTATAATCATCTTTAGATTGTGATGATGTTTCAAAGTTTTCTATTGAATTTAAGATTTTACTTTCTTCACTAATATGAGAAATAGTAAAGAGAGGTTGAATTTCATTATCATCATCTATCCATTCTTCATCTCCTATTTCTGTGATTGTTTTTGCTAGAGGATATAGAGTGAATTTCTTTGTTGATTTGCCATCATAAATAAACATATCACTGGATATACAACTAATGAAAGCATCAGTTGTAGCTAACCAAGGCCTCCCTAAAATGAGTGGATGTCCCCCTAGGTTGTTCTTGGGAGTTAGGATCATGAATTCAACTTGATAATCCCAAGAATCTAAGGACACATATATATCTTCTAGTACACCATCTGGCTTGATTACTGATCTATCTACTAACTGCAATAATGTTGGTGTATATTGAAGGTTTGGAAGCCTAAGCTATTCCATAGTCTGTTTTCTCATGATGTTGATGGTTGCTCCTAAGTCAATTAATGTGTTTGGAATATGAAAGTCATTAATGTGATTTTTTACAACTGGACTTCCTGGGTCCAAATATTTGTGTATGGATATTTTTCCCATCATAATGTCAGTAATTTTTCCTACTAATTGAATTCTTTTTATGTCTTTTATTCTTCTTCCTGGTTTTTTCGTGCTCAACTCTCTTATTCTTTTGGCTAGAATATGAATCTCTTTAATGGTATATAGCAAAGGAATTTTGATACAAACATTTTTCCATTCATCCAGAAAATCATAATTGGGCAACAAATTTTTTTTTTTTCTATACCTCTATCGATTTGTAATATTTCAGGAAAAGGAGGGTTAGAAACATATACTGAAGGTTGCTTAATTATAGGGGTTGAGTTTACTGGACCTTTTTGTTTTTCATTTTCAGAATTTTAGTTATGTTGAAGAGATGTTCCTTCTTTACAAATTTTATTTTGTTGTAGAGAAATTTCTTCATCAAAATCATATTTTTCTTGAATAACAACAAAAGGATTTCCTCTTTCTAATATTCTACCAGATCTAATTTGGACATTTTAAAGATCTAGTGGAGTAATCATGTAAGCTGGAAAGGTTTTTCCTTCTATGTTATAGGCATTTTGAGAATTTTTGTTGTTTGGGTTTGGTAATGGCTAGGCAGGTAGTTGATTTGTTCTTTGAGGATATGGTAATGATAGTTGTGGATTCTAATTTTGGATTTGGGGTGGTTAATTTTGTTGTGAAAAATGTTGGGGAGGATAATTTGGATAGGATTGTGGATACTGGTAATACTGAGAGTATCTACCATAAGGATTTTGCATCCCTTGTGTCTAAGGTTGTTGCCATGATGAATTCCAATTGTTTGGTGGGGGTTGATTATACATATGGTTATTAAAACCTTGAGTTTGTGGCCCCTACCATGGTCTTCTAGAGACAAAACAAAGAGGATATATTGATATTGAGTTGCTTCTTCTTCTTGAAAGACAACCTTAAGACCTAGTATAGAAGGAAAAAAAATTTGTTTCATGATTTTCTGCACAAATAACACAAATCTCTATAAATTTTACATCAAGAGGACACTCTCTCAAAGCATGTTTCTTTCTACATTTAGGACAGAAAATAGTTAAGGCATCAGTTTCAAATTTCTATTTGTTCTTTAATTTCAGGGTGTCTATTTGTTCACTGAGACTCCCTAAGATATATGCCTTAAATTCATCAAGCATATTTCCAATTTCTGCCCTACTTACTATTCCAGTTGCAGATTTATTTACTCTATAGAGATTAGAATCTCTTGTATTTTTCCCAATTTTTTATTTTCCTCTTGAGAGATGAATGCATAATTCAACAATTTCCGCTAATGGTAATTGAGAGATATCTCCTTTTCCCATCATGTTAAGTATATCTATCCATTCATCTCTAATGGATTTTAGTAAGAGAGATTTTAAAGTATCTTGATCTAGATGTTCCATCTTAGTTGTCTTGATATTATAGTTAAATCTCTCAATCAGATCTTCTAATTTTTCATCCTCTCTCTGCATCATTTTAAATACTTCATCCTTCCTAATAATAGGTGTGCAATAATTGAGGTATCTTTGAAAAAATGCACTTTTCATCTCATCCCATGTCCTAATAGACTGTGTTATTAAACCCATGAACCATTTTAGTGTTGCTCCCTTAAGTGTTGTAGGAAATAGATTTAATTTTTTAAAGTCTTGTAAGTAGTCATAAGATCTACATAAGGCTTCGAACTCAAATAAAAATGTTTCAGGATCTTAAGTTCTTAATCCATGGAAGTTGGGAAGGATAGAAGGTGAAATATTTTTCATTGTAACATGTGTATCCTCATCAACTATAGGAAATCCAAGAGTTAGGATCTCCTCCGCCTCTACCAGCTCTTCCTCCTCCTCCTCCTCTACCTCTTCATCCTCCTCCTCTTAAGGCTTCTCCATTCAGAATTTCTCCATGGCCTTCTTATTCTGCCATTATAGATTCCTCTGAGCTAATATAAGGTTCTAACTGTAGGTTTAATTTTTCTTCCTCTGGTTCTTCTATCAATGTAATATTAAAGAAAGTTTCCTCTTCTTCTTCCTCACTAGGGATTTCTATTATTAAGCTAGAATATGTTATCCCGTAGAGGTGAAAAAGGTTACTCCTTCTGTTGGAGATCTAGAATATTCTTCTTCAAAGACTTCCTTAGTAGATGAAGTTGGAGAATATCCTAGTTGGATTTCAGGCCTTAAGACTTTAGGAAGTCTATGTCTTGAGGTGAAAAATGGGATATGAGTTTGAGATGGTGGTGTGGCACTACGTGGTCTTGGTGGGGTGAGTGGAGTTGTAGGAATCAAACTTCTAGCTCTAGCTATGAATCTACCCCTAGAATCTCTTTCTCTACGCATATCATTTTTTATTTTTTATTTTTTATATAATAATTATGTTGTAAGAAATAAGGCTTCCTAATTTCACTTCCCTGGCAACGACGCAAAAATGTTTAGTCAATTTGATGTCTCAAATTGCTATCTCAAATTGCTATCATGAATTATCGACCGAGGTTAGTAATTTGATGAAGTGAGGTGCACTATATGTGCTTAGGTAACCTTGTTCTCTTACTTTTTTGTGTATGTTTATGTTGTTTTTGGGGGATTTTTGTTATCTTATGTCTAAGAAGTGAAATCTCTTAATGCTAATGAGTATTAAAAAAAAATGGTGAAAACTAAACTAATTAAAGAAGTAAGAAAAGGAAATGTTGTTTTTAAAGAGAGAAATTAAATTACAAACTGAATATGAGATCTAAAAGAAGGAAGAAAATGAAATGTTCATTAACTAATCTAAATTGCATAAAAATAAATCAAACTTTGAATGGTGTTAGTAGGCTGGAAAAACGTTTATGAAAAACATATAACTAATTAAAAAAAACGCAGCATTCTAGATCTAATTTCATTCAAATGACAAGATGAAATCAATTCCTATATCATCTATTGAAGGCTTCTAATATTATGAAAAATGGAGCATAACTTGATCTAATTCTATTCCATGGATTGAAAGCATAAATCCTATTTCTAAGAATTGAAATGACAGTGCTGAATTAAAATTGAAAGAAAATACAAGGCATAAAACCATGACTGATGTGTGACCGAATACTCAGATCTGGTCCAATTGGAAAATGGAAAAACCACCTTCTTGTGACGTCCTTAGCAACACAATATTACACATCTAATTGGAAATTTAATCTAAGAAAGCATTCATAAAATTAATATACAAAGAAGTAAACAATTTAAACTATGAATTGACAGGAAATTAATCTATGAAAGCAATGTGAATTTAACTATGAAACTGACAAGAACAAAAATGATAATTTACAGTGAATGAAATAAAGAAATTCAAACTAAAATGACTAACAAAACCTCCTTTCCGTGCAGGGGCCCTCTACAATAGAATGAGTTGAAGATCTAACTGACTGTGTGCATCAAAGGCTCGAACTAGTCTTCTTATTAACAAAAACAGAGTTTCAAAGGCATACATTGTATTATAAAAAATTAGGACTGTCTCCGGTTTCAAAACGACCAGTATTTAAACAAGCTTTGAATTCAACTATCTGAGGCGTTTTTGCTTACAGATAACGATTAGAACTGGATTTTAGAAGCATAAACCAAAAAAAAATCTTAGTGTATGTCTCTCAATTTTCTACGTCAGAGAAAATCGAGAGTATCTCGCTCACTGATCTCGCTCCTTGGCCGACCTTTGACCACGGAAATAGGCACGTTTTCTTTTCAAATTCGAATAGGTGGATGGGATACGATCCATGTGTGGATCAATCCTGAGATACCCATGCGACCCATTCCTTTACTTGCTTCTCGAAACCTATCAAACCATAACAGTAGCTGCAGAAACAACGGTTAGCTGTAGAACTGCACACATTATGTAGCTAGCTACATAAATTCATTCAAATAACAAGAAACATCATAATATAAAGTAGATATCATTAAATGCTTTCTTTGGTATGGAATATGTCAATTATCATTGATCGAAGTCATGAATTGGTGGAAGAGGAAGGAATATATGATGAAAAATGGTTTCAAAGTAAGAACAGTTTTGAGGTTCTACAATTATTGCCACACCAAATGAATAGGGGTATAATTGGGGCCCTAATTGGGTGGTATCTCTCCTGTTTCTTGGTGGAATTTCTCTACTTGTCAACACAATCTTAAAATCTCCATTATAGTGGCACAAGAATGCTCCTTGAAAAATATGTGAAATAGTTGAATCCTACCTCCATATCCTTGAAATTTGTATCCCATGTTCCATTTTAATTCTCTATTTTCCAAACAAAATTTATATGCTTTCTTCAAATATCAAATTTGTGTAAAAAAATTGGGTCTTCATCACTAGCTTGGAGTCATAAAGCCCTAGTTTTTAGTCACCATTATTTCCCTTTTTTTAAAAGAATATATCTCTTTTTTTCCTCAAGTATTTATGTTTTTTCCTTTTGATCCTCATAAAAATATCTAAACCCTCCATTGCCATAAAGTTATGCTAAAGACTACACCACTTCCCTCGAAACTCTTTTGTGTCTATGTTATTTTTAATTTATCCATTAGAATGCTACATTTATTTCTTCTTTCAATTTTTGCAAGAATTATGTGTGTGTATTCTCTTAATTATCCATCAAATGGTTCCCATACCTTTCTTATATTATTTCCAAATTCTTGTTGCTTTAACCAATCTAGGCTTAATCTAAAAGGACTAGTTAGTTTATCTTGGGCTAAAGGTAATTCTAATAGCACGGGTTTATGGACAAAAACCCCCTAGTTGTGACACACTAATGAAATCTAATGTCTTCTTTAAGAGATGCTTCAAATCAAAAACCAATTATATCTTTTTTCAATGTGATCCTCACATGTTCTCTTGTTCCTCCAAGCTTAAGAAAGCCTAACAAGTGCAATATCCAACAAGCTTGCTTCCACCAATTTTTTTTAGAAAGTATCTTGATAAAAAGTCTACTTATGCAACTAGTACCCATACTTCTAAAGCTCCAAAGATAAAATTAAATCCCCCTACTGACACAACCAAGCCATTTTGAATCCAATATATTTTGAAAATCTTGTCCTTGTATTCTACCATTCATAAACATTCAAAAGGTAATTTATTTCCCCGCATCTAGAGAGAATAGTGGTGTCCCAATACTTGTTTAGGATGACCATGATTAGTAAGGGAAAACTAGTTTTCCTTGACCGATGGTACCCCACCCCACCTTGTTGAAATTTGGTTACTGGAGGATAGGTGGTTCCCTAAGGCTTTGATCTTTGGCCTAGGGAAAAGTGTCCAAAAGAATTTAATTTTTCTCCGAAAGTGACTTTATAAAGTTATAAAGTCAAATCTAATTTAAAAGTGACTTTAAGTGATAAAGTTACTAAAGTCTAATTTTAAAGTGACTTTAATAAAGTCAATGTAAAATTAGAAAGGAAAAGTGACTTTGGAAATAAATCACTAAGTGGGTCTTTATTAAAGTGGGGTGAATTAAAAAATAGAAAGTGAGATTTAAATGAGCATTTAATCTCAGCCCTAGATCTCAATCTATTTCAGCCATTGGATTTAGGGATTCCCCAAAAATCACTTAGGGTTAGGTTAAAGGAGGAAAATGAGGGAAAAGGTCATTCATTCTTTCATGAGCAGATTGGGAGAAGGAGAGAAGGAGAGCTGGAGATTTTTCTGAGCAGTGAGAAGGAGGGCAGCAGTGAAGAGATTTCAGCAAAGGTACAACAGCATTTATTGGCACACATACCGAGGCAAAAAATCCGTACAGCAAAGGAGAGGCAGTGTTTCCAAGTGAGGAGGCACAGAAATCGAGGAAGAGGGTACAGCAGCAAGCACGCACTCCAAGGCACAAAAATCAGGCACGTTTTTCAAGGAAGAGGGTGGTTGTCATTTCCGGCACAAAAACCGAGGAAGAGGACAGCAGTTATAGCTCTGTTTTTTGGCACAGATTTCAAGAGAGTTTGCTGTACAAAATCCGTATAGTCTGTACAACAAAGTACGGCTGTTCCAGCACGCTTCCCGAGGTGGTCGTACAACATTTAATGCTGTCCTAAGGTGCTGTAAATTTTCAGTTTTTTGTTGTTGCTGATTTCGCACAATTTCCAAGGCGGTGTGCAAGCACAGAAATTGAGATAAGTCTGTAAATTGGTTGCTGGAATTTTTTCTGAGTTTTTTCTGTTTCACTGTAAAAAGCAATATTCAGAAAAATAAAAGAGAAGCTCTCAAACTGGTTTTCCCCAAGAGTTGTAGGGGGTTTTTCCAGGGTCATGTTGACCAAAAATATCTGTGTTAAAATGTGTGAATGACTATTTTAAGCTTGCTGATTTTTATTTCTGCATTTTTCAGCATTCTGTAAATTTTCCAGAATTTGTGTTTTCAGCAAAAATTTATTTTCCAGTTTGTTGAATGTAAGGATATGGGAAAGGGCATTTAACTATTTGGAGAAATAAGGTGAAACTGAAAACCGGGGTGGGAAACAAGAAATTTCTACATGGTATCAGAGCTTGAGTGCTGAAAGTGCAGTTTGGGACAGCAAGGAGAAAAATACAGCCTGCTGATTTTTCACTCAGAAAATTCCAGCAAGCTGATTTTTCACAAACAGAATTTTTATCTTTACTACAACAGTGCTATTTTTCAGTTTTAGGACAGCAGGATGTCATTGGGATTGAGGGTGGAGGATAGGTTGGATGGGCATACCAATTACAACGTTTGGAAGGAGAGAATGCAGAGTATCTTTGAGGAGGCAGAAGTCTGGGACATCATGGTGCATACCACACAAAACCCTGTTGTTGTGCCTACTGATTCTACTCAGTTGGCTGAATATAATAAAAAGAACAACAAGGGTAAGAGACTGATTCTAGACGGAGTCAAAGACCATTGCATTCCTCATGTGAGAGGAAAGAGAAATGCTCATGAGATGTGGACAGCATTGTCCAATCTCTACCAGAGTACCAATGAGAACCGGAAAATAGTCCTGAAGGAGAAGCTGAAGACCATTAAGATGGGTAAGACTGATAGTGCAGCTGGATATCTCACAAAGATTACTAACGTGAGAGATGAGTTGGCAGCAGTTGGAGAGGTCATTCCACCCACTGAGTTGGTGCGGATTGCAGTGAATGGCCTCCCCAGTTCATGGATGAACTTTGCTGATGGGGTTTGTGCACGTGAGACCCTTCCCACATGGAAGAGGTTTTGGGATGATTGCATTCAGACAGAGATCAGGAAAGGTCAGCTTGGGGCAGCCAAGCTAGTTGAGCAGGATGAGGATGTAGCACTGTTGGCAGGAGGCAAGAAAGGCAAAGGGAAGAAGCAGGCTTCCACAAGCAATGGTGGGGGCAAAGGTAAAGGTAAAGGTAAACAGGGTAACACACAAAAGGACTATTCCAAGGTGAAGTGTTGGAATTGTCAGAAGATGGGACACTATGCAGTTGTGTGTTCGGAGAAGAAGAAGAAGAAGGGGAAGAACCAGAGCATGGCAGCATCAGCAGAGGTTGAGGACTTTGCAGATCTCTTTGACGGGGAGTTTGGGTTCATTGCGTGTGAGTCCTCTAGTGCAAGATTACCTGCCATAGAGGTTCAGAGGGAGCATGCATTTCCCTCGACTAGCGGAGCATCTTCGGGTATCGAGCGTGTGAGCCGGTGGGCTTCTGTGTCACTTATGGCCCAGGAGTCATGGTACTCATTAGAGTGGCACTGATGTAGAGGTAGTACTCGGTGATGACAGAGTTGTTAGAGCAGTCGGTGTGGGAACATTGACATTTCAGAGGGAGTCCAAACCTCCCTTGAAGGTGTCGGATGTTCTTTATGTGCCAGGGATGAGGAAGAACCTCATATCCGTCTCAGCTTTGGAGGACAGAGGATATGAGATACTATTCAGGGGAGGACAGGTGTTGATGTATCCCAGGGGCACTCCAGCTGATTCAGCTAGAGTGATAGGTGTACGCCATGCAAGGGTGTACAAGTTTGCATTTCAGTCCCTTTTGGCATTGAGCAGTAGTACCGACAGCAGAGCTAGCAGTTCTGAGCAGTGTGAGATTTGGCACCGCAGGATGGGGCACATGCATCATGGAGCCTTGAGGACTTTGCGGGAGATCACTACAGGTGTGCCAGAGTTCAGTGCTGATCACTTTGATACTTGCAGAGGATGTGCGATGGGCAAGTTTGCCAAATCCCCTTTTCCCAGCAGTGACAGCAGAGCGACTGGGATACTTGATTTGATTCATTCCGATGTGAGCGGTTGGATGTCTCATGTTTCCTTGAGTGGATATGAGTACTATGTGTTATTCATTGATGATCACTCCAGGAGGACCTAGATTTATTTCTTGAAGACCAAGAGTGAGGTCTTCAAGCGGTTTCAGGAGTTCAAAGCTCTTGTGGAGACACAGACAGGTCGGAAGATCAAGTCCCTGAGGTCGGACAATGGAGGAGAGTACACCCTTGGAGAGTTTGTTGACTATTGTGCGGAGGCAGGAATTAGGAGGGAGCTCACTGTTCCTTACAACCCCCAGCAGAACGAGGTTGCGGAGAGGAAGAACAGATCCATCGGAGGGGTTGCCAAAGCCATGTTACATGATCAGGGGTTGCCATTGTTTTTGTGGGCAGAGGCCTGCAACACAGCTGTTTATTTGCAGAACAGGAGTCCGCATCGTGCCTTGGGGCACATGACTCCGGAGGAGGCTTTTTCTGGGAAGAAGCCTGATATTGGTCATCTTCGTGTCTTTGGGTGCATCACATACTCCTACATACCCAAGGAGAAGACGACCAAACTAGAGCCCACCGCAAAGAAGGGTATCTTTGTGGGCTATAGTGAGACCTCGAAAGCCTTTCGGATTTATATTCCTGCATAGAGGAGAGTTGTTGTCTGGTGGATGTGAAGTTCGAGAAGGACAGGGCTTTCAGGAGGTCACGAGAGTTAGAGTATCTGGATCGGCCAGACTGTCAGGAGCAGCTGAGTTAGTCATAGGGATCCAGTGGGCAAGGATTGGGAGGTACATCGATTACGGTGTCAGGTCCATCAGTGAGCAGTGGCTCACAGAGTTAGAGGGGTGGTGCTTTGGGCAGCATGCAGAGCAGTCCACAGAGCAGTTCACTAGGGAGTCCACTGATGGACAGTTCACACGGTACCTTAGCTTCTACAGGTTCAGGTGCAGGCAGGAGGATAGTAGACAGACAGTCAGGAGTTCAGGCTCCTGATGATGATGAGGAGGAGGAGTTTCATTCTCCAATGGGAGAAGTATGCTCAGGGAAGAGGAAGCCCAAGTGGCTTCAGGACACCCTGAGAGATGCCACATCTGTTGCTGAGCCTAAGAGGCCGGTCAGAGAGAGCAGACCACTTGAGAGGTTTTGTAGCTATATGGCAATGGCTACCAGCATCCTTGACTCTGAGCCTTCTAGCTATGAGGAGGCAGCTAGCCAGCAGGTCTGGAGAGAGGCCATGCAGGAGGAGTATTCTTCTATCATGAAGAATGATGTTTAGGAGGTGGTGCCGAGGCCTAAGGGCAAATCCGTGGTTACTTCCAGATGGCTTTACAAGGTAAAGCATGCTGCAGATGGCAGCATTGAGAAATTCAAAGCGAGGTTTGTGGCTAGAGGGTTCTCCCAGGTAGAGGGAGTTGATTGTGAGGAGACCTTCGCTCCCGTGGCTCGATATACTTCGATCGGCTCCATTATATCGATAGCAGCAGAGATGGGTTGGAAGATCCACCAGATGGATGTGAAGACCGCATTTCTCAATGGCTTCATACAGGAGGAGGTGTACATTGAGCAGCCACGGGGCTTTGAGGTGCATGGGAAGGAGTCCCATGTGTGCAGACTGAAGAAGGCCCTTTATGGCCTGAAGCAAGCTCCCAGAGCTTGGTACTCCAGGATAGATACTTACTTGCAGAAGATGGGTTTCACAAAGAGTGAGGCAGATCCGAACCTATACTATATTGTGATAGGTGAGGAGCCTCTCATTCTGGTGCTGTATGTGGATGACTTAGTCATTACAGGTGCAGAGAGACTCATAGAGCACTGCAAGAGAGATCTTGCGACGGAGTTTGAGATGAAGGACATCGGCTTGATGCATTACTTTTTAGGTTTGGAGGTGTGGCAGGAGGAGGGGCATTTCTTCCTGGGGCAGGGGAAGTATATTGTGGACATCCTTGGCAGATTCCACATGGAGGATTGTAAACCCATGTTGACACCGATGATCACCAACTGGAAGAAGCTTCATGCTTCGGATTCCGAGTTGGTGGATCCCACATTGTACAGACAGCTGATTGGTTCCTTGATATATTTGGTCAACACTAGACCAGATATTTGTTTTGCAGTCAACACGATGAGTCAGTTTATGTGTGAGCCTAGGAAGGTTCACTGGGTGGCTGCAAAACACATTTTGCGGTACTTGCAGGGGACAGTGGATTATGGTCTGGACTACAAGCAAGGGGATGGAGTGAGATTGGCAGGTTACACTGATTCTGATTGGGCAGGTTGTGCTTCTGATAGGAAGAGCACTTCAGGGTGTTGTTTTGGGTTGGGTTCGGCAGTGGTGTCATGGTTCAACCGGAAGCAGCAGTCAGTAGCATTGAGTTCAGCGGAAGCAGAGTATATGGCAGCCAGTCTAGCTAGTTGTGAGGCCATCTAGCTTCGCAAGATGTTGTTTGGCTTATTTGGTCAGCCGTTGAGACCTTCAGTGATTTACTGTGATAATCAGAGTTGCATTAAACTCACTGAGAATCCAGTATTTCATGACAGGTCAAAGCATATCGGGATCAAATATCACTTCATCAGAGACTATGTTCAGAAAGGAGCTGTGAAGCTTGAGTATATTCCCACTGATGAGCAGGTTGCAGATATTCTCACCAAAGCCTTACCACGGGGCAAGCATGTCTACTTCAGAGACAAGATGGGTGTGGTGAGGAACACCTTCCTCGGTAAGAGGGAGTGTTGAAATTTGGTACCGGAGGACAGGTGGTTCCCTAAGGCTTCGATCTTTGGCCTAGGGAAAAGTGTCCAAAAGAATTTAATTTTTCTCCTAAAGTAACTTTATAATTTTTTATAAAGTTAAATCTAATTTAAAAGTGACTTAAGTGATAAAGTTACTAAAGTGACTTTATAAAGTTATAAAGTCAAATCTAATTTTAAAGTGACTTTAAGTTATAAAGTTACTAAAGTTAAAGTGACTTTAAATAAAGTCAATATAAAATTAGAAATGAAAAAGTGACTTTAGAAATAAAAGACTAAGTGGGTCTTTATTAAAGTGGGGTGAATTAAAAAATAGAAAGTGAGATTTAAATGAGCATTTAATCTCAACCCTAGATCTCAATCTATTTCAGCCATTGGATTTAGGGATTCCCCAAAAGTCACTTAGGGTTAGGTTAAAGGAGGAAAAGGAGGGAAAAGATCATTCATTCTTTCATGAGCAGATTGAGAGAAGGAGAAGGAGAGAGCTGGAGATTTTTCTGAGCAGTGAAAAGAAGGAGGGCAGCAGTGAAGAGATTTCAGCAAAGGTACAGCAGCATTTATTGGCACACATACCGAGGCAGAAAATTCGTACAACAAAGGAGAGGCAGTGTTTCCAAGTGAGGAGGCACAGAAATCGAGGAAGAGGGTACAGCAGCAAGCACGCACTCCAAGGCACAAAAATCAGGCACGTTTTTCAAGGAAGAGATTGGTTGTCATTTTCGACACAAAAATCGAGGAAGAGGACAGCAGCTACAACTCTGTTTTTTTGGCACGAATTTCAAGAGAGGTTGCTGTACAAAATCTGTACAGCCCGTACATCAAAGTATGGCTGTTCAGACACGCTTCCCAAGGTGGACGTACAACATTTAATGCTGTCCTAAGGTGCTGTAAATTTTCTGTTTTCTGTTGTTGCTGATTTGGCACAATTTCCGAGGCAGTTTGTAAGCACGGAAATCGAGATAAGTCTGTAAATTGGTTGCTGGAATTTTTTCTGATTTTTTTCTGTTTCACTGTAAAAAGCAATATTCAGAAAAATAAAAGAAAAGCTTTCGAACTGGTTTTCCCCAAGAGTTGTAGGGAGTTTTTCCAGGGTCATGTTGACCAAAAATATGTGTTAAAATGTGTGAATGACTGTTTTAAGCTTGCTGATTTTTATTTCTGCATTTTCCAGCATTCTGTAAATTTTCCAGAATTTGTGTTTTCGGCAAAAATTTATTTTCCAGTTTGTTGAATGTAAGGATATGGGAAAGGGCATTTAACTATTTGGAGAAATAAGATGAAACTGAAAACCGAGGTGGGAAAACAGGAAATTTCTACATTTGATTGGATATATATGTCAAAATAAAAAATATGTAGAAGTAATAAGTCTAGGAGAACATTTTTTTCTTGATGGTGCACTTCCTTAGCAGTCAATAAGATTCAGGAAACGAAAAAAAAATTTAGTATGATCTTTTATATGTTTATTAGTTTCCATTTATTAATTTCAAAAGAAATATAATTTTATTATTATTATATACGAAAATAAAATTAAAATATAGATATTTCTCAATAGTGAAATATAGGTTTTAAAAAAAAATTGCAAATTTCAAAATTTTAAAGTTATTTAAAATAAAATATTTACACAAATTTCCAAAAAAATAAATGTTTTAATGCAGAGAGTATAAAAAACTCCAAAATCACATATAAATTCATTTATTTTGTAAAATTGTTCATTCATCATAACTGAAGTGTTTCCTATTCAGTGATTTCAATACATATGATATTAAAAAAAACATTATATTTAATAAATTGTTATTAATATGATAAACTTAAAATAAAAATAAATTGATATAAATTAAATAGTAATTTTTTTTTAAATAATATTAACATCATGGCTGAAAATTGTTAGAATTTTAAGGATTTTCATAGAGGTAATATTTTATCTTTAATGTCATCCTTGGAATTTTAAGGCTTTTCAGAGACATGATATTTTATCTTTAATAGCATGCCTAAAAATCATTGGAATTTTAACACTTTTGATATTTTATCTTTAATGTCATGTATATAGTTGGAATTTTAAGGTTTTTCAGAGTCATGATATTTTACCTTTAACGTCATTATTAAAAGATGTTGACAATTTTCCCCGAAAATATATATATATATATATATATATATATATATATATATATATATATATATGTTATTCCAGCATCAACACTTTTCATTTTCAGGGTGTTTTTTGCACAAAAAAATTGGTGACGTTATTCCAGCATCAACACTTTTCGTTTTCAAAATGTTTTTTGCACAAAAAAAAAATTGTACTTCCATTTTTTTAAAATGTTGAAAATTTGCCCCGAAAAAAAAAAAAAATATTCAGAATGCTTTTCGTTTTCGGAATGTTTTTTTTTATGTTTTTTTTTGTTAAAGTTCTTGTTTTGAGGTAATAGTTCTCATTTGATCAATAACTTTGTTCTATGTACATCCAAGATTCCTATATGTAACTTATGCTATAGGATTTCCTCCCATTTCAAGCATTATTATGTGTTCTCTTTGTTTAGGTGTTGGTTATCCCTATCTATATTGTCATTATTTTTAGTGTGAATTGTTAGTATGAATCTTAATTCCAAGCATACGAAAAAAGACCACTTTAGCTGCGTATAACAAATAGCCCTAACAACAAAGATGACTGCTAATATCCTCAGATATGCAGTTAGGTAGTCAAGATAAATGTTGCAAAAATATAGATCTATGCATTAGAAGACAATAAGCAGTAGAAATAATCCATGCATCCAATAAACATGACAAGAATATATCAAATGAATTTTGTATTAAATGGCACCTGGAAGGAGAACACAAGAGGGTATTCCCTGTTCTCCTCAATGGGATGGGTTTTTGTAAATCCTCAGCACTTCAGATCCAGAATTCCTCTCTCTTGATGGTGTAGAAAACTCAGAAAAAAATTAGTAGCAAAATATGACTATGATGGTAGATCAATAGTCAAACCAAAAGTATAGATCCAGAGTGATCTTTAGGCAAAAAAAGGTGATAAATGAATGGCAAAACCCTCCTATTTATAAAAAAATATTGATTTAGTCTAGATATTGGTGCATAATTAAAATATTATTAACCAAATCAAGATCCAACTTTTATGAAATATTTTATTATATTTGTTGGAGGGAAAAAGAATTTGAGTAGGGTCAAATCCCTTTATTTATAAATAATAAATAAATAAATGATTTATTTATCATTTTAAGGATGTGGTTGAGTAATAATCAAATAATAATGATTTATTTAGTTATTTAAGGGTGATTTAGTCATATTTAACAAAGAATATTATTTAAATAAGGTTTAAATAATTATTCTTAGAAAATAATAAGATAAATAATGATTTATCTAATCAATTTCTTTGTTTTGAGTTAAATATAACCAGGAATATTAATTAAACTGTTGTTTAACTAATTATTCCTTGAGAAAAATCAAACAAATGTATATTTATTTAATATTTCCTCATGGGGTTTCCTGTTTAGACCATAAACAACTTAATAAAGGTGGTTTACTAAGTTATTTTCATAGTGAAAGAAATTTTACTTGGGGTAAAATTGGTCTTACATGGTGTACTTGGGTCCATCTAATGGTAATAGGTTAGATGACCAAAAAATGGTGTAACAGATTGCCCCCCAGCGTGCGAGCATTAGGAGCTAATCGTATGACCAAAGTACGTTATGAGAACTCAATCACTAGACATCGAAGGGGAAGTCAAAGAAAGAGAAGTATAAAGTAGACCAAAGTGCTGAAAGAACTAGACCTTGAGTAGGCAAGACTTACAGGTGCGACAAGTCTCTTTGATGAGTAAGTACCTATGCTATAGGCAGCGAGGGAGGCATACCTATGCTCTCCAAGGCAAAGTACAAACAATAAGACGTCCAGAAAACCACGAAACTGGCCAATATAGTACATGCTGGCATAAACATGAGCCAGATAAACAACACAATAATGAATCCCACATACATATTGTGCCTGGGATAACAACCAGGACTTGTACAATAACATCTGAGTACATGAGGTATAAATGCGACCTAGATGCCCCTGAAAACAGGAAAGGGCTCTGAAAATCTAACTGATATATGCCAACAAAAGGGCGCTGCAAGTGGCTAAGGCCGACATCATCAAATGTATGGAGCTGCATCAAAGGTCGTGATGAAGAGGTCATCCGGGTATGTGGGGGGCTACCTGTAGGGCCACCCCCTCATTAGGGCTGAGACATCTCACACACACCCGGGCATCACTGATATCAACTGCTGCATCATTGAACCATCAAGTATACAGATCTCGATCATGCTGAAAGGAGCTGGAGCTGAGAAACAATCAAGTCAAAGGGAAATAAGGAGTCTCGCTGCCTGATCCGAGGCACCGAAAAAGAGTGGAAGCTGGAACCAAGGTACACCACCCTCTAGACCTATCTTCTGAAATGAATGAGCTGATGTCGACAGAAGGAGGTCTGCCATAGGTGAGGCAATAAGGGATCCTCAACTAAGGCATGAGAGAAAATATTAGAGTGACTGATAGATTGACACCAATGATGATGATGGAATGGGGGCTACTGAGTAGTGAACGAACGACTTCCCTTGTTAGAGCATGAAGGGCATGGATGACCTGACAACGACTGACAAAATATCATGAGATATAGGGGACAATGGGACTGAAGGCCATAATGTGCAACACAAGAGAGGGACCAAGCATTGAAGGATGGATGACTATAATGGGATTCAAAGGGACTCGGAATAGACTCCATGAATGCAATGATGACTCAACTCGGATGCTCTAAACAAGGGTGACTCGATGGTGCTGCCACACAAAAAAGGTCTAATGGGGACCATGAAAACATGAGTACAAGATGGTAACTCACGACGAAAGTCGACACGAGCATGGAAAAGTATGGGGGCAAAGTGGGGCCCTTCAGTACGAGTGTTGCAAGTGAAGAAATTCAATTTTGAGGAGGGGTGAAGTGACGCTTCTTGGAAAAAAAGTGTCCTGGTGAAGTATCAAATCACTAAAAACTAACAGATACCCATTTTAGGGCTTGGTGAGAGCTTTCCAATGGTATAGACGATTTGGTAAACGGGGCTACGATTGGGTCGTAGCGAGCGAAAGAAAAAACGGGGGTTTCTCTTTTAATAAGGTGTTTTCCCTCCAAATTCACTCATTTTCATGTGGAGTTGTGGTGAATGTAGAGAGAGAAGACCCTAAATTTTGCAACAGTCGTAGCAGACAAACCGACCGTTGGAATCGAGATCTGTCAGTTACAGGTAAGAGACTTAAGCCTACTCTTTCTTTTCAGTGGATTAAAAGTTCAGATTAGGTCCCCAAGGCTCAGGAACAAACCCCTGCTCCTCCTCACGGCCAGGTTGCACTTTTTGGGGCAAAATATGCAACCTGGGTAGCAGGTTTTGGGCAAAAAAATATGACCTGTCCCAGGTTTGGGCCTGAAAAGTGCGACCTATCAGGGAGGGGTTTTCCGATGCTTTTTTTTTTGGTTGAGTATTGGGTTTTTATGATGATAAACAGCCTTTCCTATATTTATTCTGACAAATATGATGGTTTTGTGTAGATATGGTAGAATTACGAATCAACAGGAGAGAAAGAGACCTGGGTGCATTATGGTCAGAAATTCGGGAGGATTAGGGTGTCCGCAGTGCACTAGCCAGGTTTGGGGTTCTAAATTTTGTGGAGAACCCTTTGATGAGAGCTGGAGAGCCCTTATTGGCCTATATTGTCAGCTATTGAGACCCGAACCATGAGGTATTTATAGTGTAGGGGCATCAGATCGAGTTGACGGTCCGGGATATATATTTCCTGACTGGTCTCCCATCACTTGGGATGGTAGGGAATACTCAGCCAGTATTACTGCGGGGGCGAAATATCATTGAGTTTGTAGGGCACCATTGTCAACCAGGTCTCTGATTCAAGGGGACTCGAATACCCATCGGGGATTTGGAGAGGTTAGAGACCCGTGGTGTGGCCGCAGCGGTGCTACGAATCCTGGGCAACCAGGCACTTCATCACATCACTAGAGGGAAAATGATGTTGGTGGAGAGTGTTTTGAGTGGGACCTACTATGCGTGGGCCTAGATGATGTTGTCATCATTGAAATGATAGTTGCTGCTATGCAAGTGGCAAGTGAACCATGACTATGCATATGGTACAGTTTTTTTCTCGTTCTTCTTTGAGAAGATCCCGACACTTCGACCTCGCATACAACCCCAAGATGGGGGCCCGAGGGAGCCTAGGATGCACTGATGGGGGCGACTACTGTGTAGAGGAGGAGGTGGGGCGGTTGGATGGGTGTTCTGACCCAAGTTCTTTGCTCATTGGGACTAGATGCCACTGTATATAGACGACTATCCCTATAGTGGGATGAGTTATTGTGGGGATCCGGATTTTCCATTGCCACCTGGTCAGATATGGAGGCCTAATGGTAAGTGACAAATTTATAATATTTTATGTGCATGTAAAGGTCTATAAAATTGTATGTGGTATTGATTCTTTCACTTTTGGTATGCAGATACAACACCGGTAAAACCAGCCAGATATATGGGGTGACCTGCAGTATCGCAGACCGCAGGACCTAGTGGATCAAGGTCACAGAAAAATGAGGATGCAACAGATCTCCTGGAGGATATCCGTCATAGATGTGAGAGGCTTTTGACCGGTGTTTCAGAGTGCAGCTAGCAGGACTTAGATGACCAGTACATAGAGCCATGTATTGGTCTACCCTCTAAGTGGCAAGGGGTCATGCAGTGCATGGCGATGGCCGGATAGGGTATGTGTGATCTACGAGCTGCGGGAGCAGAGCCACTTGCTCGGGATCCTCCAGATAGTGATTAGTGTGTAGGGGCAAGTGGTGCCCCCAGTTTTGAGTTTTGTAACATGCTATGGGCATGTCATATGTATAAGAGTGGATGGACTCTAAAACATATTATACCACACATATTATGGATATGCATCGTTTTGATATTTTTATGTTATTGTCTTGTGTTAAATGCGTGTGCTAAATGCCAATCTAGAATATTGTTCGCAATGTTATCTACATAGTGAATTTGTGCTCTAGGTACATGACTCAATGTAATGATTTCAAATTCATGCATCAAAATTTTCACTCGTAAATACCTTCTAAAAAGGATATGATTATACACACGATAGACACCATTCAATTGCATGACAAGAAGTAGGGAATCTAAATGAACATGATGATGGAGGATGCGATGTGAAAGGGCATCGGCTAAAAAACCTCGTACTACATCATATTCAGCCTGGTTATTGGTAGCAGTACCAATGCATGCCCCGTTCGAGAGAACAAGGGGGTGCAAGGGGATAAAAATGGCCCAACCTGCCGAGGCTAGATTCTTGGAGTAGTGGCTTGCACCATCAGCAAAACCGATATAAGGTGTGGACGGTAGGTCCATATGAAAGGTGCCACAAGACAATAAATGGAAGGATGATGAATAATGCCGACAACTTGAGCACAAAGTAGAAATCGAACGCACTCCACAGGAGGGAGTGATTTGGGTAAGATGTCTACTACTCACACGCCGACGGTAAGGTGGAGTGTGGGAGCTACCAGAGGTGTAACTTGTGCTGATATTACGAAAGTCACCATGGGCATGGGTGGTGCTATCCCGTTGATGGGTGGGAAAGATGAAGTCAGGGGTGGACGTGGCTTCCATGATTTCATCATCGCAACAGAAGATGGAGTAACTAGAGGAAGGGAGACTGCATGACGCAGCGAAGCTACCTAACTCATCATCATGAGAAGAAAGGTTCACATGCACATCATCATGGGGGATGACGAAAGAACAAGTAGATAAGGTATCTATTGATGTTGAGCCCAGCGCGATCGTTGAAGGGAGGTCAAGCGAAACAACAGGGGAAGATTCAAAGGGAGCTTCCACCCAAGGTCTCATGGATGATGAAAGGTCGAGGATGGTGGCTGCAGGCTCCTTCATTTCGACATCAAGGGGAGGAATGTCAATGGAAGCGGGTAAATCCTCAGTCTGGCCTGCAGCATACTGCGCAAGTACGAGAGAGGCAGATTGGTTTTGTTCAATCCCGTACTCCTGAACTACCTCTAACGAGGCACGATAATGCATAAGGCGGGGAAAATGGTGAGAATAATGGCCATGGAGATCACACAACACACAAGGTTGGTTAGTGTGAATAGTTTTAGGATTCTTCGCTGTGGTCGAGGAAGAAACAGGGGCTTCAGGGACTGTAGACTCATGGAACGCAACTTTAACCATGGGCTTGATACGGGGCAGTTCAGGACAGTTATGGGTGGCATGGCTGATGACATCACACAAAGCGCAGGGCTTTGCGGGCGGGGGAGGTGCAGGATCCATCAAGGCAGCCTTGTCCTTGGAGGCCCTCTTGCGAGCTTTTCCCTTCTTACCCGGAGCGGTCGCAACTGGAGGGGGTTCCTGTTGAGGTGGTTGAGACACTGTTGCAGCAGAAGAAGTCATGGGGACCAGTTGAACCGGGGTCAAAGCAAGGTAAGGTTTAGGTTGACTTGGCGAGGTAGCGGCTGGAGGATCAAGGTACAAGACGGGAATCCCAAGGGTCAAGTTAGGAAGAGAGAGGGTGGCCATGACAGGTGCTGTATAGCTTCCTGGTGGGGGAGCTAGGAATGGTATCTGACTGGAGGGGTAATGGCCTGGCAGGACGGCTCCTAAATGGTTAAGGCCTGGAGGAACCGTTCCAGGAGGGTAAAGAGGCTCATGAGTACCAACTGAAGGGCCAAGAGGAGGGGGTCTAGAAGGTTGAATCGAAGGGCTAGGAGAAGGCTGCGGAGGGCGAGGAGGCTGCTAACTAGCCGAGGCGGGCTGCTTGAGGGCAGTCCGAGATGAGTGCATCATGCAAACATTCGATGATCTGGGATCAAAGATAGGAGGAGGAAGACCATGGAATGTATCAAGCAGTGAGGAATCTTTGTAGACTCCGGGTGAAACACTGGTCAAAGGATCAACGGTTTTCTTGTTGGCCACCGAAGAGATAGTGGACTCAGGGGAGGTTTGAGACTTCGGTTCATAATATGTCAACTATTCAATGGTGACTATCTTTCCGTTATGAGGGAAGGACATCTTGTGGTGGACCGCAGAAGGGACAGTAGACATTGCATAAGTGTAGCTACGACACAATAGAATGTTGTAATCTAAGGGGGCATCTATGAATTCTACGTCAATGCAAACAATCTTGCCCGCAAGAGTAATAGGACAATTGTAGAATAAGCCAATGGGCTTGGAGGCGTGGCCATCCCACGCTCGGAGAGTGATCATGGAAGAAGCCAACTCAGGTGATCCAAGTTGCTTCCAAATCGAAGCATACATCACGCAGGTGGATGCCCCCTCATCAATAATGCATCGGGAAACGTTAGCGTTCCGGATCTTGACTGGGATTTGGGAGGCGATGGAAGCAGGGAGAGGAGGATGTTCTTACCGGTCAACGTCAAATACAATAAATCGATCGTTGGAAGGATCTACAGTGCCCACGGCAGATAGTAGATCTTTTCATTGTGAAGGGCACGATTGGAGGAGTTCCAGCGTTGAAATGGCAGTAGGGGATTGTGCCAAATCATCGACTATGCTATACGAATGGGCAGCTTTGCCAGAAGAAGCATTTCGGTGCAGTGGTCCGTTAGGGATCTTGGTATGACCCTCTGCCCTAGGTTGAGGGATTTGAAAGGGACCCTTATGTGTTGAAAGAGGCTTTGTAGAGACCGAAGGAGGAGGCTCAGGGACAGACATAGCGGGAGGCTTGTTGTAGTGACGAGACCGAGTCTGAAGATTGATGTCTATGGTTAAAGGTTGATCGGAGTTCATCATGAGAAACTGGTAATCGGGGGTACTAGACGAAAGAGGTTGAGTGACCACCTGACCTTTAGGTGGTTGGGTAGCCACAAATCCTTGCTGAGGGAAATGATTAGTAAGCACAACTGGCTGGCTAGGCGCAGCACTGGGAGGGACAGAAGGGGAGGCTTGTTATCCTTGCAATGTTACTTGAGACTCCCATAGTTTTCGCATCAGTGGCAAAAGAGGACAATTATGTGTGTAATGGCCATGAACACTACAACAAGAACAAGGCTTGTCTGTGTGAACAGGCCTGTCCTGCTTGGGCTGAGTGCCCTGTTGCTGGTTCGTAGTGTTAGGAGCATTACCTTGATTAGTTCCAGGATTACTAGGGACAACTTGATTTTGAGTGCCTTTCCTCTTCGTTTTTGAGGGAAGAGGATAAGTCACGCCCTACTATGCATGCACCTACCCCTGAGGGGACGGTGGTTACTGTTGCGAGGGTTGAGAAGGCGAGGGAGGAGGAGGTGATAATGTTGGGGGAGTTGGAGCACCAGGCTGTGGATACGGATAACAAGGAGGTTGGGTAACAGTGTGGTAAACAGGAGGTTGGGCAAGAAGAGGAGGCATGCCGTATCCTGGATACGTGCTACCGAGAGGGGAAAAAATGCAGGAGGTGTTTCCCCCCCCTGAGAAAAACCAGAGCCCATGGGAGGTTGAACAATGATGATAACACAAACACGGCACAAAGGAAAAAGTGACCGACAAGGGTAGGGAGGTGCAAGATCAACTGATTACAATGTCGAAACGAGGGCAGGAAGGTGCATGATCAATTGATTTCAATGTTTTTAGAGTATTTTCTTGGCGGTGTTAACGATGCCCTTTTTCGCTTAGGGTGTGTGTGTAAAAGTGTGTAAATTTTAATTTTTAAACCCACACGTTTGTAGAGAAAAAGAAAAAGTGTGTTGTATAGCTGTAAATAACCCTGCAAATGACAGTATATAGGCCTACAAAAACACAAAATAAACAGCTAATAATGCAATAATCTAAACCCAAGGAGGCGAGTCTCTCAACAACTAGTCTATAGGTGAGTAAAAAACTAATCAAAACACACTAAAAAAGCTAATATATCTAAGGTTAAGAGGGACAGGGATATAAAAGACAAAATTTGCTGGAAAGTGGTGCAGAAAACAACAACAAATCAGAGGAAAAATTGTTGTAAAAAAGGTGGCGAAAGACTATCTCCTGAAGGGAAACGGAGTGAACCCTAGAGGAAAACCCAAACAAAGCTAGGTGAGGTGATTTGGATGGATAATAAGCCAATCTAAATTGGATCTAAAGGTGAGGTATCAGATTTGAAAAAATGGCTGAAGACTCTGAAATTTCAGACAACCTGTAATAGTAAAAAATCTTCCACAAAAAGTGGATGGTATTGAAGCCCTAGGGGGCTAAGTTCCCACTTATTTGAGCGAAACAGAACAATTATAGGTCCAAAATGGGCAGAGACGGAGATCAGACAACCCTGAACAGAGGCACATACAAACCCAGAAAAATCCCTGCAAAAAGTCAAGGTCGCAGTTTCTGACCTGTTTTCAGCAGAGGTCGCAGTTTTTGGGCTGAAAAGTGCGTCCTGAGGGTCCAGGTTGCAGGTTTTGGGCCAAAAAGTGTGACCTGCACTTCTGGCACTCTCGGTGGCAGGTTTAAAAAAAAATTGTTGTCTTAGCTGCGGTTGATGTCTGTCACCTGCACAATAGGTCCGAAAACACACGGAAGTCAGAATTTTTATCGTTTTAGGGTTTTATCGGTTAAAAAAAACATCAAGAAAAGCAAAAACAAGGAGCTAAAGAGAAATCCCAGGGTTTGAAGCAGCTGGATATGCAAGGATCAGAAAAACGACAGCGGTCGTAATCGTAAACCTGTGTGGAGTCGTCAGTTGTTAGTATGAATCTTGATTCCAAGCGTACGAAAAAAGACCACTTTAGTTGCGCATAACAAAAAGCCCTAATATCAAAGATGGATGCTAATATCCTCAGATCTGTAGTTAGGTGCTCAAGATAAATGCTAGAAAAATCTAGATCTATGCATTAGAAGACATTAAGCAGTAGAAAAAACAAGATTTACTCCATGCATCCAATAGACAAGACAAGAATATATCGAATGAATTTTGTATTAAATGGCACCTGGGAGGAAAACACAAGAGGGTGTTCCCTGTTCTCCTCAATGGGATGGGTTCTTGTAAGTCCTCGGCACTTTAGATCTAGAATTCCTCTCTCTTGATGGTGTAGAAAACCCACACAAAAATAGTAGCAAAATATGACTATGATGGTGGATCAATAGTCAGACCAAAAGTATAGATCCAGAGTGATATTTAGGCAACAAAAGATGATAAATGAATGGGAAAACCCTTCTATTTATAACAAAATATTGAGTTAGTCTAGATATTGGTGCATAATTAAAATATTATTAACCAAATCAAGATCCAACTTTTATGGAATATTTTATTGTATTTGTTGGAGGGAAAAGGAATTTGACTTGGGTCAAATCCCTTTATTTGTAAATAATAAATAAATAAACGATTTATTTATCATTTTAAGGATGTGGTTGAGTAATAATCAAATAAATAATGATTTATTTAGTTATTTAAGGGTGATTTAGTCATATTTGACAAAGAATGTTATTTAAATAAGGTTTAAATAATTATTCTTAGAAAATAATGATTTATCTAATTAATTTCTTTGTTTTGGGTTAAATATAACCAGGAATATTAATTAAATTGTTGTTTAACTAATTATTCCTTGAGGAAAATCAAACAAATGTATATTTATTTAATATTTCCTCATGGGGTTTCCTATTTAGACCATAAACAACTTAATAAAGGTGGTTTACTAAGTTATTTTCATAGTGAAAGCAATTTTACTTGGGGTAAAATTGGCCTTACATGGTGTACTTGGGTCCATCCAATGGTAATAGGTTAGATGACCAAAAAATGGTGTAACATGAACATTCTATATATGTGGTTCATTACATTCTAGTAAATATTCTACTCTTGTCTATCATAACAACTCTAGACAACCTTTGAATTGTTCACCCTATCTCATCCTCAATAAATGAATTCATTATCATTATGGTGCTTTCATTACTTCACTACATAACATTTCTCCACAAACAAAAAATTTCAACCAAATCATGTTGATTTGTAATCACAATTAATAAAACACACAATACGTATACAATTCTTATTACAATACACATATATAAGATATATATATGATAATAAAGATATGGAGTTGCAAAATGAGTTGATTATAAACTTGAATTGCAAGTAATCATTTTTTCTAAAGAAAATTGGAGTTGCCAAAATTCACTTGGAGCATGGCCTTATATTTTAAGCATTCATACAAAAATTATCTTCAAATTATTAGAATCAAAGTTAGTTAAAAAATCTAGGGGTTAAATCTTGAAAAGCTTTGGAAATATATGAGAAAGAAAAATGATTCCTTTTGCGTTAAGGTGTTATCAATATAATCCTCGATGTTGTTCAATGTTTGTTTCTCCATTCATTAATTTTAATTAAAAGATGACAAGGTTAGATCCTACTCATCTTGTCTCGTTCCTCTCAAGGTAAGAATAACACAAAGTGTCTTATCATTGACATCGCCCATGCCCTTTCCAACAATGGTGTTGTTAATATTGAATATGTATGGACTTCCATTTCCCACTATGAAGAAGAAATAGATAAACTCACCAAGCCACATTTTGACTACACCATCAAACCCAAACCGTAGTAAGGGTATCTACAAATTGGGTATTTATATTGAAGAATACTTATGGGGAAACATATAAGTTCTTGGCAACATTTTTATGGTTGGTAGGTGTTGAATTTTCCAAGCATCCTCTAAATTGATAATTACTTCTTGTGATTTTTCTTAGGTTAATATTGTATTGTATTCATATTCATCATAAAGCAATTATACAAAGGATCTCAACAGTAAAACAAAAATTCGTTATGATTATAAAGTGGCAACTAAACAGTAACATAAACATTCACTCTCGGAAAACTCACATGGGGAAAAACCCAACAACCTTTTCCTTAACAAATTTTTTCAATTCAACGGGGATAAATATAAATATTTATATCCAAGTACAAGGCAAAACTGGCTAACAACATCACTATGGTCAAATATTAATTCGTCCTTTTGTTCTACCTCAAAATTTTGGCATGTCGCTTTCCATAGAGATTCAATTTTGCTACCATTACAGAGGTTTAGTCCTGCGACCATCATAGAGGTTCTGTAAGGTCCCTATAATACTAATGTATCCCCTTATTTTTATTGTTATTATAGCCCCTTATTTTTATTGTTGTGTCCATGTAGTCCCCATATTGTTACTATTGTGTCCCATAGAAGCCCACTATTGTTATTGTTGTCAGGCTTACATTGTTATTGTTATGTCGACTAGGATTATATTGTGACCCATTGGACTCCTATATATAGAATGGAGGCTTTTTTATTTGTATCATCCAATAATTATTCATTTATGTAATTTAAAAGAGGTTTCTCCCTAAAAGTGGCTAATTTCTAAGTAGTTGATCTCTCTTTTCTTCTATTTTGTGAGCTGGTTTCATAACATTTGGTATCGTAGCTTTGGATTCTAGGGCTTCGCTGCTACAAACTGGTCATCATGGAATTTTCGCTATAAATTTTTTTCTACGAATTTTCAGACGCTAAAAAAACCCATTTGAGCCAAAATCCCGAGGAACTTTGTGTAAAAAATTCAGATCTTGGTTTGCTATATTTTCGGGGATATGATTGGAGGAAATTAGGGTTTTTGCAGGCTCCCGAATTTCATCTCAAAAAGGTGACTTTGGGAAAATCATCATAACTTTCTATTTGAGAATCGGATTTGAATTCTGTAAAAATTGGCCAAATTGCATGGACTTTAGTTTCTTTTGTATCAAATTCAGAGTCGAAAGATGAAACTGTGACACGTGGCACGACATACGAGTTTGCTCTACTGAACCAGTCCATAATTAGGTCATTGTGGGAGATCGAGCATAACTTTGTCTTGAAGAATCAAAATTAGGTATGACCTATGGCATTAGAAAGAAGACTAAGAGGGTTGCTACAAGACCAGATTTCAGATATTAAAGATCTAAAATCACTGAGATAATTTAGGTTCAATATCGACCTCCTAAAAAGCAAGAAAAAAATTTGTATTTGTTTTTTTTTAAATTGCATAACCTTTGTTTAAAAAATATGTTTGAAGTGATTCCAAGGGAATATTGAAGCATAGATATAAGTATTGGGTTCTAAAATGTCCCCCAAAAAGAATTATATACCCATTAATCCATCAGAAAAATCTACTATTATGCATGAAGAGGAAGAATTGCAGTATGATATATCAAAATTACAGTACCGAGTGCACCGCATTTTTCCATGTTTCATGCTTAAAGAAGGTTATAGGTGACAAACTCCCAGTTCAAACAATATTTCCAGAACTTAACAAGTAAAATTCGTATTGGAACCTGAAGTAGTCATGGAAACAAGAACTTGACAACTACAAAACCGTTCAATTTCAAAGTATCTCAGCAAGTGGAAGAACTTACCCGTTGAAGATTCCACATGGGAGGATGAGAATTTTATACAAAAGAATCCAGAAATAATCAAGCATTGAGGAAAACACGTGTTTGAAGGAGAGGGGTATGTTAGGTCCCTATAATACTAGTGTATCCCCTTATTGTTATTTTTAATATAGCTCCTTATTGTTATTGTTGTGCCCATGTAGTCCCTGTATTGTTATTATTGTGCTCCATAAAAGCCCACTATTGTTATTATTGTGCCCTTACATTGTTATTGTAATGTCGGATAGGATTATATTGTGACCCATTAGACTCCTATATATATAAAGGAGGTTTTGTCATTTGTATCATCGAAGAATTTTTCATTTATGTAATGTAAAAGAGGTTTCCCCCTCGAAGAGGTTGATTTCTAAGGCATTGATATATCTTTTCTTCTATTTTGTGAGCTTGTTTCATAACAATTTTGGTCTACTACCATTACAAAGGTTCAATCTATTATCATTACAAAGGTTTATTCTGCTACCATCTCAAAGATTTGACCTTCTTTTTATCCAAAAATAATCCTCATATTCATCTTATATTGTACCATAGATAGTATGAATTGTGCCTCAGAGGTGATCCAAATTATTGCCCTATTTGAGGAGATTGAATGTCCTATATATAGACATTTCAAGAGCCTGAATGGGCGTGTCTCTTCAATAGGGTCGACTTCATATTTTGGAGGGCCAACTTGACATTAGGAGCCAAAATTTTAAATTTTAAATTTTTAAATTTTCTCTTTTGAAAAGAGAATAAAGAACATGCTTTAAGAATTTTTCTTTTGACACTAACGTGAAGAACATGCTTTAAAAAAAATTATTTTGACACTAGCAGGAAGGACATGATTTAGATTTATCATTAAGGGATAAAATATTAATTATGAAGACCAACCATAGCTATACAATTCAACACTCCATATTAGCTAGGGAGGTATTCATAATGACTATCTAGATGTTCTCATGTTGAAAAAATTATATAAGAAAAGGTTATAAGAAATCCAATTACCATAATTTGGTAAACAATTGTGACACATGGTAAAATAAGTTACCATAATCTACTCAACAACTATGACACATGGTAAATCAATAGCATCAATAGGTTACCATAATTTAGTGAACAACTGTGACACATGGTAAACCATTAGCATCATCAAGTCACCATAATTTTGGTTGGTACCTTTGAACTATAGTATATCTTCACCATAATCCTGGTAGGTACTCCTAACACATGGTACATCATTTAGCATAAACTAGTCACCATAATTAGGGTATATCTGACACACGGTATATATACTAGTGTTGGTTCACCATCATTCCAATCAATATCTTTGAAACATGGTGAATCTCCAAAGGCTAGGCTATATATGAGTAATTCAAAGCCTGATGCTAAATGAACTTGATGATTTAGGACCATTCTTCCTAATTCAGGTCAACATAGTTGACACAGGAAGAATGATTGTCCTCCGTTGTACCATTCTCCCATATTTAGGTCAATATACGTGACACAGGGAGAATGTTACTCCATTATGCTATGTCATCAACACTCCCTCTTAATGAGAGAGGCATTTTCAACAAGTCCAAGTTTTTTCTTGATGTAGACAGACTTCACTTTGAGCAACGATTTTGTAAGAATATTAGTTATCTTCTCATTAGTAGAGATGCACTTGGAGCTTCACTGCTCTCTTCTACACAATTTTATGGCTGAAGTGGTACTTGATCTCAATGTGCTTTGACTTGTCACCATGGTTGTCACCTGCACTTGATGAAGACAGACCTGCAAGTAGCCTCTAAATCCATATTTCTTCTCAACTTACCAATTCAACTACAATATACTCAGCCTTTTCAATATTCAATGTGACAGATACCTTCTTCCTGATCATTCAATAAATCATAAAGAATCCTGAAATGAAGCAATATCTTAATGAACTCTTTATATCTTCTACACTCTCTTCCCAATCTAAATCTATGAAATCCTATAGTTTTACTTCACTATTTGAGACATATCTCAAAACATAATTGATTGTTCCATGATCAGTTGTACCATGTTGGTACTTCAACACAGTTTGAGCCACATGCCTTTTCTTAAACATAAATTGGTTGAATTTCTTCATTGGGTCCATCACCTTGGATACTTTTCGGTTACCCTAACTGGGTGCTCTTTTTGAAACAGCTTTTTTTGTGGCAATCCTAGTTGCTTACTTTGACACTGCTACCTTCCAGCATATTAGTTATATTTTCTAAATAATTTATTGATATTACTTCATCTCAAACTTAGAGATCTCCATCTAAAGCTAAAACAAGGCTCTTTGGTTGCTTCCTCTATTACAAAGACGATTCTTTCTACCATAAATGCTCCCTCTGACACATGATTCCTTTTTCTTTCTTCAAATACAAACCATATAGGATCAACCTTAATCCATCAAACCAAAAATACCAAGCCCAACATGTTTTCCTATGGTTGTTCAAATCCTTCTTCAATCATGATACTTATTCTCATGTACCTCAAAACCTTCTATGTACACTTCTTCCTCTTCAATTATTTCATTGATAAAAATGATCTTTGGATCCACCTAGTAAAATTTCAAAGCAATGATAATATTTCTAATAGAAGTGTACCTCACAACTGGAGCAAACATCTTGTCATGATCCTGTCCCTCTTTTTGGGATAACCTTATATTCTCATATTTTTCTTTGTATTTGTCTATACTGCCAACTGTTACATGCTAGATTTTGTAGATACATTTGGAAGTAACCATTGATTTATCTTTTTCAAAATTAAAATATACTTCAAACTTGCTAATATGACTGCTCCCTCTGAGCTCGGATATCATCTAGTAAAATATCTCTCAACACAAATCATGATTCTAGGAAATTCCTCTTGTCACATGCTTTTCTTCGTTCTTCCACTACTTCCATCTACTGCTAGAGCCTTAGAAACCTTTAGTATGTCCCTGCAATCCTCACTAGGATGAAATGGAAGAACAATTACAGCCAAGAAAAATATACAAAGACAAGAGACTACTTATAGTAAAACAACAATAGTAATTATCAAGGAAGAAATATAGTATACGTATCTTTTGAGGATTATAGGGAAATTTCGTCTCCCTCTTGATATTAGCCTTCTTGCATCCATCTTGAAACTTTGTCCTCATCATCAACATGATGTCATTCCTTCCTTACAAGAGCTAGGTTTTGTTCTTTCAATGGAGACATCAACCTTCAATACTTATGGTCTAGTTCTAAGGTTTTTTACAAACCCAAGACCTTTCTTAAGCAAACTCTTCAATACTTACCTAGGGTTTATGAACCCTAGGGAAAATGACATCATTATACTTTGATATGTGAACCACAAATACTCCCTTTTTCATCTTGTTTGATAGCTCTTTAAAACCTTTATCACAGTCAACAATGGTATCTTATATAATTCAATCATCATGGAGGATATTATGGTTATTCATATCCATAAAATGAGGAGGTATTGAATATTTATCTTCAAACATCACTATGTAATAGAATTTCCTTGAAGGATACTTCTTGACATTAATCATAAGTTATACATGCCTTTTAGAATCCCTTGTAACAAGTGTATCTTTTAACACCAGTAATAAATTATCTTTCTATATCCAGGATGTCCAAAACATAGACTCTTCATGCCTCCTTGATTCTTCCAAAGTTGTTGAAAAATGTGTAACTAGGTTCGGTCTTCTTAAGCATGAAATGTATTTTTTATTCTTGTAAATTTTGAAATGAAAGAAAAATTAGTATTATTATTTTGGAGCGTGGGTTTCATGCTCAAGGTATTTATTTTATAGGTCAAGAACCCATTGAGTGATTCTAGGATTTTTCTTAAGTCAATAATTCAAAAGAGTTATTGTCATAAGTTGAAGACCCCACTGGGCACATTGTAGCTTGTAAAGAAATTTATTTTTGTCTTTAAAACCGTGATAATACCCTCCAATACCAAGTCGACCTAAAAGGAAGAGCCACGTCCACCTTGAAGAGCCTATATATAGAGGAGAACTCATCCTCCTTGAGACACACTCACTCATCACTCATTCCAGAAAAGTAAGAGGAAGGAGAAGGCAGTGAAGAAGACGAGGGACGAAGGATATTTTTTTGGGCTAATTCTCTCTCACACATGCTAAATATGACTAGGGTTTTTGTAGCAGGCCTAGGGAATCCATCTACAAGTTTGATCTTGGAGAAAAGGAGGAAAAGAGGTCAAGAGAGGGTCACCAAGGGTCTCTCTCAAGCTCCAGGAGTTAGGGGAAAGGAATGTGAAGTTCATAGGATGGATATAGAAGAAGATATAAGTTCCCATGTGTGGCAACAACAGTTTCAGGGAGGCCAAAATTTCATATCTGCAGTAGGAGGCCAAAAATATTGCAAAAGAAGGTTGAAAAGGTGCTACTAGAAGAGATTTGATTGGGTTTGACTAGATCAAAGTTGGAACATCATCCAAAGATGTTGATCTTGGTCATGGAATTTGACTCAGTCTTAAGGTCGTGGAATTATTAAATTGAATAAGATATAAGGAAGAGAAGGGGTTTAATGGTTTTCCTCTCAAGAGGATAGGTTTTGGCCCTGGCTTGCAGCCTATATATTGTGTCATTTTTATTCTTTTTTTGGAATTTGTTTAATGCTTCACACATATAATAATAAGGAAAAAATCTAATAATTAAAAAGGAAACACAAATAGTTATCAAGTAAAAGAAATTAATCATAATAATTTCCCTATTGAATTATCAATATGGTATCAGAGCTAAGGTTAGATAAAGGCATCATGAATATCTCCTCTTCAGTGAATAATTTCATCAAGGAATGTTAAAAGGTAGCAAAATATCTCAATAAAGGCATTAAGGAAGCATGGAATTTCTTATTCTCTACAAAGAAAGAAGTAATCGAGGAAAAGGATGAAGGTCTCTTTTCGGCACTCATTGGCACATTCGAAGATGAGAGAATTCGGTTAATTGATAGTGGTGCATCTAGGCACATGACAAGTCATCAAAAAAAATTGAAGACTTTATAAAATGGAAAATATTTGTTGGTTATGTGTTATATTCTTTCCGGTGGGTAGTTCGCGTCCATGGTTTTGTGCATGGTTTTGCACATGGTTTTGGGGTACGATGCTTTTCGGCCCCTGGTATTGTTTTGTAGATCCGATCAAGGGAACTACAGTTATGTTCTAATCCAGGGTTAATGGATTGGGTTTTATGTATGATTCGACATGTATATATATGTGTTGTAACACTAAAAGGAATATAATGAAAAATCAAGCTAGTCGTCCCGATTTGGGATCCAGGGGGAAATCTCTGTGTTTATCTGTTTTATGTTTTATGCTCTTTTTATTGTTTATTTTCTGTTATAAGATTCATGTGTAGATAATTTATGTTCAGGGTTAAAACCTACATTTGGTATCAGAGTTGTTTCGGCTTCAAGGGGACGCCTTTGCTGCTGAGGGTTTTTAGTTCGGGCCTGAGGTAGACCCTGTTCAGTGGGAGATCTGCGGGATCGATTCTTGTGGTGAAAGAAGATGGCGAGCGGCAGAAAGATAGAGATTGAGAGATTTAATGGTCAGAGTTTTGAGTTGTGGAAGCTCAAGATGGAGGATCTGCTGGTGGATAAATATCAGTGGATCGCGGTAGATCCAGGTACTAAACCAATGGGAATGTCAGATGAAGACTGGAAGAAACTGGATCGGAAGGCTAAGAGCACAATACAGTTGTGTGTCTCAGATTCGATATTTTTGAATGTATCTAGGGAAGCTACGGCGAAGAATTTGTGGGAAAAACTTGGGACTTTGTACCAATCTAAGTCTCTGGTGAACAATTTGTTCCTACGGAAAAAGCTGTATAACCTGAGGATGAAGGATGGAGACTCGGTGACAGAGCATCTGAACGCCTTCAATACTGTGGTAAGTCAGTTGTCATCTGTTGATATTAAAATCTCAGATGAAGATAAGTGCATCAGTTTGTTGTGTTCTCTACCAGATTCGTGGGATAGTCTAGTTATTGCAATAGGTAGCAATACAACTACCTTGAATTTTGATGACATTGTCTCAGCCTTGCTATCGGAGGAAATGAGATGGAGAAATATGGAGGGTCAGAATGGAGATGCCTTATTTGTACGAGGAAGGTCCCAGAACAGAAATAAGAATAAGGTTTCGAGTGGGAGATCTAAATCTAGAGGGAGATCTAAATCTCCTGGAAAGTTTGTAAAGGTGTGCTGGAAATGCGGAAAGGAAGGGCACTACAAAAAGAAATGCAGATCTAAAGCTCCTGAGAAAGGAAAGGGATCTGATGAAGGTCCTTCTGCAGAGGCAAAAACCACCTCGGATGAAGGTGGGGATGTGTATTTGGCTTCTTCTTCAAATACACATGTAGATCATGAGTTATGGTTGATTGACTCAGGTGCATCCTTTCACTTCACTCCCCATAGGGAGTGGTTCTGCGAGTATGAGAAATATGATGGTGATGTCTTCCTAGGGGATGATAGGAAGGCCAAAATCGTCGGACGTGGAAAGGTAAAGTTGAAGCTACAAGGTGGAAGGATTAGAACACTTCCTGGTGTTCTGCATATTCCTGCATTGGCCAGAAATCTGATTTCTGTAAGCAAGATGGATGATGCAGGTGTAAAAACAGTGTTCGAGAAAGATGCCTGCAAGATGGTTCGGGGAGCACTGGTATTAATGCAGGGAGTTCAGACTGGAAATATGTACAAGCTACAAGGTAGCACTGTTATTGATGGGTGTAACAGTTCTGTGGTTCTTGAAAGAGGAGCGGAAAGCCTAGCTGTCTCTGGAGAAAAGACCATGCTATGGCATCAAAGGCTTGGACATATTGGAGAAAAGGGCCTTCGGATACTGCATAGAAATGGTATGGTAGAAGGTATGTCTAATTTCTCTCTGGATTTTGATTTCTATGAACATTGTGTATATGGGAAGAAAAATCGGGTGAGTTTTCCTTTTGGTGCTAAGAGGGTGAACAAGATATTAGAACTTGTGCACAGTGATGTGTTTGGACCTGTGTCAGTTCCATCACTGGGAAAGTCTGTGTACTATGTTTCATTCATAGATGACTTCTCAAAGAATACATGGATATATTTCTTGAGGAAGAAATCTGAAGTCTTTGACAGATTTAAAGAATTTAAGGCTCTGGTGGAAAACCAAACAGAGAAGAAGATAAAGGCGCTAAGGACAAATAATGGTGGGGAGTTCTGCAAGAAGGAATTTGAAGAGTTCTGTAAGAAGTGTGGTATAGCACGGCAGAAGACTACTCCATACACACCTCGGCAAAATGGAGTTGCAGAAAGAATGAATAGAACACTGATGGAAAAGGCAAGAAGCATGCTCAGTGGTACCGGGTTAGGACAAGAATTCTGGGCAGAGGCAGTGGAGACTGCATGTTACTTAGTTAACAGATCACCTTCATCAGCATTGGAGGATAAGACCCCACGTGAGGTATGGACTGGTAAGAAACCCTCTATTTCACATCTAAGGGTATTTGGATGTGATGCATATATACATGTTCCAAAGGAGAAAAGGACCAAGTTGGATAATAAATCTGAAAGGTGCATCTTTATTGGGTATAAGGATGGTTTAAAGGGTTACAAGCTTTGGAATCCAGAAACAAGGAAGGTTGTGTATAGCCAAGATGTGGTGTTTAGAGAAGTGAAAGATGTTGTTAAACATGAAGTCCTACCAAAGGAACCTGAGAAGATAGAGTTTGAGCTAAAGGAGGATAAATCAGACTCTATAATAGAAGAAGACTCAGAAGATGAAGAGCCACAAACTCTAGCTTTGAGAAGATCAGTTCGGGAAAGAAGGCAACCAGAAAGGTATAGTCCATCTGCTTTCTGTTCAGGTTTTGCCTTAACTATAACTGATGATGAACCTAGAACTGTCAGGGAGGCAGTAGATTCAAAGGATGGAAAACTTTGGAAGGAGGCCATGGTTGATGAAATGGCATCCTTGCACAAAAACGATGCATGGGATCTGGTGGGGTTGCCGGCTGGAAGGAAGCCCATTGGGAGCAAATGGGTGTTTAAGAAGAATATGAATGTAGAAGGCAAGGTGGAGAAATACAAAGCTCGATTGGTAGCGAAAGGTTATTCCCAGGTGCCAGGAATTGATTTTGGTGATATTTTTTCTCCTGTTGCCAAAGTTACTTCTATTAGATTACTTTTATATGTTGTTGCTGCATTTGATTTTGAGATAGAACAGATGGATGTGAAGACAGAATTTCTTCATGGGGATCTAGAAGAGGAGACCTACATGAAGCAACCTGAAGGCTTTATGGTGAAGGGTAAGAAAGAACTGGTATGCAGGTTGAAGAAGTCTCTGTATGGGTTAAAACAGTCACCAAGAATGTGGTATCAGAAATTTGATACCTATATACGGGGACTTGGCTTCACCAGAAGCAAGGAGGATCACTGTGTTTATTTTAAATTAATTGGTGACAGTGTTATTTATTTGGTCTTGTATGTGGATGATATGTTGTTGATTGGAAATGACAAAGAAATTATCCAAGATTTGAAGACCCAATTGTTCTCCAAATTCGACATGAAGGATCTTGGTGCTGCAAACTATATTCTGGGCATGGAAATTAAGAGATATCGGGCAAAGAGGACGCTCTGGTTAAACCAGAGGAAGTATGTCGAAACTATATTGCAGAGGTTCAATATGCAGGATAGTAAACCAATGAATGTTCCTATTCCTGTAGGTGTAAAGCTATCTGCTGAACAGTGTCCCAAGACACAAGAAGAAGAGGAGTATATGTCCCGTGTTCCATATGCAAGTGAAGTGGGTAGCCTGATGTATTCAATGGTCTGTACTAGACCAGACATTGCACATGCAGTGGGAGTATTGAGCAGGTTTATGTCAAACCCAGGTAAGGAGCATTGGACAACAGTGAAGCGGGTTTTCATATATTTACGTGGCACTAGTGATTATGGCTTGTGCTACCAGGGAAGACCAGGATTGGAAAGAATGTTGGACATTCGTGGTTTTTTTGATGCAGACTGGGCTGGAGATCTGGACCAAAGAAGATCTACAAGTGGGTATGTGTTTAGCCTATTTGGAGGCACAGTCAATTGGATGAGTAAAAGACAGTCTGTAGTGGCTCTTTCAACTACAGAGGCAGAATACATAGCAGCCACTCATGCAAGCAAGGAAGCAATTTGGTTGCAGAGATTATGTTCAAGTATGGGGTTGGTACAGCAAGCTATAAGGATAGACTGTGATAGCCAAAGTGCAATTTTCTTGGCTAAGAACCCTGCTTATCATTCAAAGACAAAGCACATTGATGTTCGATATCACTTTGTTAGAGATATGGTTGAGGCTAAAAGGGTGTTGCTGGTAAAGGTGGACACTTTGAAGAATGTTGCAGATGCATTGACGAAGTCTGTAAGCACTCAGAAGTTCTCTTGGTGTAGAGAAACAATGGGTGTTGAAGACTTGGCCAAATGAATAAGCTCTCCTGTGGCCCCCTATGGAAAGAAAACAACGAGTGGGAGAATGTTGGGTGTGTGTTATATTCTTTCCTGTTAAGCATCTTCGGGGGGGGGGGGGGTAAGAGGGGGGGAAATAGCCCCCCCCGCGCGGCAGCGCGCGGGGGGTCATAAGGGGGGCGGTAGCCCCCACGCTCCCGGGAGTCCCGGCGGCGCCCGAAGAAAATTTTTGGTCCTTGATTTCAGGTGGGTAGTCCACATCCATGGTTTTGTGTGGTTTTGCACATGGTTTTGGGGTACGATGGTTTTCGACCCCTGGTATTTTTGTAGATCAAGTCAAGGGAACTACGGTTATGTTCTAATCGGGGGTTAATGGATTGGGGTTTATGTATGCTTCGGCATGTGTATATATATGTGTTGTAACACTAAAAGGAATATAATGAAAAATCAAGCTGGTCGTCCCTATTTGGGATCCAGGGGAAAATCTCTGTGTTTATCTGTTTTATGTTTTATGCTCTTGCTATTGTTTATTTTCTGTTATAAGATTCGTGTGTAGATAATTTCTGTTCAGGGTTAACAGCTACAATATTCTTATTCAATGGAACTTGGAGATAACAAAATTTATCCCGTAAGAGGTATTGGATCAACCTCTATAGAGTTGGAGAATGGAAGCAACATTCACCTCAACAACATTCTGTTTGTTCCAGGTTTTCATAAGAACATACTTTCCATTTCAAGTCTAGAGGATAAGGGTGATAGAGTAGATATAATTTATGGAAAGTTTGTTGTATGGAGTAAAGACTCAAGTATATAAAATGCTAGAATAATTGGTATTCGAGAAGGAAGACTTTACAAGTTGATATCTCCTCTAGCTCAAGCCTTGGCTCACATTGAAATTAGCCCATGTGAACTATGGCATAGAACATTTGGTCATCTTCATTTCAAGATCCTCCCATCTCTAAATTCCATAGTAGATAGAATACCTAAGTTGAAATAATATCACGAAGGAGTATGTAAGGGATGTGCATTGGGTAAGAATACAAAGAGACCAATTGGAAGCAGTGCTTCGCGGTCAAAATAAATATAGGATCTCATTAACTCTGATGTATGTGGCCCTATTACTCAAAATTAACTTGGAGGTCATTTATATTATGTCACATTTATAGATTATCGTTCAAGAAATACTTGGGTTTACTTAATGAAAACCAAGGACAAATCACTTACAAAATGTCAAGAATTCAAAGCTAAAGTAAAGAACCTTACAAAAATAAGAATCAAGATATTGAGATATGATAATGTAGGAGAATATACATCTAAGGAGATTATAGAATTATGTAAGGATTCTGGGATTAAGAGGGAGTTGATAGTCCCATATAATCCTGAGAAAAATGGAGTTGAAGAACGAAAAAACCGAGCAATTGAAAAAGTGTAAAAGTGATGTTACACGATCAAGATCTACCAAAGTTCCTGTGGAGAGAAGCTACAAAGACAGTTGTATACATTCAAAATCAAAGTCCCCAAAAGTCACTAGACAACAAGGCTCTCGAGGAAGTATTCACTGGGAAGAAACCAACTATGGATCATCTTTGTATCTTTGGGTGTCTTGTATATATTCATATACCAAAGGACAAAAAAAATCATTTGGATCCATTAGGCACGAGAGGAACATTTTTTGGCTACAGCAATTCCTCTAAGGCCTATAGAATCTACATAAAGGAAGGACACCATATATAATTAAGTTGAGATGTCATATTTGACAAAAGTATTGCATTCAATAAATGTAAGGAACTTCCCATGGACTCTGATGATGCAAAAATTTTAATATTTGAAGAAGAAGTTAACAGAGAAGAACAAGAATCTCATCATGAAGATGAGGGTTCCAGTGAACCCATTCAACCTGTGGTCCTCCCTGAATCAAGAAAGGGACCAAATTGGTTGAAATATACACTACTTGATACAGAAGTTCATGGGGCAAAAAAAGGCTCATTTAGAGAAATCAAGAAACCTAAGAGATATTTTGGTTATGTTACATATATGACTAAATTAATAGAATCATAACCACCCACTTTTGAAGAGGTTGTCAATCACCAGGAATGGAAGGATGCCATGAATGAAGAGCATCAATCTATAAATGGATTTTGGGAGATCGAACCTAGACCCGAAGACAAAATTTTGGTAACTTCAAAATGGATCTACAAGATCAAACATGTCGAATATGGAAGTATCGATAAGTATAAGGCAAGATTTGTGGTTAGGAGCTTCTCTCAACAAACATGCATTGAATATGAAGAGGCATTTCCTCCTTCAACAAGGTATACAATAATTCGATCATTGTTCTCTCTGGCAACATCGATGGGATGGAACATCCATCAAATGGATGTCAATACTGTGTTTCTGAATGGTATTGTTAACACTATGTGGTTTCCCTAGGCTGAAAAGAGAAATTCCAGAGGTAACCACGAACCAATTTTAGGCTAGAATCTATCCCTTCTCGCCTTGGAGAGGGATCTATAACTTAGGTTGCTCGACTAATATGATATTAGGATAGGTAATAAGCTCAATAAGTTTTGGTTTTAAAAGGTTTTTTGATGAGAAAAGAGACAAATCCATTGGCCATGGAGTCGTGTCAAATCAATTTTTTGTCCAGTGATATGGTGGAAAAGAGAAAGGGTTTCTCCACAGGGCCAAGGTAGGAAACTTTGGTGGTGGAATTTAGGTTAAATTTTTGTAGAGGGTGAGTGTAGAAAGGTGAAATTCAACACATTAGAGCATCAAACCATGGATTAATTCTAAAATGTTTCTTTAAGTTGAAAACTTTGATAACTTGGAAAAGCTTAAAAAAGGCACCATTAAGATGAATTCTGAATCAAAAATATGGTTTTTCCAAGCAATAAGATACAAATTTAAGGGATGTAAACACATGAGGTAACTTACAAGATGAAAGGAGCACAAAATAATAATATTCTGACACGGGAATCCCTACAAATCACCTTCTAATTTCATTCATTCACTAGCAAAGCTTTCATAAAAATACAGTGCACAAGAGTCTTTTCTTCTCTAATATAACCAACCCAACCACTTAAAATTATTTTTCTATCTTTATACATCATAAAATATTTTATCTCCTATCCTAGGTGGTTAAATTCATTGACCACAACCAAATTTAACTAGATACATTCAAAAACTGGAGCATATACTAAAAAATAGGAAATGTTTTCCTTACAACCAATCCAAGTTTAAAACATCACTAGCTTAGAATATTGACTAATGAACATTAAAAAAATTCCCTAAGATAATTTTCCACCTATTTACATACTCAAAACTACTACTAGAAGTCAAAAATTAGAATTTTGAAACAAAATAAAGTTGATTTTCCAGACTCGCGACGCATTAGGAAGTTTCACAGCAAAACAAAGTGGCTTCCATGCTTTATGTGGTTGCAGCCCCTATATCTCAAAATGAAGCAAAGGGGTATGCCTAAAAAACTCTTCTAATGGTGTTGGATCTCCTAAACAAGTTTCAAAACACCTGTATACATCCCTTTGACTTTTACCCCACTTTCGTAGTGCATTGTCTTTTTTCGCAACGCCTCCAAAAATTGAAAACTTGGTGACCTTTTCCTCAATGTGAAATGCTGGAAACCTCAAAATTGATGCTGAAAACTTCATAGAAATCCCTCATGATAGAAAAAAAAATTAACTTCACTACCCCACAATTATTAAAATTTTACATATGGAAAGCACAACAATCCCCTTGCTGCAATTTTTCAATTTTCATCAAAATTTACCCTTTCTGATCTTTTGAGCCAAAAACAAAGCTTCAGGGATGGGTTGAGGTTTCTTGATGTATTTTTACCTTTGTACTAGCGTCTGCCAGTAATTCCAACTTATCTCTCTTCCTCTTCCTTCTAGCTTCTTTGACTTCAGTAAGCTTCTTCTTCACCAACCTAAGTCTTCTTTTTAGGACCAAGTTTTGTACATATAAATTTTTCACTTGCTTATGCAGAGGCAAGTTCCACTTCAATTTATACCTAGATTTTTCAAGGATAGGCATAACAACCTCTACCTATTTAAACAATGCCATATTATCACTCTGACCTTTCTTTGCAAGTTGTTCTGCTTGATGTTGTACACCTTCAATTTGTTCCAGTAGCTTCTCAAATTCCTTTTGCTCATCAAAAACCATAGGTTGGATATTCTCCTTTTTTTATGTAGAAATTTGAATAACTGATATGTTATTCACCGAGATTCTCCTGATCACACACTATTTTAGCTTCATGCACAATACAGAATCTCTTCTACCATTGATCATTACATGTGGAAATAAAATCAATTGCATGCGCACATTAAAACCATAAAAAAATCACACATATGAACACAGTATTTCATGGGAAAGCTTAAAGCTAAAAACCCCAACTATCTGTATATTATATGTCATAGAGATCATGTAACAATCATTGTACAAAGCTCCTCACAAGCTCTCAGCACAACCTCGAATTGCTACACACTAATCAAGTTAGATCTAGCAAAACACATGCTCCAATCTCTGCCACCTGATAGCCAGCCTCTAGTGCGTAATAAATGTTGTAGGATGGCTCATTAAATAACTTGAACCACCTAGCTTGTACTGTGCAATCCTCATGGGCTTCTCCAATCACTGTGTGTTGCAAATATGCAACAATATAGTCACAACTGATAGTTAACCTGCTCTTTCACCTATCTCTAACGCGGTCTCCTCTTATTTGTCCATGCGGGGTTAAGCGATGTTTTATTTAGTTGATTAATGAGTTCATAATTAGTGAATTAATTAATAATTAATTCACACCACTCTCACTAATTGTATCAATCAGTTAAACTAGATATAAATATCTCAACTATGTTTAGATTATTTAAACTGAACACAACTCCATTAACTTCCTCAATCAACTCCACCAAAATCTGTCACATGAGTTCTAACTGAAGTATCCATGCAATAGCTCCATATAACCCTCATGAATAGCGTAATTCCTTTTGTTAGCTCCTGTGCCGCATCTGTGCACTTAACTGAAGTGCTCCAAGAGAATAAGATAATGTTTATAGTCCAAATATTATTAAGAGCTAATAATATTCGACATATCTATTTTTAGACTGGCAATCTAAAAACAGATTCCGCCCAGTATGTCTAAAAATAGAAGTCCATATATTTTTTCCGACTTGACCAACCATCCACAAATAGCATACTGCAACTCATAGAACATGATCCATATGTCTAAAAATAGACATAGTCTAAAAATAGACTTTGCGCCAAAAATATGCAGACACCAACAGCAGAAATAACACTAACGCTCTTCAACGCCTCTGTTGCCCGATCTCAACACTCCCTCTCCAACGAAGATAAGGATTATACGCCTACCCCCTATCACCTTTTCTATGGTATTCGAATGTGCTCCTGGTGAGTGCCTTCGTCAAGATATCAGCATCCCGATCCTCCGTGGGAATATATGAAAGTAACATGATCTTCTGCTACACACAATCTCTGATATGATGATACCGATACATGAAGCCATGCCGCCTCAACTCATCCTCCTGTCTGTACCATGATCCATATCCCGATGTGCCTCTGAGATATCTCAATACATACTTACCTGCCTTCCAGTAGAGCTTGGTAGGCTTAACCATAGCTTGTGAAAGCTAGTTCACAGCATAACATATGTCGGGTCGTGTATTGACCAGATACATAAGCTCCCCCACCAACTTTCGATAAACAGTGGCATCCACTACCTCTGCCAAAGTAGCATCCTCCTTCCTCCATCCACCAGGAAGAGGAGTATCAACAGGCTTTCGGCCATGCATGTTGAACAACTTCTCCGATATCTCTGGAGGCATACTTTCCTTGAGAAACAAACGGTCCATCCTTTGTGCGCAAATTTCCAATCCCAGGAAATAGTGAAGGAGGCCCAAGTCCTTCATCTCAAACTCCTTTGCAAGATCAGCCTTGCATGAGTGTATCAACAGTTCATCACCCGTCAAAATCAAATCATCTACATAAAGTACAATGATCAGCAACTTACCCTCCACCACTATCTGGTATAGGTTTGGATTCGCCTCACTCTTGGAGAATCCAAGTCTGGTGAAATAACAATCTATTCGTGTGTACCAAGCATGAGGTGCTTGTTTCAACCCATACAACGCTCTCTTGAGCCTGCACACATGCGACTCGCTGCTGAATATCTCGAAACCTTCGAGCTGCTCTATGTACACCTCCTCCTCAATGACTCCGTTGAGGAACACAGTCTTCACATCCATCTAATGAATGTGCCACCCCATCTGCACTGAGAGAGCAAGAATCGTCCTTATGGAAGAATACCTTGCGACAGGTGCAAAGGTCTCCTCATAATCGATCCCCTCAATCTGTGAAAAGCCTCGAGTAACAAATCTTGCCTTGTACTTCTCCACACTCCCGTCAGCTGCTTGCTTCACTTTGTATATCCATCTCGAACCCACTACTGATTTCCCTTCCGGCCTCGGAACAATCTCCCATGCACTGTTTCTGACAATCGAATCATACTCTTCCACCATGGCATCTACCCATGTGGGATCCTCCACAGCTTCCTCGAAAGAGGATGGCTCTGTCATGATACACTTGCTCATAACAGCCACGTATCCAGTATACCGGTCAGGTGACTGTCTCTGTCTGCGTTGTGATGTAGGTGCTCCTACAACCTTCTCTGCATCTTGAGCGAGTCGCTCAGCTTCTGTAGTGCGCTTCCACCCTCTGATGGTTGGCGCTACATGAGTGGTCTATTCAACTCCATGAACTTCTTCTTGTGGCTGATCCACATCCTGAAGCTCATCCTTAGGAACTAATAGCTCCTCATCTGCATGCAAGTGTGGCTCCCTCTCAAGCGAACACTTCATGGCTTTCTCCTCATGAAATTTGATATCCCGTCGCACAACAGTCTTGCGACTGTCTGGAAAATACACACGATAGTTGTGGGGTTTATCAGTGTACCCCACAAATATCCCAACCTCTGCAGTCGGCTCCAGCTTCTTCCTGGCATCCTTCGTCACAGGTGAACCAAAAATCCTCAAATGAGAAATATCAGGCTTCTTACCAGAAAATGCCTCCTTTGGTGTACTCATGCCAAGTATCTTGTGAGGACAACGGTTCTGCACATATACTACAATATTGCATGCCTCAGCCCACAAGTGTATGGGAAGACCCTGATCATGCAACATCGCTCGTGCAACACTCACGATCATTCTGTTCTTCCGCTCAGCAACCCCATTCTGCTGTGGGTTATGAGGTGCTATGAGCTCTCTTCGAATTCCTTCTACGCTGCAAAAGTCCTTGAACTCGCCAGAGATGAATTCACCACCATTGTCACTCCTAAGAGCCTTCACCTACTTCCTCTATTCTTTCTCAACCAATGCCTTGAACTCACAGAACTTTGAGTATGTCTCGCTCTTCTTCTGCATGAAGAAGATCTAGCACTTATGAGAAAAATCATCAACAAATATCACATAGTACTTGTGCTTTGCTGTCGAAGCTACTAAGAAAGGTCCACACACGTTTGTGTGAATTATCTCAAGGATCGTCGTGGTGTGACTATCCTTCTCGTGAAAGGTGGCTTTCACAAATTTTCCTAAGGTACATCCCTTGCACTGATCTGACTGCGCAAGAGTACCCTTAGGAAGCCTAGTAGAAATCTACTGCAGTATCTTCAAAGCTCCATGGTTAAGGTGGCCCAATCTCTGATGCCACAACTCGCCATCATCTCGAATCACCACTCCTTCTACCTTGCCTGCCATTGCTGCACAACCATCTACCTGCAATTGATAAAGGTTCTTAACTTGAACCCCTATCCTCCGAGTCTCACCAGTTTCCTTACTGCACAGGAAAGCCTTTCCCTCGCTAAAGACAACATCATATCCCTTTTCTTCTAACATCGCCACAGAGATCATATTCTTCTTCAATCCTGGAACATGCATCACTTCCTTCAATACGAAGGGTTTACCAGACTCCCTCTTAAAGGAAATGGTACCGATACCGGTCGCACTGTATCTACCATCATGACCCATCTCGATGTGCACTCCAAGATCTTTCTCATCCAGATCAGTAAACAAATCTCGATCTCCTATCATGTGAAAAGACGCACCACTGTCAAGAAACCACACTAAACCCATCACACTTGAGACCAAGCATGCGATCAACAAAAAATCTAGCTCAAACTGCGAGGCTAAGGCCTCTCCAGCTGCAGATCCAGAAGCCTGCTTATTTTTCTTCTTCTGTGGACAACTAGTGGCATAATGTCTGTGTTGGTGACAGTGAAAGCACTTCACCTTAGAAATGTCTTGATTCTTTCCTTTCTCACCAGATTGAGAAGCTTTCTTCCTCTTCCCCTTCTTTGATTTGGCATCCAAAGAGCAATTTTCTTCATCAGAGTTCTTTGATGAAGATCCGTCCCTGGTACTTCGCCTTATCTCCTCTTGCACAAGATCCAACCAAAGTCGCTCCCATTCTGGTAATTTCTCCCGACCATTGATAGAGTCCTGATAGGAATGCCAACTCTTCAGAATCCTAAGGAGAGCCAAGCTCACCAAGTCCTCGTCATCAACAGTAACCCCCACACTTCCCAGCACATCCCTGCATTGGATGAACTTCGTGCGGTACTTGGGCATACTGTCGCCTTTCTCCATTTTTATGTTTCTGAGTTTATCCTTGAGCGCCAACTTCCTCTGGTCGCTCTTGCTTTGGAATAAATCTATCAAAGATTTCCACATCAAGAATGGAGAAGCCTTACCATGAAGGCTAGACACTATGTGATCCTTCACACCTTCCAACAGAATACTTCGACACTTTGCTGTCTTCTTTTGCCATGCATTAAGTACGACAGCATCACTAGAAGTAGGTTTTGGATTTCTGCATCTATGAAATCCTTCAACCCATTGTCATCTAGCACCACCTCCATCTTTTCCTTCCATGAAATATAATTCGAGCTGCCCTCAAGGGCATACTCCAGTCGCAATCCGTTGAAAGGCATCTCAACTTCGACACCAAGAAAACACTACTACAATTTCGAATTCCACCAGCACAAAACTCAACCGCTTCAATTTTTTGCAATTTCTCCAATGATCAATATCGCTCTGATACCATGTAGAAATTTGAATAACTGATATATTATTCACCAAGATTCTCCTAATCACACACTATTTTAGCTTCATGCACAATACATAATCTCTTCTACCATTGATCATTACATGCGGAAATAAAATCAATTTCATGCACACATTAAAACCATAAAAAATCACACATATGAACACAGTATTTAATGGGAAAGCTTAAAGTTGAAAACCCCCAACTATCTGTATATTATATTTCATAGAGATCATGTAACAATCATTGTACAAATCTCCTCACAAGTTCTCAGCACAACCTCCAATTGCTACACACTAATCAAGATAGATATAGCAAAACACATGCTCCAATCTCTGCCACCTGATAGCCAACCTCTACTGCATAATCAATTTTGTAGAATGGCTCATTAAATAACTTTAACCACCTAGCTTGTACTGCGCAATCCTCATGGGCTCCTCCAATCACTGGTTGTTGCAAATATGCAACAGTATAGTCACAACTGATAGTTAACCTGCTCTTTCACCTATCTCTGCACTGGTCTCCACTGAAACTGTCCATGCACTGAAGTTAACTGATGTATTCTTTAGTTGATTAATGAGTTTATAATTATTGAATTAATTAATAATTAATTCACACCACTCTTCACTAGTGTATTAATCAATTAGACTAAATACAACTAGTTCAACTATGTTTAGATTAGTTAAACTGAACACAACTCCATTAACTTCCTCAATCAACTCCACCAAACTCTGTCACATGAGTTCTAACTGAAGTATCCATGCAATAGCTCCACTTAACCCTCGGGAATAGCGTAATTCCTTCTGTCAGCTCCTGTGCCACATCTGTGCACTTAACTGAAGTGCTCCAAGAGAATAAGATAATGTTTATAGTCCAAATATTATTAAGAGCTAATAATATTCGACATATCTATTTTTAGACTGGCAATCTAAAAATAGATTATGCCCAGTATGTCTAAAAATAGAAGTCCATCTATTTTTTCCGACTTGACCAACCATCCACAAATAGCATCCTGCAACTCATAGAACATGATCCATATGTCTAAAAATAGACATAGTCTAAAAATAGACTTTGCACCAAAAATAGCCTGCGGGCCCACTTAGTGAAGGCAACTTCTTTCTACTAAGCTCTTCATCTTGTTGCAATCTCAACATTTTACATTTGCACCTTGGAAGAATACCTATTCTTAGGTATCCTTGAATACTAAATTGGCTCTTTTAGCTCTTCAACATCAATTACCTTATTACCTTTTCCATTGGAAACATGTTCCAATGTTTCCGTTGATGGCTCTTCTCTTCTAGGCTGGATAGTTTCTTGCGAAAATTTATGTCTAAGCTCCCTATTCTCCTACTGTAGCAATTTATTGTCAAATGGGCCTTGTCCAACTGATCTTGTAACTCCCCAATATTCTAGTCCTTTTCATCAATTTCTACTTCTCTTTGTGTGCTCTCTGATTCCATGACTTGAATTGGTGATGATGGATGAACCACGGGTGATCTCTTAGTTGAAACCCTTATTCTTGGCACCCTTACCACCTTTCTACCTTAGGGGAAAATTGTATCTTCTTAGCACTTTTCTTACCATCTAATTTTCCTTTAGTCAAAGGTTTCTTGACTGAGATTCTTGATGCAAGTGAAGCTTAATCAACCACAACTGAAGGAGTGTATTTCTTAGTCCTTTGACTATTTGAATATTGTGCTACCCAACCTGAAGAAACCAAGAACTCCTGCCATGGTTGCTCCTTCTTCTCAAGCTCCTTCATTACTAGGGATTTGGTTAATGCAAAATGAAATAAACTACCTCAACCTAGCCTCCCTTTTTTTCACTCATTCAACAATCCTACATAGAATCCTAAACAGATAATAGGGAAGATTCATAGTTTTCTTGCCAATAAAATGCATTAAGAGCCTAATGTGGTAGTGATACACCCTACTAAATCTTCCCTCACATGTCAAGTACCTTTAGATGACCTCCAATAGTTTTGCATGATGATCTTGTAAATAACCCCTTAGAACAAATGAACCATACCCTTTCCTGTGTTTTGGCTTGAGAAAATCCTTGAAAGAAACTGAATCAAAATCCATTTCTTTGAACTACTCATCTCCACCTAAAGGAATCTCAGTGGCCTCAGCTATTTATTGGGTTGATACTAGAAAAATTAAACTTCCCACCTTTGCTTTCACACCATCAAAACCCCTAGAAAAGTCCTTTGTCAATTGTAAATGGTATCTCTGAATTCTTTCACAGAATATCATGCACCCTACTTGTTCAAAATCCATCCTGATGGTTGGATCTGCATTGATCATTGTGATTTCCTATGGTTGAAAACATACAATGGCTCCCCTGTTGTGTTTCTTGTCCTTCGGTGTTTACACAATTTAAATTTTGCAGCAATGAATTGGATATGAAAAAATTGTTTAGGAAACAAATGAAGGTGTTCTGGTTTCCAAACCTTATGACATTGTTTTAAGACACAATCCAACAATTACATCAAAACTTACAACTACATACTTTCTCAAGAAAACCCTATATAACTTAGACATTTTTAATCAGTTGGCAAGAAATTGGACTAGGGACAGTCGCAACGCACAGGACCAGAAATGCAGGGCAGAGGAATTTGACTTTCAAAACACTTTTGGTGTATACATTTCAAGGGAAAAAAATTATTGTGGTCTTTATGCCAAGACAACAATCACATGCAAGGTCTTTTCCAGTAAAAATATGAAAACTGGCATCTATAAAAAGATGATATGACCCACTGTGTGGATTCACAGTGCGTCGAGATGAAAACGCAGCGCCAAATTAGGATAAAATGGATTGTATTGCAAAAATGCAATGACAATAATTTTAACTTAGTTGTAATCTCTAAATGGTTTATGCTAGCTCCTAAACGCAATTTTAAAATTCTTTCAAGAATGAAGGATGAAGATTAAACTGAATTTGCACCTATGAAGTAAAGTTTTGACACAAGCATGCAAGAATGATAAAATTTTCTGAACTCGCAACACCCATGCCTCCCTTTCACAGTGACCAAATCAAGTGAAATAAAGCCTTTGATGAAGATGTTTAAGAACAAATCATTGTGGAATGAAGATAACAACTCAATTTAACATGCAGAATAGCCTATAACGGGTAAGAAAGTCTTGATCATGATTTCGATGGATAATCATGAATCCACAATGCATTTCTGAATTCGCAACACATGAGGAAGAGAGAAGGATTTTCCTTCTAACCTTTATGACGCAGCAGCAGCGATAGATTTAAATAAACGCTCCCAATGGATCTCCAACAACCAATAATCACCTCTTGTGCTTATCGGAACTGAAATTCTTTGAAAAGGCTTAAAAATATGCTTCACACTTTCGGCTTCCGATATATTCAAAATAGTGTTGAATGCCTTGTCTTAACAAAAATCTGTGTGTATTTCCACTCCAAATCTGGCCGATCAGACGGCTCAAAACATTTCGCAAATCGGTGATTTACAATGTGCTACAAGGTTTGGCATTCACCACGGCTCCGATGCGATATCAATATAACTTTCACAACTCCGATGTGGTAACAATCGGCGATCGCAAATCGCTATGGTTCGATGTCACCTCTCTAACCATCGACAGCACCCACAGTTCCGATGCGATATTAATCGGAAATTGGAAATCGCTATGTCGCAATGGTTGAACAACGCCCCTTCCCATAGCGTCGCGATATTTCCCAGACCCGATCTCACATCAAACAAGTTTATAACATTTCACATCCGGGTTCATTGTTATATGATGCGATATGGAACACTTCTCCATCCCGATGCAATGGATTACACGGACCCGACAACTCCCAAAATCAATCTTTATATTACTTCAGATCCGTTCAAAAGTTCCACTACATGTTTTTACATCAATTCTCTGTGTTGAAGACTTTTCCGCTCGCAGTCTCAAGCTATTGCCCGATTTACATTAACACAGAATTTCTTACAATTGAAATTAAAAAAAAACACAAGCCCGCAACCATTTCAATCAATTACACAGAAAAACAATGCTCAAGCCTCTACAATTCGTCATTCGAATATGCACACAACATTAAATTTATTCATAGTATATAGAATAACAGAGTCTCGGCCTTAGGCCCAATTACACCAGAAATGACCTCTGTTACACCAAAAAAACACAGTCCTCACTCCACTCCCAGCCTATCTAATCTCTCGCTCCTCACATTTTCTCCTTTTATTATTCATTAATTCCTCTAACAATATCTAACAATAATCTTCTATTTCTAGAAATATAACAACAATCCTCTATCTCTTAGCTCTTGTACACACCTATACTAACAACTCTATCTCAAAATCCAAAATAAGCTAGTCTCTCATTTATTACAATAATAAATTATAACAAACTATTTGAGAAGTCCAACCTTCTCAGTAAAACTGATTTTGACCAATAGTCAATGAATTTCACCCTGTTTAGCCACAACATGTGAACAAATCTTCACATTGTTGGCTAATCCCGATGCTCTTGCATCACGTTACCTCCTTGATGAGATTATGAAATGTTGTTGAAAATACATTTAAATTGACTCATAACCACCTCCAAGTATGTGCCCAATCCCTTGCCACGAATTTATTTGATGTAGACTTGATTTCTATACTTAAATTGTGATAATCAAGATTTGATTACATTGATCCCTAGACTCTTGTAAAATTACAAGTGACCCTTCATGGTTGAAAATTAAAATCATGACTCAGTGTGACCTTATATTTCAAAAGATGGCAAAAATGTTATTTTAACTCTATGACACTTTGACAAATTTAACCTTTTTATACCATGGAACTCATGAAAACAAAACTAATACACTAACATGAACTCAAATGATATATTAAGAGTAACATAACCAAGATACCTAGACATACGACACTAACATAGGCTCCAATGGGGATGGCATCCTCCCTATGAGATGCCAAGAACACCGTAGACTAGTAGCCTTATTCATTGGGTGCTTTATTTGACTCTTAAACCAACTAATACTGACTTGAATGATCATGACTTGACTAAATAAGACTTTATTACATATGGTAGAAACTCATTAGAAACTCAGGGCCTTCACTTTGGGCTTCAATATCTAATGGCATCCACCCACACTTGCAGTACTGAAAATAAAGATGATATGGACAATGACGGTTTTAAACCAACTGGACTTAGGTGAAGTCATACTTGATTAGCCTTTCATTAACAGACCCTCCAGCAAGAAATTCCCCTATTATATCTTTCAAAAAATATGCATTGGTTCCACATAAAGCTTCAATTTTATAAGGCCCCTTCCACAAACTCAAAAACTTTCCAAGTTTTCCCTTTTCTTCATTCTTGGCATCCCATTTCAACACAAGGTCATCAATCTAAAATTCATCAGCATTTATCCTCCTATCATGAATCATCTTGATCTTGTCCTGGATCAGATGAGTGTTAAGGGAAAATCATCATAACTTTCATTTCAAACATCGGATTGGAATTCTGTAAAAAGTGGCACTGAAAGTGCACAAAATGTAGTTTATTGTGTATCAATTTCAGAGCCGAAGGTCAAAATAGTGACACATGGCACGTATTACAAGTTCTCTCTACTGAACTATTCCATAATTAGGTCTGACATGTGGCATTGGAAAGAAGACTCATAGGGATACTAAAGGACCGAAGATCAAATCTTAGGCATCCTAAATTACATAGATACATTAGTTTCAATATCAAGCTCCTAAAAAGCAACAAAAAGGTGTGTATTTTTTTTTTAATTGTGTAAGTCTTGTTTGAAAAATCAGTTTGAAGTGATTCCAAGAGCTTATTGAAGCATAGATATCATATTGGGTTATAAAATTACCCCTAAAAAAATTACACACCCATTAAGCCCTTAGAAGGCTCTACTGTGACTCATGAAGAGGAATAAGTTCAACATGATGTATCAAAATTATGAGACCAAGTGCAACAAATTTCACTTTCGCAAAGAGTAACAAAAAATGAAATGGAAGCTAATATGGATGGTTTGAAGAAATACATGGATGGATTGAAGAAAGGTGTGGAACCTAAGATGAATGGTTTGAAGAATGGCATGGAAGCTAAGATCGATGGTATAGAAGAAAAACTGAAAGGAAAAATGGAAGACATGAAGAAAGGTCTAAAAGAAGACATGGAAATTTTGAAGGAAGGTTTGACAAAGTTGCTACAGGAAATGATTCCTAATGGTAAAATGCTAGTAGAATACTCTAATGTTGGATTTAATACCCACCATATACAAAATAATGATATGAGGAAGTTGTATGGCAAGGATCCGATAACATGTATACTACATATGCAGCAATATTTTGATCTCCATAATGTAATATTCCCAAATGGGAAAGCAGCAATATATGAAAACAATAATGGAAAGAACAGTGAATAAATCAACACACCATTATATGAGACAAATGTACAGCCATATTATTAAACACATCAGCAAATAATAGGCACAAGATCTTGAGGATCTAGTCACTCAAGCAATACAAAACAAGCCTCTACAAGAAAAATATGCCATCACATGAGAAATAGCTGCCATACAAATGCCCTTGAGCTAAGACAACACAATTTTAGGGTATAAATTGCTGCATAAATATATATCAATGTAGATCTATTTTTATATAGCTCAAATAATGCTAGGAGTGAAGATCTAGCCTCCTAGACACCTTTCCAAGAGAACCCGGGAAGGGTTTCCAAAAATGCACCCAAATACAAATGGTGATCTACAGCCCTAGGACTGAAAATTCACTGCAAACTGAAGCTCATGAAAATGGAAAGCTGAAATAATATAGATCTTATGTAGATCTCCTCAAGGGTCTCCTCCAATGAAAGGTTGAACCCTTCACCTATAGGAAAACACTCTAAAAGAGCCAATCGATCCTCCTCTAAAATTGCCCTCCAAAATAACGCAATTCCTAGCTGAAACTGCGCTGTAAATGATGGGAATAAGTTTTCCTGGTGCCAAATATCTGAAATTTTCTCAATAACCCTCTAACATTATCTCCCAAGAGAAATAATCCTTCCTCCTATGAAAAACTAGCTCAGAAAGTGGGTTTCTCAACCCTCCACTGCAACACCCTGCAACACAGCACAAATCTTAACAGAAACTGCATTGTAGCTGAAGACTGAAGCTTGGCCAAAATTTCAGATGTGTGGAAATGATAGATCAATTCTCTCCCAATAGGCCTCTCAAGGTAAGAGGTGGGATCCCCACTCGGGAAAACCCTGTGCTAAACAGCACTGCAATCTTAGCTAAACAGCTGAAGAGAGCAACAAAGTCTAAACAGACATATCAAAATAATAATCATAAGCTAACCCCATATGGCTACCATCCTCTTCCTTATAAACAATGTGAGCCTTCTCACCTTGGTTCCCACTCATTAGGGTTTCCACCATCATGCAATCAATCTCCGTCCAAAATTGCGATGTCTCACCATTAATGCCACTCCTCCATAAAAGCGTCGTTTGATTTGGTCAAATTTGACCTATACAACATGCTTAAGCCCCTTTTTACACCTAAGGGTCTTCAATCCAGCTTTTAGATGACCTCCATTCACACTATGAGTGTCTTTTATTCCTACTAAGGAGATTTATGGGTCTCCATACCCTCTTATTCATCTGTCTAAGAGCAAAATCAAAATTTAATATTCCAATTAGCTATGTGCTAATTTAGGAATATTACAATCCTCCCCTCCCAAATTTTTCTTGTCCTCAAGCAACTACAAGGATAGAACTCAAGAGCCTCTCCTCTTCCTCGTTTAGCTTCCTCATATGATAAGTTCCTCCAAATAACAAGATGCCCTCTCATCAATATGTCCTCAATTTGTTCCTCCCAAGTGTATAGGTATGCCTTTGGTGAAAATTCCAAATGGATCTCATCATGAACAAGCGGGATATCCATGGAAGCAACTATATGTGGTGTAGATGCCTTCTTGAGGCATGGAATCTGAAATATATTGGGAACTATCATCCCCATGTGAAGCCTCCATCCCCAAGCTATCATCCACAAAAAGTGAGTCACCCTCCAACATGGCAACTCGTGAAACATCTCCTCCACCTTAGGCTCTTGCAAATAAGGTGGGTTGCATAGCTCAATATGATGGATCAAACTATCCATCCCATGTTGTCTCTCTCTCCACTTATGATAAGTGTAGAGCTGCTGCTAAATATGGGCTGCAATGATGTTGTCTTCATGGAGCAAAAAGGCAATAGGATCCTCAAAGATCCACTCTGTGGTTCTTGCCCAAATCATCCCATATAAAATGAATATGATATAATCATCATATATAATCCAAATGAGATACGTATTGAAGGTTTTACATAGTGTTGGAAGGTACCAACAGTTTCTCAAGTAGTCACAGCGCATTTTTTCCAACTGCAGTTTCAGAATATGATGTGGAAAGCTGTCTTTAAACAATTTTCTAGTTGTGCATGTCATCTCATATACTAGTAAATAGTAAATGGAATTGTACATCAACTAAGCATACAGGAAATAGTACAACATTTTCTCAAATCCATACAAGAAATGGCTCTCTCCATCATAGATGTTGGTTCCAAAACAACCATGAAGCCCAAATAGAGGCTTGCCCTCTTGTAGAGCAATACATTGTATAGAGATGGTAAGAGAATGCAAATAATGTGTTAGATAATCAATAAATGAAAAAAAATATGTCTTACCATGTGCTGAGAGTAAACTGATAACAAGACCCATGAATGACCCCTTCATAGTGGTATGCCTTACTCCCATGAAGAGGAATGAACTATATGTCGCATGAGGATCTCTCTTCTTATGCTTGGAAATCCAAGTTGAGAAGATCATATCATGGTAATATATGTCTCCACCCACTACTCCATCACTCTCATCTCCTAATTTTTCATCAAGTGCATCATATGTGAAGTGATCCTTGGAACACTCCATCAATAAACCCAAGCTCCCAAGTGACAGCGTTGTTGGCCTTTGTAATAAGGCTCCTGTCATCTCATAGCTCCATCCTTTGACATACCCCATGTCAAGGGCATCAATCATAATGCTGCTATATGTGGGAGATTCCTTCCAAAGTGGAAGTACCTCCTGATCCTTCAAGACTAAGGAGTAGCCCCTTTGCACCATGATCTCCTACTCCTGCAACATCATGCAAAGTATGGGAGAAAATCAGCCCATACTCTCTCAAGAACCTCCAAAGCAACAACAACTCTTGGTGCCTCCCCTCATCATCACCATATAAACTATGGAGAAACAACATTATAGTTGATATGAAATATATTACATCACCCCAATACATCCAAACTCCTTGTTGCCATATGATGCAAGTGTCATGCCAAGGTTCATCCACCAACCAACTCTTCGAAATAGAATGTGTCATATGATGACCAAACTCTTTCAAGAGTAACCAACGCAACCTTGCCTCCTGCTGCCCTATGTCATAGATCTGAAAATGGCTTCCCAGTATCTTTCTCATCAACATCACCCATCCAACCAATGGTGAGTGTCTATCATCATGCTCAAAATTGGCATCCCTCCAATGGAGAATACCATCCTTCCAAATCAGATTTTTATATTTTATTTTCATGGGATGTCGGAATGCAATCTCCTGGAGATCTCCAAATGAATACCACCCCTAAATGAACAATTTGATTCCTTAAGGATCCAAATATACTGAAGGCAAATTCTTCTCATTAAGCAATGAAGTGCTCATCAAGAATGATCCATCATAACAATGGAAGATAAGATGTCTCTCATCAATCATTTGTCCATCCAATGTCACACAAGTACAATGTTCATTAGAATGCTTTAATAATATTTGGGCCCCCAACTCATCACTGCTTCTCAATGACAGTGTTGTTGATATCCATAATGGTGTTTTTGTTGTCTCATGCTCATGCTCAATGTTGAACATATAGTTTTGCAATGGATTGTTTAGGACAATTCTCATCCTATCCTCCAAGAATCCACACTTCAACCCCAGGAGTTGTGTGCATCTCAATAATAAATAACTCGGATGATTGTTTATCCCCTCTTTGAACAACTGAAGGCTGCTCAGTGCAGTGATATTTTGTTGCTCCAAATCAGCAATATGCTTTGACCCTTGGTCATGCAATGGCATATTCCCACAACTCTCCATAATATGTGTTGACATAACAAAAAGTGGAAACATATGCATACCTTGGTAAAGCTTGGGAACATATTTTACTACTACAAGGGTTCCTTCCTTCAGTGTGATGACTTCCCCAACTACTGATGATGAGGGCTGCTCCTCTATGGCTATATCAGCGTTGTGACAAGTCTCCTCCTCCTCGTGCATCTCCAAAATAGTGCATGGGGCTCTAAATTTCAAGAGATCAAGACCACTTTGCAAAGGTGAAAGTGTTCTTTCTCCTAATGCAAGTGCTCCTGCAGCAAGTGGTGGTGAAGCCCTCTTCTCCTCTGATTTATTCTTTTCAAATTTCATGATCAACATTTGAGAAAAATATGCAAATTTAATCACTCTTGCATGACTCAAATGGCTGAACCACCAAATGTTTGCTTCACCCTCAAGGTGTAGCGTTGAAATCTCAATAGATTATTTCTCTACTACTGGATGTAGCAAGAAAAATGCATCCAAATTCTTTCCCCAAGCTCTTTCTATGCATGTGGATGACCCATCAAAGGTAGACAATAGAAATATATTTCCCTTCTTTCTTCTATTGCTGTAAGGTCTCCTTTCTTCTTTGAGTTGAATGAACTGTGGGAGAGTTAGATTCTACTTGAAAGCTCTATGTTGAGACTTATATTTTGCAAGATACTCACTTAGAATCTCATGATCTAATTGTTCCCCATATCTACGCCTCTTGTCTTCAAATGAAAATTCCATAGCATGTTTCTTTGGAGCTCTATGCAATATAGGATCTTATTTTTGCTGATAGGAAGTACATGGACCTTCCTCATCTTGAAACCCTAATGTGGTTTCACTTCTTTTCTCCATTTTTCTTTGCTTGACCTCCTTGGTGAGTTCCTTCTTAGATATAAAAAGATATGAGATAAAACTCATTCTCTCCATCATTCTAATCTCCTTCTTATTCTTCTAATACCATAATGGCTGAGATCCACAGGCTAAGCCAAGATTATGCTCTGATACCATTATAATATTCCCAAATGGGAAAGAAAAAATATATGAACACAATAATGGAAAGAACAGTGAATAAATCAAAACACAATGATATGAGACAAATGTACATCCATATTATTAAACATATCAGAAAATAATAGGCACAAGATATTGAGGATCTAGTCACTCAAGAAAAAAAAACAAACCTCTACAAGAAAAATATGCCATCACATGAGAAATAGTTCCCATACAAATGCCCTTGAGCTAAGACAACTCAATTTTAGGGTATAAACTACTGCATCAAGATAGATAAATGTATATCTGCTATTGTATAGCTCAAATAATGCTAGGAGTAAAGATCTAGCCTCCTAGACAACTTTCCAAGAGAACCCAGGAAGGGCTTCCAAAAATGCACCCAAATACAAATGGTGATCTACAGCCCTAGGACTGAAGAGTCACTGCAAACTGAATCTCATGAAAATGGAAAGCTAAAATAATATATATCTGATGTAGATCTGCTCAAGGGTATCCTCTAATGAAAGGTTGAACCCTTCACCTACAGGAAAACACTCTAAAAGAGCCAATAGATCCTCCTCTGAAATTTCCCTCTAAAATAACTCAATTCCCAGCTGAAAATGTGTTGTAAATGATGGGAATAAGTTGGCCTAGTGCCAAATATCTGAAATGTGCTCAAGAACCCTCCAAACTGATCTCCCAAGAGAAATAATCCTTCCTCCTATGAAAAACTAGCTCAGAAAGTGGGTTTCTCAACCCTCCACTGCAACACAGCACAAATCTGAACAAAAATTGCGTTGTAGCTGAAGAATAAAGCTTGGCCAAAATTTTGGATGTGTGGAAATGATATATCAATGCTCTCCCAAGAGGCCTCTCAAGGGAAGAGGTGGGATCCCTGCTCAGGAACACCCTGTGCTAAATAGCACTGCAATCTTAGCTAAACAGCTGAAGAGAGCAACAAAGTCTAAACAAACATATCAAAATAATAATCATAAGCTAACCCCATATGGCTACCATCCTCTTCCTTATAAACAATGTGAGCCTTCACACCTTGGGTCCCACTCATTAGGGTTTCCACCATCATGCAATCAATCTCCCTCCAAAACTACACTGTCTCACCATTAATGCCACTCCTCCGTAACAATGTTGTTTGATTTGGTAAAATTTGACCTATTAAACATGCTTCAACCCCTTTTTACACCTAAGGGTCTTCAATCCAGCTTTTAGATGACCTCCATTCACACTAGGAGTGTCTTTTATTCCTACTAATGAGATTTATGGGTCTCCATACCCTCTTATTCCTCTATCTAAGAGAAAAATCAAAATTTAATATTCCAATTAGTTGTGTGTTAATTTAGGAATATTATAGTCCTCCCCTCCCAAATGTTCCTTATCCTCAAGCAACTGCAAGTATATAATTTAAGAGCCTCTCCTCTTCCTCCTATAGCTTCCTCATATGATAAGTTCCTCCAAAGAACAAGATGCCCTCCCATCAATATGTCCTCAAGTTGTTCCTCCCAAGTATATAGGTATGCCTTTGGTGAAAATTCCAAATGGCTCTCATCATGAACAAGCGGGATATCCATGGAAGCAACTATATGTGGTGTAGAGGCCTTCTTAAGGCATGGAATCTGAAATATATTGGGAACGATCATCCCCATGTGAAGCCTCCATCCCCAAGCTATCATCCACAAAAAGTGAGTCACCCTCCAACATGGAAACTCATGAAACATCTCCTCCACCTTAGGCTCCTGTAAATAAGGTGGGATGCATAGCTAAATATTATGGATCAAATTTTCCATCCCATGCTGTCTCTCTCTCCATTTATGATAGGTGTAGAGCTACTGTTGAATATGGGTTGCAATGATATTGTCTTCATGGAGCAAAAAAGGCAGTAGGATCCTCAAAGATCCACTCTTTGGTTCTTGCCCAAATCATCCCATATAAAATGAATATGATATTATCATCATATAGAATCCAAATGAGAGAAGTATTGAAGGTTTTACATAGTGCTGGAAGGTACCAACAATTTCTCAAGTAGTCACAACACAGTTTTTCCAACTGCAGTTCCAGAATATGATGTGGCAAGTTGTCTTTAAACAATTTTCTAGTTGTGCATGTCATCTCATCTACCAGTAAATAGTAAATGGCATTGTATATCAACAGAACATACTATAAATAGTACAATATTTGCTCAAATCCATACAATAAATGGCTCTCTCCATCATAGATGTTGGTCCCAAAATGACGATGAAGCCCAAATAAAGGCTTGCCCTCTTGTAGAACAATGCATTGTATAGAGATGGTAATAGAATGAAAATACTATATTATATGATCAATAAATGCCAAAACATATGTCTTACCATGTACTGAGAGTAAACTTATAACAAGACCCATGAATGATCCCTTCATAGTGGTATTCCATACTCCCATGAAGAGGAATGAACTATATGCTGCATGAGGATCTCTCTTCTTATGCTTGGAAATCCAAGTCAAGAAGATCATATCATGGTAATAGATGTCTCCACCCACTACTCCATCACTCTCATCTCCTACTTGTTCATCAAGTGCATCATATGTGAATTAATCTTGGGAACGTTCCATCAGTAAACCCAAGCTCCCAAGTGACAGCGTTGTTGGGCTTTGTAATAAGGCTCTTATCATGTCATAGCTCCATCCTTTGACATACCTCACGTCAAAGCCATCAATCATAATGCTGATATATGTGGGAGATTCCTTCCAAAGTGGAAGTACCTCCTGATCCTTCAAGGCTAAGGAGTATCCCCTTTGTACCATGATAGTTCCATCTCCTACTCCTGCAACATAATGCAAATTATGGGAGAAAATTAGCCCATTCTCTCTCAAGAACCTCCAAAGCAACAACAACTCTTGTTGCCTCCCCACATCATCACCATATAAAATATGGAGCAAAAACATGATAGTTGATATGAAAGATATCACATCACCCCAATACATCCAAACTCCTTGCTGCCATATGATGCAAGTGCCATGCCAAGGTTCATCCACCAACCAACTCTTTGAAATAGAATGTGTCATATGATGATCAAACTCTTTCAAGAGTAACCAATGCAACCTTGCCTCCTGCTGCCCTGTGTCATATATCTGTAAGTGGCTTCCTAGCCTCTTGCTCATCAACATCACCCATCCAACCAATGGTGAGTGTCTATCATCATGCTCAAAATTTTCACCCCTCAGATTTCTATCTTTGCATTTCATGGGATGTTGGAATTCAATCTCCTGGAGATATCCAAATGAATACCACCCTCAATGACCAAGTTGATCCCATAAGGATCCAAATATACCGAAGACAAAATCTTCTCATTAGGTAATGAAGTGCTCATCAAGAAATATCCATCATAACAATGGAAGATAAGATGTCTCTCATCAATCATCTGCCCATCCAATGTCACACAATTATACTGGTCATCATAATTCTCTAATAATAGTTGGGTCTCCAACTCATCACTACTGCTCAATGACAGCATTGCTGATCGCCATAATGGTGTTTTTGTTGTCTCATGCTCATGCTCAATGCTGAACATATAGTTCTGCATTGGATTGTTTAGGACAATGGTCATCCTATCCTCCGGGAATCCACACTCCAACCCCAGGAGTTGTGTGCATCTCAATAATAAATAACTAGAATGATTTTTTATCCCCTCTTTGAACAACTCAAGGCTGCTCAGCGCAGTGATAGTCTGCTGCTCCAAATCAGCAATATGCTTTGACCATTGGTCATGCAATGGCATATTCTCACAACTCTCCATAAGATGTGCTGAAATAACAGAAAGTGGAAACATATGCATACCTTGGTAAAGCTTGGGAACATATTGTACTGCTACAAGGGTGCCTTCCTCTGGCGTGATGACTTCCCCAACTACTAATGATGATGGCTGCTCCTCTATAGCTATATCAGCGCTGGTAGAAGTCTCCTCCTCCTCATGCATCTCCAGAATAGTGCATGGGGCTCTAAATGTCAAGAGATCAAGACCACTTTGCAAAGGTGAAAGTGTTATTTCTCCTGATGCAAGTTCTCCTACAACAAGTAGTGTTGAAGGCCTCTTCTCCTCTGATTTCTTCTTGTCAAATTTAGTTATCAACCTTTGAGAAAAATATGCAAATGCAGTCACTCTTGCATGACTCAAATGGCTGAACCACCAAATGTTTGCTTCACCCTCAAGGTGCAACACTGCAATCTCAACAGCTTCTTTCTCTACTAATGGATGTAGCAGGAAAAATGCATCCAACTTCTTTCCTCAATCTCTTGTTATGCATGTGGATGCCCCATCAAAGGTAGACAATAGAAATATATTTCCCTTCATTCTTCTATTGCTTCAAGGTCTCCTTTCTTCTTTGAGTTGAATGAACTATGGGAGAGTTAGATTCTCCTTGAAAGCTCTAGGTTGAGACGTATATTCTGCAAGATACTTACTTATAATCTCATGATCTAAGTGTTCCCCATCTCTATGCCTCTTGTCTTCAAAGGAAAATTCCATAGCATGTTTCTTTGGAGCTCTATGCAATACATGATCTTCTTTTTGCTGACAGGAAGTACATGGACCTTCCTCATCTTGAAACCCTAATGTGGTTTCACTTCTTTTCTCCATTTTTCTTTGCTTGACCTCCTTGGTGAGGTCCTTCTTAGATCTGAAAAGAGATGAGATAAAACTCATTCTCTCCATCATTCTGATCTCTTTTTTATTCTTCTGATAGCATAATGGCTGAGATCCACAGGCTGAGCCAAGATTATGCTCTGATACCACTATAATATTCCCAAATGGGAAAGAAGCAATATATGAACACAAAAATGGAAAGAGCAGTGAATAAATTAACACAGCATAATGTGAGAAAAATGTACAGCCATCTCATTAAACATATCAGCAAATAATAGGCACAATATCTTGAGGATATAGTCACTCAAGCAATACAAAACAAGCCTCTACAAGCAAAATATGCCATCACATGGAATCTGAAATATATTGGGAATTATCATTCCCATGTGAAGCCTCCATCCCCAAGGTATCATCCACAAAAAGTGAGTCGCCCTCAAACATGGAAACTCATGAAACATCTCGTCCACCTTAGGCTCCTGCAAAGAAGGTGGGTTGCATAGCTGAATATGATGGATCAATTTTTCCATCCGATTTTGTCTCTCTCTCCACTTATGATAAGTGTAGAGCTACTGCTTAATATGGGCTGAAATGATGTTGTCTTCATGGAGAAAAAATTCAGTAGGATCCTCAAAGATCCACTCTTTGGTTCTTGCCCAAATCATCCCATATAAAATGAATATGATCGTATCATCATATAGAATCCAAATGAGAGAAGTACTGAATTTTTTACATAGTTTTGGAAGGTACCAACGGTTTCTCAAGTAGTCCCAATGCATTTTTTCCAATTGCAATTTCAGAATATGATGTGGCAAGTTGTCTTTAAACAATTTGCTAGTTGTACATGTCATCTCATCTACTAGTAAATAGTAAATGTCATTGTATATCAACTGAGCATACAAGAAATAGTACAACATTTTCTCAAATCCATACAAGAAATGGCTCTTTCCATCATATATGTTGGTCCCAAAATGACCATGAAGCCCAAATAGAGGCTTTCCCTCTTGTAGAGAAATGCACTGTATAGAGATGGTAAGAGAATGAAAATATTGTGTTAGATGATCAATAAATGCAAAAAAATATGTCTTACCATGTACTAAGAGTAAACTGATAACCATACCCATGAATGATCCCTTCATAGTGATATGTCATACTCCCATGAAGAAGAATGAACTATATGATGCATGAGGATCTCTCTTCTTATGCTTGGAAATCCAAGTCAAGAAGATCATATCATGGTAATAGATGTCTCCACCCACTACTCCATCACTCTCATCTTCTACTTGTTCATCAAGTGCATCATATGTGAAGTGATCCTAGGAACACTCCATCAGTAAACCCAAACTCCCAAGTGACAGCGTTGTTGGCCTTTGTAATAAGGCTACTGTCATCTCATAGCTCCATCCTTTGACATACCCCATGTTAAAGCCATCAATCATAATGCTGCTATATGTGGGATATTCCTTCCAAAGTGGAAGTACCTCCTGATCCTTCAAGGCTAAGGAGCAACCCCTTTGCACCATGATAGTGCCATCTCCTACTCCTACAACATGATGCAAAGTATGGGATAAAATCAGCCCATACTCTCTCAAGAAGCTCCAAAGCAACAACAACTCTTGTTGCCTCCCCACATCATCACCATATAAACTATGGAGCAAAAAAATGATAGTTGATATGAAAGATATCACATCACCCCAATACATCCAAACTCCTTGCTGCCATATGATGCAAGTGCCATGCCAAGGTTCATACACCAACCAACTCTTCGAAATAGAATGTGTCATATGATGACCAAACTCTTTTAAGAGTAACCAACGCAACCTTGCCTCCTGCTGCTGACGCAACAAAACTGAAAGTCAGCCCCAAGGAGAGCTGGTCAATGATAGTCATGGCTCCGTCAGCATTTCCCTTCAAACCTCATTCTTTGAACTCCACGTGGTCTTCTCAGATATCCATGAGAATTTATTTATCAATTTCGAATAAATTGACAAATAAATATATTCAGCAAACTTTGGCGAATTTTAAATATATCTCTGAACCTTATCACAGATGTTTAATCCTTTCGGACTTTATATGGATACTCTAATCCTTTTAAACAAACGACTTAAAATAAACCGTGGCTCCGAGCCCCACCTATATATCAGTGGTCCAATCAAATTCACGCACCGTACCTGGTTATCTTCCACGCATCTTCCTCATGCGACTACCGTCCGATGGCCCCTTCCCAAATCAACAGCACACGGCAATATCGCTCAGCTCCCCTGGTCGAATGATAACGTGTGATGGCATGCTTTGAACGGTGGTTTCCCGTGGGCCTACCTCTCCACGTGTCGACAGACCTATGGAATCGCTCCCCATTCAGAAAATACCGCTTATTCACCAAAAGCGGTGCGATATGGGCAATCCGCCTTCGTAATCCACTCGTGGGTTTTGAACAGTGACTAACCAAGGTTCACGTCAGGTTTGCGTTCTCCTTCGTATATTCTCCATTTGTTAACTAAGGTTCTGACCCCGGTTAGGAATTCCAATTAACAACGAACAAACGTAATTTTCTTTATTAAGCGGGATTTCTATTATCATTAAACAGAGTTCAACGACCAGGGTTTACGCAGACTTCTTCTATGAGTGGGGGTTTATTCACAGGATTCATCCAAAAAATTTACGGGAAATCAAAGACAAAGAAATGGAATTACCATTACACAATCGCCCCACAGTTAAACAATTTTTCACAATTATAATTTCAGACAGTCTGGGAATCAACGGACCTGAAGTTTATTCAACCGGAAGAAATTGCTCAATACACAGAGTTTTATTGCAGAAAATCTCTTCCTTTTCTCTTCTCTCTCTTTCTCCTCTCCTCAATACATCTGAGGAATATAATTTATATACATCAACATATGTCTTTTCGGTTCCTCTGCGAGGACCATTTTATGAAACCAAAAGCCTAATTACAATTATTCAACTAATTGAAATATGACAGATGGATCAACTGAACTATTCGACTTCTAACTAATATAAATGATATAGTCAACTGAGGTATTGACACCTAGCTATTACAATTCAAATGTTTTGAACCCTCATAGCCACAACATGTGGAAAAAACTTCCTACATTGCTAGCTAGTGTCTAATGCCCCTGCATCAGCTGCCCTATGTCATAGATCTGCAAGTGGCTTCCCAGCCTCTTGCTCATCAACATCACCCAACCAACTAATGTTGAGTGTCTATCATCATGCTCAAAATTGGCATAACTCCAATGGAGAACACTGTTATGCGGAATTATGGATTACAGATAAAACATTCTTCCCTAGATGTAGTGCTCATCTAGAACAACAAGTTAAAGACTTTGCAACTATTTTTCCTAACTATAAATAAACACGTAGAATAGATCAAAGAACTTACTTGGAGTCCAAGCACTTCCTATTCTCCTTCTTTCTCTCTTGTTGTAGCTTCAAATCTGAACTAAGTCGCCAAAATATTCTCTGCAAAGATGAAAACTAAACAGCAAAAGATAGCAATAATACAGATGTCTATTCAATTTATTATGTTAAATCAATAAAACATGAACCATATGCATCAAATAAGAATTCATAATATGAAATACATGTGCTTATACAGATACATATATGGGAAAATAAGCAGCAATCTTTGTTAATGGATAGAAGGGGAGGTTACAACCCAGTGATTGATTTAGTGTCACCATATCCAGTAGCATCCCAGCCTCATCACAATGCACATCTCTCCAACAGCATGTCACTCAAATCAATTCCTCAATTGAAATTCCACTAGCATTTCTCTACTCAAATTATTCCTTTCAATCACTAGGATCTGTGCTCAATTTACAGAGGAGTTGAAAGTAGTTTTACAATCAATGACTTTCCAATAATAGGAAAGACATGTTCCCAATCTTGTAGATGTCAAATGGACACATGGATTCGAAGTTTGACACATGTGAACTCTTCTAAAAGGCACTGGCTAAGTGGAGATTTCGGAACAATGAGAATTTTTCTCCCAATGTGACCAACGCACCCTTGAATGTCGAGAAGTGCTTTGCAGAGCACCCTTGAGTGGGGTTACTTGCATATGCAACACACTTATTCACCTTAGAGGTAGCATTGGTGAGCTCTCATATGATATATTATAAACTTCAAATCTTGGAAACCTTTGCAGATGAAAGTCATGGATGATTTGTATTGTTCTTTGTCTTAGGGCATATAACAACTAAAATGATAGGAGATGATAGAACCTATTCATTGGTCCTGGAGATGATTTCCAGTTAACCAGGTCATTGGGAATGGTGCCCAAATTGACCTATAACAATTGCACCCTAAAGCATGAAGTCAGAATAATAATAAAAATATTTTGATTGAGATGCTTTACACTGTGATGGGCTGGAGATGAAGCGGAGTGGCGACCTGCATCAATATTACAATACAATACATCATGATATATCCTCTTGATCATAATTTCTGAGGGTAGGCATTCCCATGTTCAGCACATAAACAATCTAATAACATGTACATAATTTAGAAAATCTTCTACATTGGAATGTTTCCCAATACAGACATGCCTATAGATATAGGCCCATGTTTAGATGACGATCTGTATGTAAGGTCACCGTACAGATGATGTGTACAACAATCCTAAAATCGTAGCCCGGATGGCTAAAACTATATCTGGGGTTTTCTTATCTCGTTCACTCGATCATTCGAGTACAAGTCTATCCATTCGAATATATGATTTGTAGTCAAACATGGAAAGACATCGTTTGATTACCAGCCAATGATGTGAGTTGTTAACAAACACGAGAGAAACACCATTGATGTCAATGGTCCTCAAGGTATTGCAGTACATTTCGTAAGGCGTGAATAGATTATTTGATGCCAAACACCAAACAAAATATTTTGGTCAAAAGTCTGGAAGCGAGGATCTTGTCGATGTTTTAATAAGCCTCATGGTACTGGAATATAATATTTCTAAGTGAACTTCCTAGATAATGATTTGTCGTCGACAGGAAGCCACCTTTTTTTGAAACAGGAGTTACTGATTTCAGAGACAAAGGTATGACTTGATATAGAAATTTTCAGGGATGGCGGTCATGAGAATGAAGGTTTATGAGTAGGATGAGTATTCACTGGATGACTTCTCTTGAACATATCGGCAACACTAAGATGAGTTGGAAGCATTGAATCAAAACCAAAGTGAAGGTATGATGAACCATAGGTATGAACAAACCGTCAAGAAGATTACCCAACCCAAACATTCACGGTGATGGAGTGAAGTATCATGTTCAAGAGCGACTTGCTACCGTAAAAAGTTCTGTTCATTTTCCCAAATTTTCCTCGGTCATTTGTTGACCAGTACCTCTTTATTTTTTAACATGCTTGAGGAGGATAACATTTTCTTGACCTATAATTCAACCCTTCGGGTGAATAATGTATCGCTATTTAATAATTTGATGAGTCTAGCGATGAATGAAACTTGATTCTTGCCATGATCGACAATACCATTGCTATTTTATGTTTTAACGAGCTTAATGACAGTGATAGCCCAGTCCTTTTTCATATTTAGAGAGTTTGAAAAAGAGGACGAAAGAAAATTCTATAAGTACTTTTTCGTAAAGTTGTTGCTCAGATCTGAAAAAGTGTAAAATAATATCTAAGAGAACCTCTTTAGTAATATTTGACCAAGGTATTCCTTTTTCGTAAATAATCTATCTCAGTCCGAAAAAGGGTTAAACTTATACTAAGTAGATATCAATTCATTTACTTTTACGAGCTCGAAAAGACAAGTGCTTGGAAATATTTTCACATTATCAGAGTCTAAAAAGAGCTGAAATAAGACTCCAGGGTTCCTTTCTCGCTGTTATCGAAGCTCAAAAAAGAGATAAAAGTGCGCTTCAAATCCTTTTCATTTTTAACAAAGCTCGAAAAATAAGGGGAAAAAGTATGATTTGTAGTCAAATCACTCTTGAAATAAATCTGCAGGACTAATCTGTTCAACAATTGTAAGACCTGTTTAGAACAACATCTAATGGATTAAAAAAACATAATAAAACCATAGTCATTTTATTGTTTGCAAATCATATTTAGCAGAGTCACCAATTTTTTATGTGGAATTATGGATTACGGATAAAATATTCTTCCCTAGATGTAGTGCTCATCTAGAACAACGGGTTAAAGACTTTGCAACTAATTTTCCTAACTGTAAATAAACACACATAACATATCAAAGAACTTACTTGGAGTCGAAGTGCTTTCTATTCTCCTTTTTTCTCTCTTTCTGTATCTTCAAATCTACGCTAAGTCGCCAAAATATTCTCTGCAAAGATGAACACTAAACAGCAAAAGATAGAAATAATACAGATTTCTATTCAAGTTATTCAGTTAAATCAATAAAACATGAACCATATGCATCAAATAAGAATTCATAATATGAAATACATGAGCTTATACAGATACATATGTGGGAAAGTAAGCAGCAATATTTATTAATGGATAAAAGGGAAGGTTACAACCCAGTGATTGATTTAGTGTCACCATCTCCAACAGCATCCCAGCCTCATGACAATGCACATCTCTCCAGTAGCATGTCACTCAAATCAATTCCTCAATTGAAATTCCACCAGCATTTCTCTACTCAAATTATTCCTTTCAAGCACTAGGATCTGTGCTCAATTTATAGAGGAGTTGAAGGTAGTTTTACAATCAATGAATTTCCAATAATAGGCAAGACATGTTCCCAATATTGTAGATGTCAAATGGACACATGGATTCAAAGTTTGACACATGTGAACTCTTCTAGAAGGCACTGGCCAAGTGGAGATTCCAGAACAATAAGAATTTCGCTCCCAATGTGACCAACACACCCTTGAATGTTGGGAAGTGTTTTGCAGAGCACCCTTGAGTGGGGTTACTTGCATATGCAATGCACTTAGTCCCCTTAGAAGTAGCGTTGGTGAGCTCTCATATGATATATTATAAACTTCAAATCTTGGAAACCTTTGCATGTGAAAGTCATGGATGATTTGTCTTGTTCTTTGTCTTATGGCATATAACAAATGAAATGATAGGGGATGATAGACCCTATTCATTGGTCCTGGAGATGATGTCCAGTTAAGCAGGTCATTGGGAATGGTGCCCAAATTGACCTATAACAATTTCCCCCTAAAGCATGAAGTCAGAATAATAATAACAGTATTTTTATTGAGATGCTTTACACTATGATGAGCTGGAGATGAAGCGGAGTGGCGTCCTGCATCAATCTTAAAATACATTACATCATGATATATCCTCTTGATCATAATTTTTGAGGGTAGGAATTCCCATGTTCAGCACATGTTACAGGACAAATGACCTCCTCATCAGCTCAGAGGAGAAGGTAACATGGAAGGAAGAAAATGACCCAGACAAGACCCATGTTTTCCAAGGTAATGCACCCAAGAAACAGCTAGGCAGAGTTATAACACACTTGAGCCATGAAAAGGGAGCGTCAATCCCTAGGGTAACGCTTTGTCTTGCCCAAGGGGCAGCGTTAACCGTGTTTAAGTGAGAAAAAGGAAATATCTTGCGGAAAATTGACTGGCATTTCCAGCGTTCTCTCAAAAGGGAATCAGTTCAAAATAGAAACTAAATGGCACAAACCTTTTATTAGGCATTGCCAAACCTAACTGAACTCCTATGGAAGGAAAAATCGAGGAAAAGCAAGGACACATCTAGATCTTTCCCGATTTGAACAGGTTGAAAGAGTTGGAAAGGTTTGTCCTCTCCATCTCCTATAAATTAGAGCTATGGGCTCTTAGTCTACGGTCGAAGGTTTGATTATATGTGGAGCAGAATTTCATTATTGTAGTGTGGGGCTTGAAGATCGTCGAAGTTCATTGAGAGCTTTTTACCTTGAGCATCATCACACTCGGAGATAGAGAAAGAGAGAGAGGAATTGGAAAACTGAGGAGGGCTTGGTGTAACTGACGGTTGTAATCCTCTTTTTTATAAATCAATAGAACTGTATCTGTTTTTTCCATTCGATGCATCAGTGTCACAATTGTTGTTTAATCGTCTATGTAGCATGAAATGAATTTCTTAGATCTATATTGTTTCATGTTTCTTATATGATATTTTAATTGATAAGAAGTTATACTATTGTAGAGATTACGCGAGTGCTTTGATTGATTGCAGGATTTGGATTTGGAGCCAGTGAAGAAGGATCTCTACTTTGCTGCTTGGCATTCTCCATAGGATTTGTTGTCCATAAAGAGGAAATCTCTCCATCTTACTTTGTCGATTATATATGTTGGCATGAACATGTATGCGGTATCTTTGTGAACTTTACAGCTAATCTGACTGTCTGCCTTGGGCACCAAAAAGCCCTGAGAGGGATATTTAATAACCACCACCCAAGCATATTACCCTATAGCAGCACATAAACAATCTAATAACATTTACATAATTCATAAAGTTGTCTACATTGGAATTTTTCCCAATACAGACATGCCTACAGATATAGGCCCATTTTCGGATGACGATCTGTATTTAAGGTCACCATACAGATGATGTGTACAAAAATCCTGAAATTGTAGCCCAGATGGATGAAACTATATCCGAGGTCTTCTTATCTCATTCACTCGATCATTCAGGTACAATTCTAGCCATGCGAATATATGATTTGTAGTTGAACATGGAAAGACATCGTTTGACTACCAACTAATGATGTGAGATGTTAACAAACGTGAGAGAACCACCATTGATGTTAATGGTCCTCAAGGTACTGCAGTACATTTCGTAAGGCATGAATAGATGATTTGATGTCGAACGCCAAACAAAATCTTTTGGTCAAAAGTCTGGAAGCGAGGATCTTGTCGATGTTGTAACAAGCCTCATGGTATTGGAATATAATGTTTCTAAGTGAACTTCCTGGATAATGATTTGTCGTCAACAAGAAGCCACCTTATTACGAAATGGGAGTTACTGATTTCAGAGACAAAGGTATGACTTGATATAGAAATTTTCAGGGATGATGGTCATGAGAATGAAGGTTTATGAGTATTGCAGAAGCATGATTATTCACTGGATGACTTCTCTTGAACATATCGGTGACACTAAGATGAGTTGGCAGCATTGACCCAAAACCGAAGTGAAGGTATGATGAACCATAGGTATGAATGAACCATCAAGAATATTACCCAACCCAAATAGTCATGGTGATGGAGTGAAGTGTCATGTTCAAGAGCGACCTACTACCGTAAAAAGTTTTGTTCATTTTCCCAAATTTTCCCCTGTCATTTTTCAACCAATACCTCTTTATTTTTTAACAAGCTAGAGGAGGATAAAATTTGCTTGATCTATAATTCAACCCTTCGGGCGAATAATGTATTGCTATTTAATAATTTAACGATTCTAGCGATGAGTGAGACCCGATTCTTGCCATGATCGATAAGCCCATCATTATTTTATGTTTTAACGAGCTTAACAACAGTGGTAGCCTGGTCCTTTTTCATATTTAGAGATTTTGAAAAAGAGGGCGAAAGAAAACTCCATAAGTAATTTTTCGTAAATTTGTAGCTCAGATCTGAAAAAGTGTAAAATAACATCTGAGAGAACCTCTTTAGTCATGTTTGACCAAGGTATTCCTTTTTCGTAGATAATCTATCTCAGCTCGGAAAAGGGTTAAACTTATACTGAGTATGATATCAATTCATTTAATTTTACGAGCTCGAAAAGACAAGTGCTCGGCAATCTTTTCACATTATCGAAGTCTGAAAAGAGCTGAAAGAAGACTCCAGGGGTTCTTTTTTCACTGTTATTGAAGCTCAAAAAAAAGATAAAATTTCACTTCAAACCCTTTCTCGTTTTTAACAAAGCTCGAAAAATAAGGAGAAAAAGTATGCTTTGTGGTCAAATCATTCTTGAAATAAATATGCATGACTAATCTATTCATCAGTTATAAGAATTTTTTAGAACAACATCAAATGGATTAAAAAAACACAATAAAACCATAGTCATTTAATTATTTGTAAATCATATTTAGTGGAGTCACCAATTTGTTATTCGGAATTATGGAATACAGATAAAACATTCTTCCCTAGATGTAGTGCTCATCTAGAACAACAGGTTAAAGACTTTGCAACTACTTTTCCTAACTGTAAATAAACACACAGAATAGATCAAAGAAATTACTTGGATTCCAAGTGCTTCCTATTCTCCTTCTGTCGCCCCTGTTGTAGCTTCAAATCTGAGCTAAGTCGCCAAAATATTCTTTGCAAAGATGAACACTAAACATCAAAAGATAGTAATAATACATATGTCTATTCAAGTTATTCAGTTAAATCAATAAAACATGAACCATATGCATCAAATAAGAATTCATTATATGAAATACATAAGCTTATACGGATACATATATGGGAAAGTAAGCAGCAATCTTTATTAATGCATAGAAGGGGAGGTTACAACCCAGTGACTGATTTTGTGTCACCATCTCCAGCAGCATCCCAGCCTCATCACAATGCACATCTCTCCAGCAACATGTCACTCAAATCAATTACTAAATTGAAATTCCACCAGCATTTCTCTACTCAAATTCTTCCTTTCAAGCACTAGGATCTATGCTCAATTTATAGAGGAGATGAAGGTAGTTTTATAATCAAAGACTTTCCAATAATAGGAAAGAAATGTTCCCAATCTTGTAGATGTCAAATGGACACATGGATTCAACATTTGACACATGTGAACTCTTCTAGAAGGCACTGGCCAAGTGGAGATTCTGGAACAATGATAATTCTACTCCCAATGTGACCAACTCACCCTTGAATGTTGGGAAGTGCTTTGAAGAGCACCCTTGATTGGGGTTACTTGTATATGCAACGCACTTAGTGTAATATCCCAAAATAGGGAATTTCTACAACAATAAGAATATCTGAAGATACTCTTAAGTTGGATATCCAGAAAATAGACTCATATGGTGTGTTCAAAAACACATAGCCATCAAATGAGTGAAACAGCAGCAAAATAAGAACTTCTACACATTCCCAAGTGGGGAAAATGCAGAAAATAAACCCTGGAAACGTTATTTCTTAAGATATAAGTTTTTACTGGGTGAAATAATGTTTGGTTCCCTTATAATATGATGTTCTTCCATCATATACAAAATGGGATCAGAAATAAATCCCTTTTGATATGTTAAACAGACCTCCCGGCTTCATATCAACTCAAAAATAGCAAAATCCCATGACTTGAGTTATGCAGAAAAAGAGTGAAGCATGTACAACATTATTTTATGAGGGTTTCTATAGCATAATGATAAAATAGCATGGATCTAGAGTTATATGGAATAATATGCCAATAAAATGAAGATCTGACCTCCTTATTGTATTATAAAGCCAACCCGGCAAGGGTTTCATGAAAGTACAAGTACAAAAAGATCAGATATGAATATTCAGCTCAGAAAATGCAGCATTAATGTGAAATTACTGAAATATAGCTGAATAATACAAAATAGGGATGAGAATACCTTCCTCTAGCTTTCTGGGAGAAGGGTTGGCCCTTTCCCTAGGAAACTAGCTCAGAAACAAGGGTCTTAACCCTGCTGTAGCAACTCTATGCAAAATGACGCAGTTCATGCAAGGGATTGCGCTGTAGGAGATGAGAAACACTTTGGCCTACTTCCAGGATATGAAATGTGCTCAGAAATATTCCTAGCTGATTTCCCAAGAGAAGGAAGGCACCCTCTACTGAGAAACAGACCCGGAAGTGGTGTAAGAAACCTATACTGCAACACCCTGCAACTCAGGAATATCCTGCTACAGAAATAATGTTGGGGCTGAAAAATGATGCTTGGACTTAAGCCTGAATGTGGAGAAATATAGTACAATCTCTCCCAATAGGCCTCTCAAAGGAAGAGGTGGGATTCCCGCTCAGGAACACCCGGTGCTAAACAGCACTTCAACCCTTCTAAACAGCAAGAGGAAGCAAAATCTAAACAGATAAGATCAAATGATCAAATACAAAGCATCCATAACAAAGGCTCCCATCCTCTCCATATATATCAAGTGAACCTCTTCACATTGGGTCCCATCCACATGTGCCATCAAGCCCATGCAAGTTGTCCTCCACCAAAATTGCGCTGTCCAAAGGAGGTTCAATGTATCTAGATAGCTTTGTTGACTTGTTCAAAGTTGACTGAATCAACATGATCCCATCTCTGTTCACACCCAAGGGTGCTCAAATTAGCTGCTTATTCTTACTCCTTTCACATTACGAGTGTTATTTATTCTTCTAAAGAGGTTAATGGACCTCCCTACCCATTTATTCACCTACCTAGTGATAAAACAACTCTAATATTCCATTTATCTTGAAGGCTAAAATTTTGGAATATTACAGTCCTCCCCTCCAAAATGTTGCTTGTCCTCAAGCAACTGTATAAGGAGAGCGAAAATCCTCCCCTCCTCTTCTTGTGGCCTCCTCATTAAAATCTTCCACCACTGCTCAAAATTATCCGCTACAAATATTCCCTCCAATGTCTCCTCCCAAGCATGCAAAACCATATGGTTTACATCATATAAAGGTGGAAGATGTAAGTGGAAAACCTCCGTACTGTCCAATGGCCTCCTCAAGGTAGGATTGATGATGAACATGGGAAATATTATTCCCAATGAGTGACTCCCACACCCATGCTATCATCCAAATGAAATGAGCCAATCTAGTTAGCTCAAAAATATCCTCAACCCCCGGTTCATACAATGTGTTGGGGCTGCATGGAGAGATTGGATCCTCCCAACCAAGTGGTTTCTCTCTCCATTTATGATAAATATGGGGCTGCTGCTGATCTTGGGCTGAAATATCATGACCCCCAAGAGTGGCCCAAGCTAACCCATCAAACAAATAAACCATGAAGTGCCTCCTCCAAAACTCAAGTTCTCCAAATGGCTCCTCCCACATGAAGAAGAGAGATGTAATTTGGAAATCATGGGCTGCCCATTGTGTTAAGTCCCTATATTAATAATTTAGCCCCTTATTATGTTAGTGTAGCCCCCCTTATTGTTATTATTGTACCCCTGTAACCCCCATATTGTTATTATTGTGCCCTTACATTATTATTGTTAGGTGGGCTAGGATTACATTGTGGCCCCACTAGGATTATATTGTGGCCCCATGGACTCCTATATATAGAAGGAGGGTTTGTTCATTTGTATCATCCAAGAATTGTGCATTTATGTAATGTATTGGAGGTTGCCCCCTCGAAGTGGCTTATTTCTAAGGCGTTTATATCTCTTTTCTTCTATTTTTGAAGCTGGTTACACAACATTTGGTATCGGAGCTTTGGGATTCTAGGGTTTCGCTGCTCCAAACGGGTCATCGTGCAATTTTAGCTATAAATTTTTTTCTACGAATTTTCAGAAGCTGAAATTTTTAGGGTGTGAAGCCGAAATCCTGAGGAAGATTGTCTAAAAATTTCAGATCTTGGTTCACAATATTTTCGGAGATATCATCTGTGGAAGTTAGGTCTTTTTTCAGGTTTCTAAACAGGTCATCGTGGAATTTGCGCTATAAAAACTTTTCTACGAAGGTTCAGAATCTGAAATTCATATGGTATGAAGCTGAAATCCTGAGGAAATGTTTCAAAAAATTTCAGAGCTTGGTTCGCAACATTTTTGGAGATATGATCTGTGGAATGTAGTTCTTTTTCAGGCTCCTAAATTTCATCTCAAAGAGGTGATCGTGGGAAAAGTTCAATAACTCTCTCTCTGGGCATCGAATTGGAGTGCCGTAAAAAGTGGTCACAATTACACAGACTTTAGTTTCTTGGCTATAAATTTCAGAGACAAAGGATGAAACAGTGACACTTGGAAAGTTGTACAAGTTCGCTCTACTGAACCAGTCCAGAATTAGGTCATTGTGGGAGATTGGACACAACTTTGTCTTGGAGAATCCAAATCAGGTCAGACCTGTGGCATTCGAAAGATAATTCAGATGAATAATTTGGTACTGAAATTCAAATATTGAAGTGCTACAATCACATAGATAATCCAATTTCAATATCGAGCTCCTCAAAAGAAAGAAAAATCTATACTATGACGCATGAAGAGGAAGAGTTGCAGTATGAGATATCAAAATTATGGTACCAAGTGCAACAAGTTTCAATCTTATGAAGAGAAATTGAAGATGAAATAGATGTTTTAAAAGAAGAAATGGAGGCTAATTTGGATGGTTTGAAGGATCACATAATTGCAAATATGGATGATAAATTAGTGGAAGATCACATCGAGCATCAACAACAAGTTCTCCAACTCTCAAAGGATAACCCAACTTTGGTGCAGAATCTAATGAAACAACAGGAAGATCAACATCACATCGAAAGAAGTTATGGAAGCAGTCATAGAAACAAGAACTCGGCAATCTGATAATTTCAGAGTATCTCGGCAAGTGGAAGAACTTTCCTGTAGAATATTTCACATGGGAGGATGAGAATTTTATACAGAAGCATCAAGAAATAATCAAGCGTTGAGGACAACACTTGTTTGAAGGAGAGGGGCATGTTAAGTCCCTATATTAATAGCGTAGCCCCTTATTATGTTAGTGTAGCCCCCCTTATTGTTATTACTATACCCCTGTAACCCCCATACTGTTATTATTGTGCTCTTACATTATTATTGTTAGGTCGGCTAGGATTACATTGTGGCCCCACTAGGATTATATTGTGGCCCCATGGACTCCTATATATAGAAGAAGGTTTTGTTCATTTGTATCATCCAAGAATTGTTCATTTATGTAATGTATTGGAGGTTTCCCCCTCGAAGTGGCTTATTTCTAAGGCGTTCATATCTTTTTTCTTCTATTTTTGGAGCTGGTTACACAGCACATTGCTTCTCCTAAAACACGCATCATGCAAAGTAGGGAGAATCATACTCCCAATGGGCATCTTCAACTCATATCCCACTCTCCAAACAAAGCTGCCCATGAACATAGAAATATCAGCAATACATGGAAGAAAAACCCAATAGAAAAAATTTGTCATATGACAACCGGAAAATGGATCAAGGTCCCACACAAGGAACTAGTGCAGTGCATCCTTTGCCTGCATCAAATCAAACAAAAGCAAGTGCTTTTCCAGCCACTTTTTTGCTGCCACAACCATTTTACAAGATATAAACATGAAAGTACAAAGTGGTGTCAATGGTGCACACCAAAAATCATGTGGCTTCCCCCACAAACCACCAATGAGATAGCCAATCTCAATGGTACAAATTGCTTCAAGTACATCATTATACAATATGCAAGAAGGAATAATCCTCCTTGGTACAATATGCTACTCATATAAAGACAAGAATTACAAAACATAAAGTGAAATTGTACATTCTCCATCATGTACTTGAGGTCTTGAGCTGAAATGGCTCAACTGGAAATTCTCCCTCACCTCCAAAGAGTAGGGAAGTGGCTGTGACATCCTCTCTATCACCATCTAGGTTATGCATCTCTCCATATGCTGAAATATGTCATGCTGAATTCCCTCCCAAATAAACTCCTCTGCTAAGGAAAGATATGCATCAAAATGCATGGAAAAGAAGTCCTCATGTGCTACATGTAGCAGCTTCTCCTTGAGCTTAGAAGCTCTAGTCAAGAAGACTCTGCCATAAGAATAAATAACCATATCATTCACCATATATCTTTCATCTCTATCAGGGTCATCAAGAATCATGCAAGCACCAAGATCCTTGGAGTACTATACCAAGAGTTGAGACCTCCAATATGGATCAATCCTCCCAAGAGACAGTGCTGGTGATCTAGCATGTGAAGCTCTCCACATGTTGATATGTTAAACAGACCTCCCAGCTTCATATCAACTCAAATATAGCTAAATCCATGACTTGAGTTATGCATAAAAGGACTAAAGCATGTACATCATTATTTTATGAGGGTTTCTGTAGTATAATGATAAAATAGCATGGATCTGGATTTATATGTAATAATATGCCAAGAAAATGAAGATCTGACCTCCTTATTGTATTATAAAGCCAACCCGAAAAGGGTTTCATGAAAGTACAAGTACAAAAAGAGAAAATTTGAATATTCAGCTCAGAAAATGTAGTCTTACTGCAACATTACAGAGATATAGCTGAATAATACAAAAGAGGGATGAGAATCCCTTCCTCTAGCTTTCCGGGAGAAGGGTTGGCCCTTTCCCTAGGAAACTAGCTCAGAAACAAGGGTCTTAACCCTGCTGTAGCAACTCTATGCAAAATGACACAGTTACTGCAAGGGACTGCGCTGTAGGAGATGAGAAATACTTTGGCCTGCTGCTAGGATATGAAATGTGCTCAGAAATATTCCTAGCTGATTTCTCAAGAGAAGGAAGGCACCCTCTACTGAGAAACAGACCCAGAAGTGGTGTAAGAAACCTCCACTGCAACACCCTGCAACTCATCAATATCCTGCTACAAAAATAACGTTGGGACTAAAGAATGATGCTTGACCTTAAGCCTGGATGTGAAGCAATATAGGACAAGCTCTCCAAGAGGCCTCGCAAGGGAAGAGGTGGGATTCTTGCTCAGGAACACCCGGTGCTAAACAGCACTGCAACCCTGCTAAACAGCAAGAGGAAGCCAAGTCTGAACAGACAAGATCAAATGATCAAATACAAATAATCCGTAACAAAGGCTCCCATCCTCTCCATATATAGAAAGTGAACCTCTTGACATTGGGTCCCATCCACATGTACCATCAAGCCCATGCAATTTTTCCTCCACCAAAACTGCATTGTCCAAAGGAGGTTGAATGTATATAGACAGCTTTGTTGACTTGTTCAAATTTGACTTAATCAACATGATCCCATCTCTGTTCACACCCAAGGTTGCTCAAATTAGCTGCTTATTCTTAATTCTTTCATAATAGGAGTGTTATTTATTCTTCTAAAGAGGTTAATGGGCCTCCCTACCCATTTATTCACCTACTTAGTGATAAAACAACTCTAATATTCCATTTATCTTGAAGGCTAAAATTTTGGAATATTACACTTAGTCCCCTTAGAGTTAGCATTGGTGAGCTCTCATATGATATATTATAAACTTAAAATCTTGGAAACCTTTGCAGATGAAAGTATTGGATGATTTGTCTTGTTCTTTCTCTTAGGGCATATAACAACTGAAATGATAGAGGATGATAGATCCTTTTCATTGGTCCTGGAGATGATGTCCAGTTAACCAGGTCATTAGGAATGGTGCCCAAATTGACCTATAACAAATACCATCCTTCCAAATCAGATTTATATCTTTGCATTTCATGGGATGTTGGAATGCAATCTCCTGGAGATCTCCAAATGAAGACCACCCCTCAATGACCAAGTTGATCCCATAAGGATCCAAATATACTGAAGGAAAAATCTTCTCATTAAGCAATGAAGTGCTCGTCAAGAAAGATCCATCATAAAAATGGAATATAAGATGTCTCTCATCAATCATCTTCCCATCCAATGTCACACAAGTATAATGGTCATCAGAATTCTCTAATAATAGTTGGGCCCCCAACTCATCACTGCTGCTCAATGACAGCATTGTTGATCTCCATAATGGTGTTTTTGCTGTCTCATGCTCATGCTCAATGTTGAACATATAGTTCTTCATTGGATTTTTTAGGACAATGCTCATCCTATCCTCCAAGAATCCACACTCCAACCCTAGGAGTTGTGTGCATCTCAATAATAAATAACTAGGAAGATTGTTTATCCCCTCTTTGAAAAACTCAAGGCTACTCAGCGCAGTGATAGTCTGCTGCTCCAAATCAGAAATATGCTTTGACCCTTATTCATGCAATGGCATACTACCACAACTCTCCATAAGATGTGTTGAAATAACAGAAAGTGGAAACATATGCATACCTTGGTAAATCTTGGGAACATCTTGTACTGCTACAAGGGTTCCTTCCTCTAGTGTGATGACTTCCCCAACTACTGATGATGATGGATGCTCCTCTATGGCTATATCAGTGTTGGTACAAGTCTCCTCCTCCTCATCCATCTCCAGAATAGTGCATGGGGCTCTAAATGTTAAGAGATAAAGACCACTTTGCAAAGGTGAAAGTGTTCTTTCTCCTTATGCAAGTGCTCCTGCAGCAAGTGGTGGTGAAGGCCTCTTCTCCTCTTATTTATTCTTGTAAAATTTCTTGATCAACCTTTGAGAAAAATATGCAAATGCAGTCACTCTTGCATGATTCAAATGGCTGAACCACAAAATATTTTCTTCACCCTCAAGGTGCAGCGCTGCAATCTAGACAACTTTTTTCTCTACTATTGGATGTAGCAGGAAAAATTCATCCAACTTCTTTCCCCAAGCTCTTGTTGTGCATGTAGATGACCCATCAAAGGTATACAATAGAAATCTATTTCCCTTCATTCTTCTATTGCTGCATGGTCTCCTTTCTTCTTTGAGCTGAATGAACTGTGGGAGAGTTAGATTCTCCTTGAAAGCTCTAGGTTGAGACTTATATTCTTCAAGATACTCACTTAGAATCTCATGATATAAGTGTTCCCAATCTTTATGCCTCTTGTCTTCAAAGGAAAATTCCATAGCATGTTTCTTTGGAGCTCTATGCAATACATGATCTTCTTTTTGCTGATAGGAAGTACATGGACCTTCCTCATTTTGAAACCCTAATGTGGTTTCACTTCTTTTCTCCATTTTTCTTTGCTTTACCTCCTTGGTGAGGTCCTTCTTAGATCTAAAAAGAGATGAGATAAAACTCATTCTCTCCATGATTCTGATCTCTTTCTTATTCTTCTGATAGTATAATGGCTAAGATCCACAGGCTGAGCCAAGATTATGCTTTGATACCACTGTAATATTCCCAAATGGGAAAGAAGCAATATATGAACACAATAATGGAAATAACAGTGTATAAATCAACATACCATGATATGAGACAAATGTACAGCCATATTATTAAACATATCAGAAAATAATAGGCACAAGATCTTGAGGATCTAGTCACTCAAGCAATACAAAACAATCCTCTACAAGAAAAATATGTCATCACATGAGAAATAACTGCCACACAAATTCCCTTGAGCTAGGACAATGAAATTTTAGGGTATAAAATGCTGCATAAAGATATATCAATGTATATCTGTTGTTATATAGCTCAAATAATGCTAGGAGTGAAGATCTAGCCTCCTAGACATATTTCCAAGAGACCCCGGGAAGGGTTTCCGGAAATGCACCCAAATACAAATGGTGATCTACAGCCCTAAGACTGAAGATTCACTGCAAATTGAAGCTCATGAAAATCAAAAGCTGAAATAATATATATCTGATGTAGATCTCCTCAAGGGTCTCCTCCAATGAAAGGTTGAACCCTTCACCTACAGGAAAACACTCTAAAAGAGCCAATAGATTATCCTCTGAAATTTCCCTCCAAAATAATGCAATTCCAAGATGAAACATGCACTGTAAATGATGGGAATAAGTTGGCCTAGTGCCAAAGATCTGAAATGTGCTCAAGAACCCTCCAAACTGATCTCCCAAGAGAAAGCATTCTTCCTCCTATGAAAAACTAGCTCAAAAAGTGGGTTTCTCAACCCTCCACTGCAACACAACACAAATCTGAACAAAAATTGCGTTGTAGATGAAGAATGAAGCTTGGAAAAAATTTTGGATGTGTGGAAATGATATATCAATGCTCTCCCAAGAGGCCTCTCAAGGGAAGAGGTGGGATCCCTGCTCGGGAACACCCTGTGCTAAATAGCACTGCAATCTTAGCTAAACAGCTGAAGAGAGCAACAAAGTCTAAACAGACATATCAAAATAATAATCATAATCTAACCCCATATGGCTACCATCCTCTTCCTTATAAACAATGTGAGCCTTCACACCTTGGGTCCCACTCATTAGGGTTTCCACCATCATGCAATCAATCTCCCTCCAAAACTACGTCGTCTCACCATTAATGCCACTCCTCCGTAACAATGTTGTTTGATTTGGTAAAATTTGACCTATTAAACATGCTTCAACCCCTTTTTACACCTAAGGGTCTTCAATCCAGCTTTTAGATGACCTCCATTCACACTAGGAGTGCCTTTTATTCCTACTAAGGAGATTTATGGGTCTCCATACCCTCTTATTCCTCTATCTAAGAGAAAAATCAAAATTTAATATTCCAATTAGTTGTGTGTTAATTTAGGAATATTACACACAATGTGAAAAACACACAAAAGGTACGCATTGCAACTTTATATTTAGAACAAAATAAATTTGTATGGTATCGATGGCTTTTCTCTCATAAAAAAAATTGTCACTTGGTCAAATTTCACAGAGGAAATGGTAGCACATTATGAGGATACAAAGATCAACATCGTCTTTAGCCAATTAATAAATCTTAAACAAAAGGGTTCGATGGTGGAGCACATTGAGGAATTCTAAAAATTGAATACAAGGGTAACTAATATTCCAGAGGAATATAGGATTGATGTCTTCATAGGTACTTTAAAGGATAACATCCAACACGAGGTTCACCTTTGGGAACCTGATTCATTGGAGAATGCATTTAGTTTGGCAAGAAAAATTGAAAGCAAAATTATGGTGACAAGGAAGCCTACCACTCACATCTATAAATATGGAAGTGTTGCTACTCGAATTCCACAACCTACAAGATTGAAACCACAACAATTGGAAGAAAAAAGAGCAAAAGGTATTTTCTACAGTTGTGGTAGCAAATACACTAAAGGTCATAAGTGTGCTGAGAAGAAATTATTTTACATATATTGTGAAGAGGAGGAAGAAAAGGAACAAGAAACTTCAAAAGAAGAGGATATACACCAGGAACCAACCCTAGAGGAATAATTAATTAATTTGACCATATCATGTAATGCATTGGAAGGAATTACCACTCCTCAAACTCTCAAGATAGAAGGACACATCAAGAAGAAAAATGCAATAGTGCTAATTGATTCGAGTAGTACCCATACTTTTATTCATTGTAAGGTAGCCAAGAGATTGAATTGCTTCCTATACCCAACACTAGAGTATCAAGTGATGGTTGAAAATGGAGGAACTATAAATTTCTTTGGAAAGTGTCGTAATATCAAACTAACCATGGGGTAATATTTACAGAATAGTCCAACGCTCTCCATCACAACGGGTGGTGTTGATGTTGTACTAGGAGTAAAATGGTTACAATCTTTGGGGACGGTAGCTTTTAATTTTCAAGAACTTTTCTTGAAATTTTTTCAGAAGGAAAGGAAGTTGAATTACAGGGTATTGCAGGGAAGCCGTGAAGTATAATTAGCTCTAATGTCATGACAAAAATTCTAAAGAAATAACAATGAGGCATAATTGCACAATTATGCTCACTACAGGTTGAAAAATAAAAATCATCTATTTCTCCATATCTCCAAATACTCTTGGACAATCATTCCAAGGTATTTGAGACTCCCACATATTCTTGATCATGATCATGATATTCATTTGATTCCAGGAAGTGTTCCTCCAAACATCAAGCCTTACAAATATCATTATGCTCAAAAGAGTGAGATTGAATGTATGATTGTAGAAATGATAAAGGTTTGTATAATTCAACCTGGTCAAAGTTCTTTCTCTACTCTAGTAGTATTGGTGCACAAGAAGGATGGATAATGGCATATGTGTCTAGATTATAGGGAGCTCAAAAAGCTTAAAATTAAAGATAAATTCCCCATCCCTGTCATTGATGAATTATTGGATGACTTATATGGAGAAACTAACTTCACCACGCTGGATCCTCATTCAACATATCATCAAATTAGAATGAAGGATGAATAAATTCTGAAAAAAAAAAAAAAAAACATTCAGAACTCATGAGGGTCATTATGAATTTTTTTTTCATGCCTTTTGGCCTTACTAATTCACCTTCCACATTTCAAGGTTTGATGAATTCCATTTTCAAACCCATCCTTAGAAAATGTGTGTTAGTTATTTTTGATGATATAATAATCTACAATAAGTCTTGGAAGGATCATGTTCAAAATGTTGACATGGTGCTCAAACTATTGGAGGAGAAACGCTTATATGCAAAAACGTCCAAATGTTTCTTTGAGTACAGGAGGTGGAATATTTGGGTCATATTGTATCTCATGAGGGTATTAAGGTAGACCCTAACAAAATTAAAACCATTAAGGAATGGAAAATACCTACAACCATAAAGCATCTTCGAGGATTTCTAGGGTTAACAGGGTATTATAGCAAGTTTGTTAATAATTATGGAAGAATATTAGCACCTTTAACATCATTACTGAATAAATATGCAATCTCTTGGACTCCAGAAGAAACTAAGGCCTTTGAACATCTTAAAGATGAAATGTGTCAATCATCGGTCTTAGCTATGCCATACTTCACACAAACCTTTATTGTGGAGTGTGATGCCTCAAGAAATGGAATTGGTTCAGTTTTAATGCAAGAAGGAAGACCCATTTCTTTTGAAATTCGTCCAATCAAAGGAAAGTATTTACTAAAATCTATTTATGAGAAGGAAATGTTGGCAATACTACATGAACTAAAGCAATGGTGACCTTACCTAATGGAAAGACCCTTCAAGGTAAAAATAGATCACGATAGTCTTAAATACTTTTTGGAACAAATATTATCTTCATAAGAGCATAAAAAATGTGTCACAAAGATGTTGGATTATGACTTTGAAATCATCTACAAAAAATGGAAGAAAAATGGTGTTGCAGGTGCACTCTCAAGAAAGGATGAGGATGTGGAAGCATTGCTTTGTGCCATTTATATTATCCAACCTGAGTGGAGAAATGAAGAAAGGGATGAATGGAAGAATGATGAAGAGGTGTGGAAACTCATTCAAAAGTTGCAGAAAGATCCCAGTACATCTGAAACATTTAGTTTGAAAAATGATTCATTATGGTACAAAGATATCTTATATATTTGTAATAATTCCCAACTCAAACAAAATATTCTTTTGGAATTGCACACCTCTCCCTTAGGAGGGCTCTTCGGATTTTTAAAAACTTACCACAGGGTCAAGAAGGAATTTTTTGGGATGGCCTTAAATCTGATATTCAAAATTTTGTGGCAGAATGTTTTGTTTTCCAACAAAATAAATTTGAGAAAATTAAGACCTCAGGTTTCTTACAACCTTTATCCATTCCAAGTCAATGTTGGGAGGAGGTTTCATTGGATTTTATCACAGGTTTATACCCAAGTCCGAAGGAAATACTGTCAGCATGGTGGTGGTTGATATACTTACCAAGTATGCACACTTTTGTGCATTATCTCATCCATTTAAAGCCTATACAATCGCTATTGCATTTATGACAATTCAAAAGCTACATGGAAACCCAAAGATTATTTTAAGTGACAAAGATCCCATTTTTATATTAAATTTTTGGACGAAATTATTTTCTTGTTTGGGTACTCAATTATCTCATAGATCATCATATCATCCTCAATCTTATGGGCAAACTGATATAGTGAAAAAATGTTTGGAAGGATATCTTCGTTGCTTTTTATCTGATATACAGACACAATGGGTCAAGTGGTTGCCTCTAGTTGAATAGTGGTATAACACTTCCTTCCATATTGCAGCAAAAATGACCATATTTATGGCACTTTATGGATATCATCCACCCTCCATCACATCATCTTTAAGAGAAAATTCTAAGGTTCAAGCAATGGAAGATCACATCGAGTATCAACAACAAGTTCTCCAACTCCTAAAGGATAACCTCACCTTAGCGCAAAATCAAATGAAACAATAGGCCGATCAACATCGTAGCGAAAGAAGTTTTGATGTAGGCGACTAAGTAATTTTATGGCTACAACCATACAAACAAATTTCCCTCAACCAAGATAAGAAGCATAATAAATTATCACCAAAGTATTATGGTCCTTACAAAGTCTTGCAAAATATTGGTACTATGGCATACAAATTGGATCTTCATGCATATTCTCGAGTGCTCGCAATTTTCCATGTTTCATGCTTAAATAAGGTTATTGGTGACAAGCTCCCAGTTCAAACAATATTTCTAGAACTTGATGAAGAAGGAAAAATCATATTAGAACCTGAATCAGTCACGGAAATAAGAACTCGACAGCTACAAAATCAATCAATTTCAGAGTATCTCATCAAGTGGAAGAACTTACCCGTTGAAGATTCAACATGGGAGGATGAGAATTTTATATAGAAGCATTGTTATAGCATCATTTAAAACCTCTATATACTTGATGCTATATGTTATGGCCTTGGGAAACCCTTTCCCTTCAGACTTGGTTCTTTACCTAATAAACATTATTTTGAATTCCATACATGACTATCCCCTGTCAAAATCATGTGTACACGCGGGTCCAGTTATACCCAACCCGCGTATATAATTTAAAATATGAAAAAATATAATATTCCGTATTTTTGGGGTGGGGTTTACAGGTTACACCGGAAGCCTACCTACAGGAGCCCATGGCTTAACTCTATCCCAACTGAAACAATTGTTTTTGGGTGGTATAAATACACCTCATGGGAAGGGGTAAAGGGGAGAGAGTGATAGGTATTGATATTATAGCTATTTAGTCCCTGATCAGGTATGATTTATCCTTGTCCCTCTTGCACTTCCTAGATTTTGGAAACCCTTGTTTCCTTCATGGAGATGTTGATTCCTCTTATATGACATCTATGTGTATGCTTATGGAAGGAGACTGTTGAGGCTTGGGTTACATGGATCCGGAGGACGGTTTCGATTGGAGTCGTGGCTTAATTAGGTGGTATTCCTCCACACATCTTTACATACATCAATAAATAAGCTTTTTCTTGTTTTTGATGTTCATGATCTTAATGATTTATACATGTTATGATCATGTTATGAATGATTTCATGTTATTTTGTTTATAGGATTATATGATCTAACGCTAACATCTTGAACATGCTTTCAGTTATTACTAGTATATGTGATTTTCTTGTGTGAGTTGCAGGTTTTGGATCACTAGGAGAAGCAGAGGGTTTGAACCCTGCGGGATCGCCTTCAAACGTAGGACCTACCGTTACGACCTCTTCTTCCCATTTTACTAGTTTAGGCATTAGGAATGTAAATTTTCTTGCTTCTTGTTGTTGTATGCTTCTTGCTCTGTTGGGGTTCTCAACCCAAACCCTAGGGTAATTCATATCGTAATAGAATTTGTGACTCCACTGGGCATTACATCCGTGTAATTTCTAGTTTGGTTTGTTTCTCTCTGGATCTGGGTTCTCTGTTTGGTTTTATCACTTTTCCAATTTCTTTGGTTCATTATCCATCCAAGAAAAAGAATTGTTCTTCTGGATCAAACTTGTATTTTTAATTTTTCTTCACTGCCCTTTTTATAAGCGCTTTCTAGTTTACACAGTCGTGTATACAGGCATTTTGGTCCAAATAAACACGCATATACGCATGTTTCCTTGTACACAATCGCGTATACACGCAGGCCAATCACTGTTATGTTGCGTATTATCAGTTTTAAATGAAAATTTATATTTTGAATCCAGTAAATATTTTTCTTGTCTTTGGTTACTTCTATTTAATATTTGATATTTCTGGAAAGAATTACTTTCTACAGTTTATCAATTTCCTCTCTTTCTTGGTGAAAAACCTAGTCAACCTAGGGTTTTCCCTTCTTTGTGAAGTTTCAGTTTTGTGTTTGGCACCAGGGCTTCTTGTTGAAGATCTTGGTTGTTATGAGTATTCAAGACAATCAGTTAGTGTTGATTTTCTCATGCTTAGCCTTCTTATTTATTCACTTTTTGCTTTCCTTTCGTTGGCTTTCTTGGTTTTTCTTGGTTTTGAGAAAGGTGCTTCTAGAAATCTTGAAGAGTCTTCTTGATTTTTCTTGGAGTTTCTTTGTTTGCTGGAGTTTTGTGTTGTTCATAAGGTCATTTTTTTGAGTGGGTTACCTCTTTCTGCTTGTGAAGTCTTGTCATGCAAATGATGTTGATGGCTTAAGGAATTTGAGGCCTATTTTTCTCAACTTGGTGATTTTGAGTTTTTGGGTAGTTTTTGCTTTCTCAAAGAGTTTTTTTCTTCATTAAAAATAAAAAGACACAAAAACATCTTTGTTTGCCTTTTATTTTTCTTTTTATTTTGTTTTAAGGCTTCTTTATCATTTTTGAGCAAGTGTAAAGTTTATAATTTGGTCAATTTCGCTTGGTTTTGGGAGAATTTCTTGGTTGAATTTTCCCCTTTTTGTGTCAAGTTTTTGGCATCTTTGTTGGGAGAAGTTCTTGTTTGAATTTGTCCTTTATTTTGTGTCAAATTTCAGACATATTTATTGGGAAACAAATTTGCTTTTTTTTAGACTAATCCTAGAATCTTGCATTTAGCATTGGTAGTTTGCATTAGAGTAGTTTCACTGTAAGAATTTTTAGCCTTTTGTAGATTTTGAGTGTGTGAACGTGTATTTTGAAAAAGAAATTTTTTTTTTCATCAGTTTGTTCATATTTCCCTTTGTAGAAATCCATTTTCATCGAGGAAAAAGTTGCATTTTTCATGTACACATTTCTATTGGTTTCTTCTTGTGTCCATAATACCATAAGTTGCATCTCCATTTCACCTCAAACTTAAAAAAATAGCCTTTAAAATCAAGCGATAAAATCTAAAATGAACTAGAATATTTTTGGCTTGTCATTAAATACATAAACTAGTCTAGGTCATTAAGGACTTGGAATATGTGTGTGGAGAGTTAACTCTCCAAGGCCACTCTAAATTTAAACTTAGAATCTGATTAAAAGAGTGAAACCAAACCTCGTTAAGTTGTTCGGGAAATCTCTCCTGAAAAGGGAGTCGAGCACGAGGGTGAGTGAAAGAAGGGAAGAGAGATACCCCCACTCCTACTTGTCGGATCCCGACCAAAGACTGTTCTGCCTGGCTATCGATATGAACTAGTGACCTTATTTGTCATTCCTAGGTATCACATAGGTGACTGCGGGGGGGGAATAACTGTGGTACCTAATATGGACGTTGCATCATGTTCATTAGTACTTCTGGAGGGTGCCCTTGCGAAGCTTGGGTAATTTCATCAGCAAAGGATTTTGTCTGGAGATCAGCGTAACTGCTTCTGTTACCTTCGCTAGTAGGCCTCGGGCATAATTACCCCAAATTGTTTTCGTAAGGTCCTTATTTATTCGCTTTCTTGTATTTTGGTGTTCCATCCTAATCACCCGGAGCAGAAATACCTGAGAGCTGCTTGATTGGATGAATCTTTAGGGACATTTTTAGAGAGTGTTATTTTCTCCTAGACTACCATATCTTTATAATTATTTGAGTCTATATAATTTCTCTTAAAATTAAAAGTGGATGATCAATCAGTTTGTCGATCTAGGAGGCTTCGTGGGCTTTCCCCTGCAAGTGTCGAGCCTTCTTCTATAAGGCATACGAGAAATTTTGTTAGTGATTTCCAATCAGTAGCAGCGAATGCATCAGAGAGTGATCCTCCACTTGGGGCTATAATTTCTGAGGGTGATCCTAGTGTTAGTTATGATTTAGATAGGATTATTCTACTCCTTTCTAGGGCTCTTTTTCCATTGGAAGAAGTTGAGGTCGAAGATATTTTTGAACCTCCAGTTAATCCTTCTTCCCCTCTTCCTTTTGATTTCCCATATGTTACATCATACGTTGAGACCCTGACTCACAGGCTGGAAAGCCCTCTTATTTATCCTTCTTTTCTTTCGATGGCCACTGCTTGGAACACAATTTCGACTATGAGTACTTCTAGTTTGCATAATCCTATTTCGATAGAAGGAGGAGGTATTGTTATATCAACTATCATTATTAGTACTGCAATATTTGGCTCTACCTCAATTCCATCTTCGAGTGGGGGAACCCAATCTTTTTCTTCCCACACTAGTTCATTTTCATTTGGGATGCCTTCTAGTGTAATTCCCTCAGTTCCTTTCACCACTGCATCTGTTGTCTCCACACCTATGCCTTCTATGGCTAGTGGTTCAACCTCTTTTCATGGTTTTCCTTTTGGAAGCGGTCATATTCCTCATTCTAACCCTTCCTTAGGTTCTTTTCCTTTATCCCTGCAAGGTCAAGGTTTCAATACTTTTCAAGGCTAGAACCCTACTTTTGGTGGTTTAGGAACTAGGAATTAGTTCATGTTTGGTCAACAGGGGAACATACATTTCTCCTCCATAGGAACCTCTCAAGTTTTTTCTCCTTTCGCTAATGCATGGAACCCTTAACAAGGGGTATCATATTATTTTAATACTTCAATTGGGGGAAACATTCATGTTTATGGCAACCCTTTGGTAGGAGGCGGTCCTACTCTAAATTTCTCTGGACCACAAGGTTTTCTTTATGATTTAGTATCTTCTACAAACAATCCTTGGCAGTCTGGTGCCTTGGAAAATCCATGTTATTCTTTTCAAAATGTTGGGAATCCCTCTCATGGTGGATGGAATTATCAAGGTCCTCCGCGCTTACCATTCCTGGCAACCCGAAATTTTCCAGATATTTCAAAATTTACTAACGATCCAATCAGATATAACCCGGCTTGGCCTCCGGTTCCTACCAAGCTTCCATCATATATTCCAAAATTCGAAGGGAAAACTGGTCAAGATCCAACTGACCATGTAAAAACTTTCCACTTATGGTGCTCATATAACTCCCTTATTCATGATTCAATTAGGTTGAGATTGTTTCAATGCACCTTGACCGGAAATGCTGCTAAATGGTACATAGAGCTTACTGGGAACACCTTTTCTTCGTTTGGCAAATTGGCTACTATGTTCTTGAATCATTTTCAGTTGCCCGTTTGGTATGATGCTGGAACTGAGATTTTGGCCAACTTATAGCAAGATAAGGCAACTCAAATTTCTAACCATATTCAGGAATGGAGAAGAAGGAAGAAGCTCATTAAAACCTATATTCCCAATGAATTCTTTCTGGAATGGTTCTTAAAATCTTTACAGCCAGAAATCTCAAAGGATGTATCTCTTTCTGGGGTATTTACTGAAGAGAAGGCTATCTTTAGAGCCCAGCAATTAGAACTTATTGATCCAGGTGGATATCGGTGGCCACCCACCTATTCCATTTGGACCTGCACCATCAATTCTTACAGCTTTTCACTTTCAGCACATCTTACTATTTTTAGTAGGTTTTTAGGTCCTGCACTCCTGGATCCATTTTGGGGCCTTAATGATCCAGGTGGATATTGGTGGCTACCCACCTATTCCACTTAGGGCCCCACCATTGTCTCTTTCAGTTTTTCAGTTTCAGCACAACTTACTATTTTTGGCAGTTTTTCGGGTCCTGAACTTCCGGAGTCGTTTTGAAGCCCTAAATGACATTTTTTGGCAAAACCGAGAGCGACATGGATGGGCTATTGAGCGCATCAAACGGAGATTTGTTACACTGAAATTTGTCTCCATGACATCTTAGTACTCCCTTAGAATTCCAAAACATCAAATTTCCTAAAGTCAAGCCTTGAAATTAAGAGAAAAGCTTATAAAAGTTTAAAAACACTTGTACCGCACTTTCTCTTAGTATTGCCTACGGTGCCACACTTTTTGGCTATAAATCTTGCGGAGCCAAACGCACTTTTTATTCATTAAGGGTGTGGACCCCTATAAAAGATAAAAAAGGCGCAAGTAAAATATAGAAACTCAGTTTGAGTCATTTTTGGAAGCTTCTAGAAACATTCCTGCGGTGGAAAGTCCGCTCTTTTCAGGTTCATGCATCCCATCCATTAAGGAGCTAACCCCTTGATGTAAGGAACTAATCCCTTTGAAGGAGGATTCTATCCCTTCTTGTTTGGAGTTGTAACCTCCTCTCTTTCACTATAAAAAGAGGCATAGGGCAGCCTCAAAGGGTTAGAATTGATGAGTTCAAGCTTTAGTATTGTTAGAGGTGAAATGTTGTTGGAACTTAGACACTTTCAGCTGAGATTTTGTGTGGGAAATATTACATACCTGTATTTATCTCGGTTGGAAGATTTCAAGGCTGGTCAGAGTAAAGGAAACGCATGTTCCGAACCCCAGGAAGGCTTGTATGACATCAAGGCGGACACGGTTGTAAGGCTCTTCTTATTTAAGTTAATACGAATGAATATTGTTTTCTCAATGGGCTATTTAATTGATTATCTCATTTCATGAATTCCTTGATCATCTTGATAGATGTTTGATTCATAAATTTATTTATTATACAGGTGCTTTTGATCTTTTCTTGTGTTTGTAACTGTAGATCCTTGACAACAACTTTCTCCAAGCCACTGGAAAGAAGATCAGTGCTGGACTACAAGTAGGTTTCTAAAACCCTGTCATAATTAATTCCATGTCAAACAATATCTAGAGAAAATGGTTTTTATTTTTTTGTTTGTTGCTAGTTGTCCATAGGACACTTGGGAGGTTTGTCTTGTCCGCAAGAACGACTTATTCGTCCAACAAAATGGAGACTCCGCTGGGGAATGGATCTTGAACTTTGATTTCTTTTATTTTTGACTTGTGAATATATTTTTTCTAATTCTGATTGATTTATACTGGCTTGGGTAGTTTATCCCTGTATAATCCCTGAGAAATGATTGAGAGTTTTTTATTTTTTCTTTAGTTTTCTTGTGTCCGCTCTTTTCTTTTATAGACAGTGCGGGCAGATCCACACTTTTCTTGTACCCACAGTTCGGGACCGCACTGGTTTGCACTGAATACTGCGGACCCTGTGAATTTTTTTTTTAAATCTTAAAATCCTCTTTTCTGGATTAGTTTGTTAGATTCTCAGTGAATACCCAGACTTGTATCTTCTGTCAGGAAGCTTTGGTTAAGAGTTTATTGCAGCATTTTTACTTTTGAATGATTTTCTGAAAGATCTGCATGTTATAATGATTTTTTCTTTGTCTTTATCCCGCTCAAAGATTAGAAACCTTGATATACCTTTAGATCACTGGTATTTCCTTGCTTTCTTGTTGAGTCTGACATCATAGAAGAAATTGTTTTATGAGATTTACATCCCATTTTTCTCATTTGCAAATCTTTAAAAAACTTTTGTTGATAAGTTTGGAATTTCAATTAAAAAACCAAAACTGGATGTTTTTTGAGTTCTTGCTGATCCAAGAAAAGAATTTCTTAGTTAGATTACAAGCTAAGCAGACATCCTCAAAATATTTGAAGTTTTAATTCAGATTTAGTCTTTAGAATTTTTAGATCTCAAAAATAGTGTTTTTAGTTTTGAGTGTTATTTGTAGAAATTGTAGTGTTCTTTTGAAGAAAAACTTTGTTTGTAGTTTCAATCTTGAATAAAAGGGATTTCTTATTGAGCATTAAATCATTTTGAGTTCTCATTGAAATTAGACTTCTTTTCATTTATTCTTGTTTGAAGGAAAGATTTGTTTTTAAAAGATTGCATTTCTCAACTCTTCCTTTAGATAGAATTCATTGAAAGAACAAGAATTGTTTCTCATAATAGATGCATTTTTAGTGAGTTTGGAGTCAGGTCACTACATATCATCAGTTTCACTTTCGCACCTATTGTCCTAAGAAATAGTTTTTTAAAATCAACGCTTAAATTAAAATCAATCTAGTAATTTTTATATTTCTAGGGCTCTTTTCACCAATATAGCTTAGCCTAGTGTCTTGGAGTATGGAGTAATTAACTCTCCAAGACAATTAAAACAAACAAGTAGTTGATCTTAAGGTAGGAAAAAAATCCAATAGTCGCTTGTATGCTCTGGGAAGCTCCTCTTAAAGGATTCAAGCACGAGGTCATATCTGAACCAGTGGGATAATCAATTCTATCTCATTGGGAATGATATAAGATATGCGTGTATTAACAACGGTAAACCTCAGATAGACGATTTTCGAGGAGCCTGGGGTCACTTGTCGATATACCTTGGATTATGTCAAGGAGACTTCAAGGGGATTGAGCTTTGTTACTCTGTCCTTGTGCGTATGTCGGATCGTAGATTGTTCCCCCAGGTATATTAGTTCCTGTCGGTAACCATAGTGACCATAATATTTATGGTTTTTTCCTAAGCTGACGGTGGAGGAAATATCCCACTGTACCTGGAGCAGACGTCGACTAGACTCACTTGGACTCTCCAGAGGGTTATCTTCACTCGAGATGGTTTAAGTGGAGAAACTTGCACCGGTCTGTTTCATTAAGCAGGTTTTCAAGGTAACTGTTCCAACTGCCTTTTCTACATTAAAATACTACGATGTTGGATTTCATCACCAACTAGTGTTTTTAGTGTGGGAAGTTACTGTTTGTGTGTGGTTTGATCTCCTAGATTTTTAGGCGTGTGATTCATTTGTTTGTTTCCTTAGTGACTCTATGAGTTTTCATTGAAATTTTATTTGATTATGTGTGATTAATAATTTTTAATTGTGGCTGAATTACCAATATAATCGCGTAGACTCCAGGGGAAGCCCCCTGAGTATACACCAAGACAACTTGAAGAGCTACGAGCTCTAGTATCTTCTAGTGACAGTAGAATTAGATCAACAAAAACAGGAGAGTCATCTATAGTTATTCATCCTGATTATCAATCACAAACAACAGAGCATATTCAAGAGCCAATTTCAGTTTCTGAAGTTACTGGTAGTATTTGTTCTTCCAGTGAATTAGCTGAAGAACTTGAAATTTTTGAGCCTGAAACTGAACCTGTTGTATTGGAACCATCTTCAATATTTGTTACTCCAACTTCTAGTGATCCTGGTTCACCTAGGGTAAGATATCGCATTACTGAAAATCTTCCTTCTAACCTCATATCTATTGAAGAACTCGTCGGTCTAGAAGAAGACATAACTCTTCCCGAAACCCAACAAACTTTGAATCTTAGGGAGCGTGAATCAATATTCTATAGTCCTTTTAGAACTGATGCTTGGTATTTATCATTGACATATTTTTTAGAAAACCCGGGTCTTATTTTTTCACCACCTCGAATTCCTTTTCATCCTGCACCAAGAGGTTATTATCCTTCATCAATTATGTCAAGTGAGTCATTTATGTTTTCCCAGTTACCAGAAACATCTTTATACGATGGTCCTTCTGTTCCTTCGGGGTACCAGTCACTCTCTGGTACTTTCTCAGGAGCAAATCCTCGACCAACTGAACAAGTGTTATCATCTGGTACAAATGGAACTAAAACTGAAACGTTGAACGCGGAGCAAATTTTTATGATGTCTGGTAATATTCCAAATCCTCAACCTCAAGGTAGTCAGTTACCGCTTGGGGGGAAACCTCAAGGTAGTCAGTTACCACCTGGGGGGCAACCTAAAGGTAGTCAGTTACCACCTGGGGGGAAATCTCAAGGTAATTTTTTACCAAGACAAACTATAGGACAATATTATTTCCCTAGAGAACAACCTCAAGGACAGTACATACCCCAAGGTCAACCCCAGACTCATTATATTCCTCAGGGTCCTTATCAACCCCAGATTCAGTACATGCCTCAGGGTCATCAACCTCAAGGTTAGTACCAAACTCAAGGTTTCCAACCTCCTTCCGGTCAACCATTATTACAAGGAGCTAGAAATTTACCAGTTAATTATCAACCCTACGTTCAACCAGGTTATGGTCCTTCATATGCACAACCTTCTACGGGTCAATACCCCAGAATGAACATGGTGTGGAATCCATCTAAAATTCAACAGAATATGCAACCTAATGTGCAGTTACCTGATCAACCTGGACAGCCTTTAGTTTCTGGTCCGACCCAGCAACCTGTCCAACCTAATGTTCAAGTCCCTGCACCTGGTTCTGTTCAGTAGCCCGAGCCTAGTACACCTCAGAATCCGCCTCAGACTATTGCAGCTACTACAACTTCTATTCAACCTACAACACCTCTTTCTGGAGTATATGTAGCTCCGGTTTCTTCTATCCCTGCATCAGTGCAAATTCCTCAAGCCTCTGTACCACAGTCAGGACCTACAATTCAGACTACGGTCCAGATGCCTACATGACAAGATGGTACTAGTACGATTGTCTCTAGTCAACCACAGTTTACTTATCAACCATACCAAGGACAGTATCAATTTGGTCAATTTACACAAAATCCAGTATATCAGTATCAGTCGTACCCTGGGTATACTTATCAAGTACCTCAACAACCCCATTATGGTCTGGTTAATCTTGCTTACCTAGGAGGTTTCACGATTCCAAATGCACATCCAATTCCAGGGTATCCTGGATATCCTCCTCCTGGCACTGGTTTGATCACACAACGTTATCAAGACCCTAGCCATTGGTTACCATTCATATCAACTTTAGATTTACCGGATCTATCGCGCCTTATGAACGAACCCATTTTTTATCTTCCATATTGGCCACCAATGCCTAACAAGTTGCCCAATGATATTCCGAAGTTTGAAGGTAAGTCGGGAGAGGACCCATCTAATCATGTTATGACTTATCACCTCTGGTGCGCATCCAATTCACTAATCGATGATTTGATTCGATCACGTCTTTTTCAGAGAACTCTCAATGGTCTAGCTGCCAAATGGTACATTGAGTTACCACGCAACTCTTTTAATAATTTTAATGCACTAGCTACTGCTTTCTTAACCCATTTTCAGTTGCCTGTCAAATACGACAACGGCACATAATCGCTGACTTCATTAAAATAGTCTACGTCTACATACATATATGATCACATTCATGAATGGAGATGTAGAAGGCATTTAGTGAAAGTCTTTATTTTGGATCAAATTTTGGCTGAATGTTTTATTAAATCGTTATTGCCCAAAATTACTAAAGATGTGGCCAAAGGAGGCATTGTTACGGAAGAGAAAGTCATTGCTCAGGCTCAGTACCTTGACCTTGTATATAATCAGTCAGGTACTCTATATGATAAAATCCCCGATTTACGAAGACCTGGTCAATTAGCTACAACTCCTTCTAGCTCTCATGTTGCTGATGGTGTAATTGGTTTTGTTAGCACTGGTAAAAGTAAGAAGAATTCTTCCAAGACCATTTATCCTATTATTACTTTACCCAATTCACCCAAAGGAGATTCTTCCCTAGAATCTTCCGCCGATATTCACATTGTAGAGTCATCTACAACCAAATCTAAAACTGGTGGTAAGAAGAAAGGTAAGAATAAAAAGAAAAAATATTCAAAAGAGAAAAACAATACAACTGAACCAACTGAAGAAAGACGCAAACCTCAATATCCTTGTCTCATCTGTGATCAGGATCATTTTACAAAAGAGTGCCCGCATAGAGCCGAGGTATCAAAATTCGTTAAGGGTTTGCCTATACCTACTGTCTTGAAGAATCCCTTTCCCACTAAAGATAGTAACATGGTTGGATCTTCCTCCAATACAGTTGAGGATATCTTGATGGTTGCAACACGATCATAAGATTATGGTAGTAAAAATACTGGTAAAGAAGCAGAAACATCCAATTCTGCATCAACTACATCTCCCTCAGTTTTTGATCCATTACAGATCAAGAAACAAAATCCTGACTTAGTGATTAAACTGCCTACAAAAGGTGTACTTCGTAAATCAGCTTTCAATCCACATGCGAGAGCTACTCAGAATTACAATATTTTTAAAGATTTGGAAATTTCCCCTTTAGCAATGTCGGCTTTGGAAGTATTTCAATCATGCCCGGCCCAAAGAAAATTTCTTTTGTCAACCTTAGGAGTCGTAGATCTCCAGGATTCGAACCTCATGATCTTCGATTTAGAGAATTTTACACCCCGCCTACCCCATCAAATGGCTTTTCAGATTCCAGTAATAGTCAAAAACAAACGTATCTTTCGTATTGTTGTTGATGAAGGGGCTTCTACATGTATTATGTCGTTAAAATGTTGGAAATCACTTGGTTCTCCAACGATTAACCAATAACCAACTATTCTCAAATATTTTGATGGAAGAGGTTTTCAGCCATATGGTATCTTACAAGATCTACCAATAGAGGTCGAAGACAAAATAGTTAATCTAGACGTGGAGGTGGTTGATTCCCCTCTCGATTACAACCTTCTACTGGGTCGCAGTTGGTCTTATGCCATGACTGCTGTTGTATCATCGATATTTCATCTCATCATGTTTCCTCATAAAGGAAATATCGTTAAAATATATCATCTCTCATATTATTCATCCAACCCAGCCTCTACTGATAGCATCCAACATATCGAAAAATCGACTATCCCTTATAAGGATGTCAGAGTAGGTTTGCTTAAAGATTCAGATTTACTAGGAACTTTTTCCCTGCCTGCTCCCAACGTACAACTTCCTATTGCTAATATCAATATGATTACATCAAGTACTATGTCTTTTGATGATCCTTGGATAGTACCTTCAGAATCAGAGTTGGATTCTTTCGATGGCCCGATGCCTTTGAGTCCTTTTGAGTTAGCATATCAAAATGTACAGTAATTTTCTGATACTCCTTCAACTGAATCTGATCCATTGAATGTGATCAATCAGGAGTAATTTTCAATATCGAGCTTAGCTTCGACACCAATTCCGAATCCTGATCAACAATTATTCAATACTGATGAACATATTCGTGAATTCTTGTCGGTAGATGAGTTACCATGGGAATATCTTCATCATAGGTCTTCGTTTTTACCTAATCTCAATCATTTTAAGAATGATTTTTCCTCCATTTTTACCACTGACTATGTCAAAGAACCTCAGAATCCTTTCTCACATATCAATTCTGAATTAAATTTAGAAAATATTTCTACAACGGTTCCTCTTGACATTTTAGTAAAACCTGGAATTGTTGAAAACATTCATATAGGTGCTTCTTGTACGCCTGATGAAATCCAAGCATATAAAGCCCTATTTCAGGAATTCCGTGACATTTTTGCCTGGTCATATGAAGAAATGCCAGGAATCAATCCGTCAATTGTTGTTCATGAAATTAAGACATACCCGGATGCTAAACCCGTTAGATAGAGATTACGTCAGATACATCCGAGAAAAGTTGCCGCTATCAAAGCCGAAGTTGAAAAATTACTTCGCGCAGGTTTTATTTATCCAATTCCACTCACAGACTGGGTATCTAATATTATTCTGGTCAATAAAAAACAAGGAACAATACGAGTATGTATCGATTATAGGGAAATAAATCAAGCTTGTCCAAAAGACAATAATCCAACCCCTTACATCGATCAAATTATTGACGATTGTGCTGGAAGTGAAATGTTCTCTTTCATGGATGGATTTTCCGGCTACTATCAAATCAACATACTCCCTGCAGATCAACCTAAAACAACTTTCATTTATCCATGGGGAACTTTTGCTTATCTCAAACTACCTTTTGGCCTTAAGAACGTTAGCGCCACTTTTCAAAGGGCCATGTCTTATGCATTTCACGACATTAAGCACATTGTGTAGCCCTACCTTGATGATTTTCCTATTCATTCTTCATGTAGAGCAGATCATATTACTCATTTACAAGCCATCTTTATATGATGTAGGAATTATAAGATTCGTCTGAATCCTCACAAATGTGTTTTCTGCATACAATCCGAACGATTGCTAGGATTTATTGTCTCAAAGGCAGGCATTCATGTTGATCCATCGAAGGTTGAGGCAATCATCAATTTACCTCCTCCTTCTACTCTTCGCCAACTCCAAAGTTTGCAAGGGAAAGCAAACTTTTTACGTCGATTCATTCCTAACTACGCCGAGTTAACGAAAGGTTTCACTAGGTTGTTGAAATAGAATATTCCTTTCTTTTGGGACGAGGTCACTGATAGATCTTTTGATGCTCTAAAACACGCATTGACCCATGCACCGTTACTGCATCCTCCCAACTACAACCAAGATTACTTTTTGTACCTCGCCACTTCCAATTCCACGATAGGGATGGTTTTAGTTCAGGAAAATGAATTCCATAGTGAACATGTGATTTACTATCTTAGTCAAAATTTGCATCCGACTGAGATCAAATATTCACATGTGGAGAAATTGGCCTTGGCAGCTGTTCAAGTTGTCCAACGTTTTCGTCATTACATACTTTTACGCAAAACGACAGTGATCTCTGATTGTAACCCTATGATGTACATTTTGACCAAACAATTGTTGGGGGGCAAATACTCCAAATGGATTGTTATCTTGCAGGAGTTTGATTTGGAGTTTGGAAAATCCAAATCCAAGAAATCATTGATATTTGTTGAACTTATGTGTGATTTCCCACGTACTGATACAGAAATTGTGGCGGAACAACCAAACGTGGATGAATCATTGTTTCTTATTAGTACCATTGATCCTTGGTATGGAGATATTATTTTTTATCTTCAAACCCAATCTTTTCGGCCTGAGATTTCACAGTCGTAGCGACGAAAAATACGTTTCCAGTCTCAACAATATCATATTTTTGGTGACACACTATACCGTCGTGGTGCGGACTCAGTTTTTCGACATTTTCTAACCCATGAAGAAGCCAAAAAGTTTTTAAATGACTGTCACTCTGGAGCATGTGGCAGTTATAAGTCTGGGTATGCCACAACCCAAAAGATATTGCGCACAGGTTATTTCTGGTTGTCCTTATTTAAATATTGTATTTACGCGGTCCGAAAATGTCATAATTGTCAAATATTCGATCGAAAAATACGTGCACCACCTGCTCCTCTTCACCCTATAATTGTTTTCGGTCCCTTTGAAAAATGGGGCATTGACTTCATTACATGTAACCCTCACTCGGCCAGGGGGCATGGGTATATTATTCTAGCAGTAGATTATTTTACCAAATGGGCCGAGGTGATGCCTACATTTGCAGCAGATGGAAAAACAGTAGCTACTTTCGTATTCAATCACGTGATTGCTCGTTTCGTTGCACCCCAAGCGATAATTACTGATCACGAGAGCCATTTTCATAATATCATGATGACCGAGTTAACAAACCAACTTGGCCTGCGCCATGACAATTCTACACCATATTATCCGCAGGCTAATGGTTTAGTTGAAGCAATTAATAAATTTTTAGTCACCGTGATCAAATGAATCACTGTAATTCATAAGTCGAATTGGCATACCATTCTCTTTTCATCACTTTGGGCATATCGAACCTCAGCAAAAAAATCGACATGTTTTACCCCTTTTCAACTAGTTTACGGTTTAGAAGCGGTATTACCCATTGAATGCGAGATATCGTCACTACAACTAGCCATAGAGTTACTACTAGCCACTTCTGAAGAGGAGAAACGTTTTTTATACTTGGCTCAATTAGATGAGAATCGGCGCACCGCTGCATTAGCTACCGAGACTCATGCAAAAAGAATGAAAGCTCAGTATGATAGAAGTGTTACCCCTCGTAATTTTTCAGAAGGAGACCTAGTTTTGATTTATGATCAAGTCAACGATAAACTAGGGGCTGGGAAATTCAAACCCATGTGGCATGGTCCTTATATTGTCAAGCGACAACTTGCAAAAGGGGCCTATGAATTAATTGATTTTGACAGGGTCTCTTTAGGTAAACCCAAAAATGGACTTTATCTGAAGAGATATTATGCTTGATTTTTGTGTGGATATTTTCTTTGTATATTAGTTAATTTCTAGCTGGTGTGCTATAGATTAGAAACGTGTGCCTAGCTTAAGTGTGCTCTTACTACTATTCTTGCTTATCTGGATACTTTTGATATCGCAAATGTCGACGTCTTTTCAAACATATATTGGTTTTGCTAATGGCACTTGTCATAGTACACGAAACATCTCTTTTGTAGCTTAGGTTATTTATTCACCCACTGACGAGTTAGTATCGATGCATGGGGTAAGCCTCGGTCAAACAACGAACAATATTGCTGAATATAGTGCAGTTTTTGAATTATTGTCGGAATCCATTTCATTTGGAATTTGGAGTTTGATTATTAGGTTAGATTTTGAACTCGTTGTATTACAGTTAAACCAAGTATATGCCATTAGAAACCCAGTATTATTAAGATTATTTTTAAGGGTTCGTCTATTGGAACGAGAGTTCAATTATATTGAGTATCAACACATTCCAAGAAATTTAAACACATTAGCAGATGCAATAGCTTCTAGTGTTATAAATAGACATTTGTAATAACAAAGTAATAAATCAACATTCAATAACATGATTGAATAGGTAACTGGAAATAATATTATATCATAGTAGAGATGTAGTGTTCAAAAAATAGTACATCGTCTTCAATCATAGGTTCAAAACGCCTTATGATCGGAAAAATGTGATACAAAAAATGAGTCTACAGTCAATCATCCACTATCCGTGGTGATGATCATGATAATACACTACTGCTCATACCACCCTAGTCAAAAATCTCCTTAATGGTCCAGGAACACCAATGACGTATCTCGTAGACGGAGTGGGATGTCATCTATGGTAGTCTCAGGAATATTCATAGTGAGCCACTCTAAATGGCGTTCTAAATCAGTCAAGATCTTTGTAGTCTGATCCTGTGGGGGTGGTGCTGTTGTTGCTGCTTCCCTTTGCCTCCGGTCAAAGGGGCAGAGAATGGCTGGTCGACTTGTACCCACATCTACATTTGAAAAATTTGTTATCAGTTTTGGACAATTTAAAAACAAAATAAAAATTAGAAATTAAAACATGTCAAAAAATATTTTTTACCTGACTCATCCCACTGAGCTCCTGGAGGAAGTACCATATCCCAGTCGCCGCAGAAATCCATTCCTGCATAAGGAAAATCCTCTATCACAAAAAGTTTGTGTTCTAACCAACGAATATAAGTCGAGGGAAATCGAACAATCTCCCCACCCTCACTGTGGCAGGCCATCAAAGCAACCCATCAAACCATCCAAGGCTCTCGAGGTCTACCAACATCAACAGGAATGTGTTGCGAGGCTAACATAGGGATCCTCTCTAGAGAAAAGGTAACTACAATAGATCCATATCCGAAGTTGTTTAACTTCCCATTCTTTGCTCTGGTAATTTGGCCTTTCACATTTTCCAACACTGCCTCGCACCAGTTGAATATGGTGCCTCGGAAACAATCTACTGCAATCCACATCTGAGATCCAGTAGCTACATGCAAAGATGCACTTCCACACAACTTGACAATGGTAAAAGCAATCACTTTTAACTCAGGACGGATGATATTTTTAATGTCAATCCGTTTGCCTCTGGGGATGGCTTCATCATTACAAAACTCTAATTGCAGGTTGGCAACAGACTGGCCACCTGGCCTAGCCCCAAATATAGATAGTGGTTCGCCTCTCCTAGACAAACCAGTCAAAAAATATATGTCCTCCAGCTCAATTTCGAGGCGGTGACCTTCGATCACGAAACACTGGTCCTGAACGTCCCACTTGCTTACCAACCAAGTGAGAAGATCTACTTGAGCTCTCATGCCACTGATAGCCCAAAATTTGAAAAGCCCGCATGCTCTTAAAACTTGCAAATTAGGTTGATGAATCATTGCTGCTTCATCTACCTCCTCATGTTCCCATTCTCGCCAAATGAGCATTGTAGATATCCTACAATGAGTAAAATGAAGGATTAGAATCATTTTGAAACAAAAATTTTGGGTAATTTAGGAGGAAAATGTGTTTTTAAATTCGTTATGGTGCCCACACACTTTACACTCAGAGACAGTGCGTAGCTCCGCACGGGCTCTGTGTTAAAAGTGCGAGGCCCCGACATTTTCCTTTGAGAGAAAATGTCGGAGTCCGCAGGTACCTAGTGTCTTACCTACAGACCACCGAGGGCGGATTTTTGAACCAATTTTCCTCCCAAAAATGAAATTTTGACCCTAATTTTAAAAAATTGAACAGATGAAAAGCAAGAGAAAGAGGTTTTGGATTACCTGGATCAGACGGTTTTCGATTCCAACGATCGGTTTGTCCAGAATCTTCTCCGAAGCATTTTTTGCCAGAAGCTCTAAAATCTTCACTTCAAACTCAAACGGTAAAAATGAACTTGAAAAACTCCTTTTTATAAGTTTTTTCGAATAAATGAATTTTAAATTTGTTTATTTTTCACTTTAAAAAGATAGTTTTTCAAAATATTTTTATTATTGAAACAGGTATGTTTAATTTTTTGAGGTTTTTGTGCAGAATACTGGATTTTTCAGGAAAAATGATCATTTTTGACAAAAGAGTATACTTTTATCACTTTTTTGAGCTCTTTAAAATTTACGAAAAATCGAAACCTCGGAGTCCTCTTTTAAGCCCTTTTCAGACTCTCTAAAAATGAAAAGATTGCCGAGTACTTGACTATTCGAACTCATTAAAGGAAATGAATGGTCATCCCTTCAGTATAAGTTTACCCCTTTTTTGGACTGAAATGGACTATTTATGAAAAAGGTATACGTTGACTAATCATGGTCAATAGAGTTCTCTCTTGCATTATTTTATCCTTTTTCGGGCCTGAGAGACTAAAATTACGAAAAAGTACACCCATGGAGTTTTCTTAAGTTTTTTCTTCTGACTCCCTAAAAATGAAAAACACCGAGTTTCTCCTATACTATACTCATTAAAATTTAATAGTAAAGGACCTGTCGATTACAAACAAGAACGGACCACTCTTTCTTAGGGTTCGATTTTAAACTAAGTTGGACTCATCCGAAGGATGAGCTTATAAACAAGAAAATGTTATCCTCCTCAATCTTGTCAAAAATAAAGAGGTACTTGCCAGAAATGGTGGGGGGAAAGAGAGAAAACAAATTCATTTTTTACACTTTGATTTGTAAAAGCATTACACCACTCTTGAACACAACACTTTTTGTCACACTTCTACCTGGGTTGGGAAACCCTTTTCCTATCAGTTAATCAAACCATATTGAAGGTCTTTAGCCGGTTTCTGGGTATTAGCTTAGGGAAATTGTCACCAAACCATCTGCAGTGTCGTTATGTGTTCAAGAGGACAGTCAAACGAACCATTCATCTGCAAATATTTGTCTCCATTCGCGTTGACCATCCCTGAGTCAGTCCTTGCAAAAAAAAATTCTTCAAAACTTGATCTATGCTTTCGTGTCGTGAGCTTGCTTACGACAGATCACTTTCTATCGACGACAACTCATCATCTAAGAAGTTGATCTAGAATTCGTCAGTACCTTGGAATCTGCATGCCTTAATGGCAGGTTTCTCGCCTTCAACGACAGGTTGCATCATTGACCTTCGATCGAACGATTCCATGAAATGTTCAACTTCAGATCACATATTCACATTTCATGGATTGTACTGAGTACTTTGAGAGCCATTGTCATTATTGGCGGTTTCTCTCACACTTGTTAATAGTTCACATCATTGACTGGTAATCAAGTGGTTTCTACCATGTTCGACTTCAACACATTTAATCGCATGGATAGAATTGTACTAGTTCTAACAGAATCAAGACCTGGATTCAGTTTCACCATCTGGTGCCGCGAGGGAGTTTGTCCAACAGCAGTAGACTATCTATTACAGATGGTTGCTTTCATCCATGTTGTGTCCACACTATTGATGTAATATTAAAATCATTTCTATACTTTCTAACAAGTTTAGTTAGTTTTGACCTGTTGCTGGAATGCCTACATCAAGAATGATATAAATTCTTTAAACTAATGTTTTTGTATATGGTGGTTCTCAATCGAAGGCCTGTTAAAGCATCCCTTGAAAATGACAGTTATCACTCTGCAGATCAGACATTTCGTATCACAGACTTTAGGGGGAAATATGTCACATTGAAATTTATCACCATGACATATTAGTACTCCCTTAGAAGTCCACAACATCAAATTTCCTAAATTCAAGCCTTGAAATTAAGAGAAAAGCTCATAAAAGTCTAAAAACACTTCTATCGCACTTTCTCTTAGAATTTTTTGTGGTGCCGCACCTTTTGGCTATAAATCTTGGGGAGCCAAACACACTTTTTATTCATTAAGGGTGCAGACCCCTGTAAAAGATAAAAAAGGCGCAAGTAAAATATAGAAGCTCTGTTTGAGTCATTTTTGGAAGCTTCTAGAAACATTCCTGTGGTGGAAAGTCCACTCTTTTCAGGTTCATGCATCCCATCCATTAAGGAGCTAACCCCTTGATGTAAGGAACTAATCCCTTTGAAGGAGGATTCTATCCCTTCTTGTTTGGAGTTGTAACCTCCTCTCTTTCACTATAAAAAGAGGCATAGGGCAGCCTCAAAGGGTTAGAATTGATGAGTTCAAGCTTTAGTATTATTAGAGGTGAAATGTTGTTGGAACTTAGACCCTTTTGGCTGAGATTTTATGTGGGAAAGATTACATACCAGTATGTATCTTAGTTGGAAGAGTTCAAGGCTGGTTAGAGTAAAGGAAATGCCTGTTCCGGACCCCAGGAAGGCTTGTATGACATCAAGGCAGACACGGTTGTAAGGCTCTTCTTATTTAAGTTAATACAAATGAATATTGTTTTCTCAACGAGCTATTTAATTGATTATCTCATTTCATGAATTCCTTTATCATCTTGATAGATGTTTGATTCATAAATTGATTTAATATACAGGTGCTTTTGATCTTTTCTTGTGTTTGTAATTGTAGATCCTTGACAACGACTTTCTTCAAGCCACTGGAAAGAAGATTAGCACTAGACTACAAGTAGGTTTCTAAAACCCTGTCATAATTAATTCCATGTCAAACAATATCTAGAGAAAATGGTTTTTATTTGTCCATTTGTTGCTAGCTTTCCGTAGGACACTTGGGAGGTTTGTCTTGTCCACAAGAACGACTTATCCATCCAACAAGATTTTATCCCAAAGTTACATCCTTGGGAAGTTGAAACACCAATTTACCCAAACGGGGCCCATAGTTTTGGTGCTTCATCTCCTAGGGTTAGGATTTTGGACGTTTGGAGTTTTCCATTGTTTCTCAATAATAAATAGGCCCTCGAGCCTCATTGTAAAACAGTTCAGTGATCTGTAGCTACCACATCTCTTCTCAAAGATATGCTACCAGCACCCTAGCTATTTTTATTTCCATTATGTCTGTAAGCATATTTCAGTCATTTGATTTAGATGAAGTGAAGTATTGTTTCCGCTAAATCTCTGTGTTTATGTCTATTTCTGTATTTTATTGCATTCCTGCATAAATCCGGATCACTTATCTATTCTCAGTTTAGGATTCCTAATAAGATTTTTCGAGATGCTCCTCAATCCAAGATATATTTATTTAAGCTAAAGCCAGGTCCCTATGCCGACAGATCGATAGTAATACAGCTAACCTCTTGAATCAATTGCAGCAGTTGTCTTTAAAAACTGCATCTTCTATTTAGGCTACATCATCAGTGTCTATGCCTTCCTAACCTTTAACGATTAATATTGTCCAATCCTCTAACCCAAAAGGAAATCAACAATATTATGGGAAGAAGAAAGGATGTAATAAGAAATAGGATAAGGATGGGAAGGAAAATGCAAACAAACTCAACAATAATGTTGGAGAGAGTAAGAGAGAGTCGAAAAAGAAAGTTAATTTTCCTTGCAAATTGTTCACTGGAGATCATCTCACTCATCTTTGGCCTAGGATTCAGGATTCTCAGCACTTTTTTTCTCAATAGGATTCTTCTAGTTCCCAAGTTGTCCTAACTAAACCCTTTCCCCAAGGGCAACAAATGCTTGCTGGCGCGAATGAAAACACTAGAGCTCCCACAGGGGGAAACCAGGAGGGGGAAAATTCATCGAATGTATACATTATGAGTGCTCACGTTGATGTCACAATGAGATCATTTTATTATGGTGAATCTGAATCTTCTAAGGCTAAGGCCGCTCCTGATATTTCTGATCCACTCCATATAGAGAGGCCCGTATTTGAGCCTATATCTCACATGTTGAAAGGCTTTGCTAAACATTCGACGATTAATACTAATGCCAATGTATCTCAGAACTACTCCATTGTAGAATATCTGGCTCAGAGTCCTTGTGCTATGTCTATGTTGGAGGTACTCCAGTCGTGCCCAGCACAAAGGAGTGTGTTGCTCACTGCGATCGGGGCGGTAGATCCAAAAAAATCTCTTGTGACTACATTCGATATGTCAAATATGAAGAAGATACTTCCTAATCATATGAATTTTCAAATTAAATCTACGTATCGAAAGATCAATATTTTTCGAACTATAGTTGATGAAGGAGCTTCCACATGTGTCATGTCTATTTCATGTTGGAAAGCTATTATATCCCCTCAAGTCGTTCCTTCACCTAATCTCTTGAATGCATTTGATGGTCATTCTCACAGGCCACCTGGCATTGCTCCTGCATTTCCCAATTGCGTTGGGGGCAAGGTAGTCAATATCGAAGTAGAAATAGTTGATGCTAATTGGACTATAACTTCCTATTGCGACGAAATTGGATTTATGAGATTGATTCCATTATATCATCATTATTCAACATCCTATGTTTTCCCCATGAAGGGAGAATCGTTACCATTGATCAGATGGATTATTCTCCGATAGATTCCAACGCATTCTCTAATTCCAATGTTCCCATGGTGAAGAATGCCAAGCAACCTGTTGAGAGTCTAAGATTCAATCTGTATGCCGCGTTCATGGGTACCTTTGATCTTCCTCCTCATGTTGTTCATATAAATTCTATTTCATCTTCCAAGGTTCCTTCCCGAAGAGAGTTCTTTCGAAATCATTATTTTTCGAATCCTTGGCCCTTACCCTCTTCTATGACCACATTAGAAGAAGGGAAAGTTGGTGGAATGGCATATCCTATGTCTGTAGCCAAAATTTCTTATTAATCTATTGTTAACACTGCATATTCTGATATGGTTCCTCATTCACTGGAATATTTGGATGGAGATGTGGCTCTAGCTTGGACACTTAACTTGACTTCTTCTTTGGACTGCCTTGATACTACTTTACCATCTGAGGAGGAAATCCTAGAAGCGATGACGGGTGTGGAAAGATCATGGGATGATTTGCATCATCGGTCATGTTTTCTACCAAATTTGCATGAAGTTGATTCAATTTTATCTAGACCTTTATCAAATGGTCATGTTCACCAAATTCTAAACCTTTTAGCTCCAGCACATATTTTTTCCGAAGGTAATATGTCTATCATTTCGGAAACAATTCCGATGAATGTTTCCATGGATCCCAGTGTAATAGAGAATGTTTGAATCGGAGCCAAATGTTCCCATGAAGAGATTCAAATATATACCTATATTTTTAAATAATTATGTGATATGTTCACTTGATCTTATGAGAAAATGCCTGGAACTGATCCATCAATTGTCCATCATGAGATCAAGACTTATGAGAACGCTAAGACTATATGACAAAAGCTTCGGCCGGTAAATCCTAGGAAATTTGCAACTATCAAGGTAAAGGTTTAGAAGTTGCTTAAGGCAGGTTTTATATACCCCATTCCTTTGACTAAGTGGGTTTCAAATCCAGTCTTGGTGAACAAGAAACAAGGAATGATCTGTGTGTGCATATACTTCAAATATTTAAATAAAACGTGTCCTAAAGATAATTACCCTACGCCCTTTATTGATCAGATTATCGATGAATGTGTGAGGAATGATATTTTCTCCTTCATGGACAGTTTCTCGGGTTATAATAAAATTTCTATCTATCCTGAATATCAACATAAGACAACTTTTATTTGCCCCTGGGGTACTTTTCCATATAAAAAGATGTCTTTTGGTCTTGAAAATGCTAAAGCAACTTTCTAGCAGGGCATGTCTTATGCTTTCCACGATATCAAGCATATCACCTAAGCTTATTTGGATGACTTAGCTACTTGTTCTTGAAAGAGAATTGTTCATCCTCATCATCTTCGATTGATTTTTTAAAGATGTCGTTATTATAAAATCCGGTTGAATGCGAATAAGTGCATTTTTTGTAGTCACATCTAGTTGGTTATTGGGGTTCATAGTGTCTACTGAAAGGATTCGTGTATATCCTTTCAATATTGATACAATACTTTAGTTGCCTCCCCCGTATACCATTCATCAACTTCAGAGTCTCCAAGGAAAATCCAATTTCTTGAGGATTTTTTGTTAGGTCCCTATATTACTAGAATAGTCCCTTATTTTTTTTAGTGTAACCCCTTTATTTTTATTATTGTACCCCTATAACCCCCATATTGTTATTATTTTGCCCTTAAATTATTATTGTTAGGTCGGCTAGGATTACATTGTGGCCCCACTAGGATTACATTGTGGCCCCATGGACTCCTATATATAGAAAGGAGGCTTTGTAATTTGAATCATCCAAGAATTGTTCATTTATGTAATGTATTTGAGGTTGCCCCCTCGAAGTGGCTTATTTATAAGGCATTGGCATCTCTTTTCTTCTATTTTTGGAGCTGGTTTCACAACATTTGGTATCAGAGCTTTGGATTCTAGGGTTTCACTGCTCCAAACAAGTCATCGTGGAATTTTCACTATACCGTTTCTTCTATGAAGGTTTAGAAACTGAAATTATTAAGGTGTGAAGCTGAACTCCTAAGGAACCTTGTCACAAAATTTCAAAGCTTTTTTCGCCATATTTTCGGAGATATGATCTGTCGAAGGTAGGGCTTTTTGTAGGCTCCTGAATTTCACTTAAACAGGTCATCACGGCATTTTCGCTATAACTCTTTTTCTACGAATGCTCAGAAGTTGAAATTTTTAGAGCGCGAAGCCGTGATCCCAAGGAACAGAGTCAAAAAATTTCATAGCTTGGTTCTCAATATTTTCAGAGATATGATTTTTGGAAGTTAGGTCTTTTTCGGGCTCCCTAATTTCATCTCAAAGAGGTGATCGTGGGAAACTCTTCATAACTCTCCCTCTGAGCATCGGATTGGAATTTTGTAAACAGCGACTGGTAGTACATGGACTGTAGTTTCTTTTCTATAAATTTTAGAACCAAAGGATAAAACAGTGACACGTGGCAAGTCGTACAAGTTTGATCTACTGAACCAGTTCACAATTAGGTCATTGTGGGACATTGGACATAACTTTGCCTTGAAGAATCCAAATCAAGTCAGACCTATGGCATTTGAAAGAAGCTTCAGAGGACTACTATAGGGCCAAATTTCAGATGTTTAGGATCTTCAATTATAGAAATAATTCAATTTCAATATAGAGCTCTGCAAAAAGCAAGTAAAAGGTGTGCATTTTTTTTCCTAATTGCATAAGTCTTGTTTGAAGAATCAAGTTGAATTGATTCCAAGGGCATAGTGTAGAATAGATATCAGTATTGGTTTCTAAAATGGCCCCTAAAAATAATTCAACACCCATTAAGCCTTTAGAAGTCTCTACTATGACTCATGAAGATGAAGAATAGCAACATGACATATCAAAATTACAAGAGCAAGTGCAACAAATTTCGCTCTCGCAAAGAGAAACAAAAAATGACATGGAAGATTTGAAGAAAGGTGTGGAAACTAAGATGGATGGTTTGAAGAAAGGCATGGAATCTAAGATAGATGGCATGGAATCTGGCATGGAATCTAAGATGGATGGCATGGAAGCTAAGATCGATGAAAAATGGAAAACATGAAGAATTATCTAAAAGCAGACATGGAAGGTTTGAAAAAGTTGATACAAGAAATGTTTCCTAATGGTGAAAAGATAGTAGAGGAAGCTCATGATGACAAAAAAATAAATGTTAATCGTGATTTCATAAACTCTAATGTTGGCGAGAAGAACCACCATATTCCAAAAATGGATATGAGGAAGTTTGATGGAAAGGATCCTGTAACATGGATACTACATATGGAGCAATATTTTGATCTCCATAATGTGCAAAACACACAAAAGGTACGCATTGCAACTTTACATTTAGAACAAAACACATTTGTATGGTATCGATGGCTTTGCTCCCATAAAAAAATTGTCACTTGGTCAATTTTTACGGAGGAAATGATAGCACATTATGAGGATACAAAGAGCAACACCTTCTTTAGCCAATTGATAAATCTCAAACAAAAGGGTTTAGTGGGGCAGCACATTGAGGACTTCCAAAATTGAATATAAGGGTAACTAATATTCCAGAGGAACACAGGATTGATCTCTTCTTAGGTACTCTAAAGGATAACATCCAACATGAAGTTCGTGTTTTGGAACCTGATTCATTGGAGAAGGCATTCAGGTTGGCAAGAAAAGTTGAATGTAAAATTATGGCGAAAAGGAAGCCTACCACTCAATTCTATAAAGAAGGAAGTGTTTCTACGCCTAGATTTCCACAACCTACAAGGTTGACACCACAACAATTGGAAGAAAAAAGAGCAAAAGGGCTTTGCTACAGTTGTGATAGCAAATACACTAAAGGTCATAAGTGTGTCGAGAAGAAATTATTTTACATAGATTGTGAAGAGGAAGAAGAAAATGAACAAGAAGAGGATATACAACAGGAACCAACCCTAGAAGAGGAAGAAATGAATCCGACCATATCGTGTAATGCACTGGCAGGAATTACCACTCCTCAAACTCTCAAGATAGAAGGACAAATCAAGAAGAAAAAGGTAATAGTGTTGATTGATTCAGGTAGCACTCATAATTTTATTCATTGTAAGGTAGCCAAGGAATTAAATTGTTTCCTATACCTAGCACCAGAATGTCAAGTGATGGTTGCAAATGGAGGAACTATAAATTTCTTTGGAAAATGCCATAATATCAAGCTAACCATGGGGGAATATGTATTGAATAGTTCAATTATTTCCATTCCTATGGGAGGTGCTGATGTTGTACTAGGAGTACAATGGTTACAATCTTTAGGGATGGTAGCTTTTAATTTTCAAGAACTTTTCTTGAAAAAAAAATTAGAAGGAAAGGAAGTCGAATTATGGGGTATTGCAGGGAATCTGGGAAAGATAATAAGCTCTAATGTTATGACAAAGCTTCTAAAGAAATAAAAATGAGCCACAATTGCACAATTATGCTCACTAGAAGTTCCAACATCAAAATCATCTATTTCTGTAGATCTCCAAAAAATCTTGGACAATCATTCCAAGGTGTTTGAAACTCCCAAAGGACTCCCACCTATTCGTGATCATGATCATGCTATTCATTTGATTCCAGGAAGTGTTCCTCCAAACATCAGGCCTTATAGATATCCTTACTTCCAAAAGAGCGAAATTGAACGTATGATTGCAGAAATGTTAGAGTCGGGTATAATTCAACCTAGTCAAAGTTCTTTCTCTGCTCCTGTAGTATTGGTACACAAGAAGGATGGATCATGGCGAATGTGTCCGGATTATAGGGAGCTCAATAAGCTCACCATTAAAGATAAATTTCCCATTCCTATGATTGACGAATTATTGGATGAATTACATGGAGCAATTTATTTTACCAAGTTGGATCTTCGTTCAGGATATCATCAAATTAGAATGAAGACTGAAGATATTCCAAAAACAACATTTCGAACTCATGAGGGTCATTATGAATTTTTGGTCATGCCTTTTGGCCTTACCAATGCATCTTCTACATTTCAAGGGTTGATGAATTCCATTTTCAAACCCTTCCTTAGAAAATTTGTGCTAGTATTTTTTGATGATATACTAATCTACAGCAGGTCTTGGAAGGATCATGTTGAACATGTTGACAGGGTGCTCAACTATTGCAGGAGAAACAATTATATGCAAAAAAATCCAAATGTTTCTTTGGAGTACAAGAGGTGGAATATCTGGGTCATATTGTATCTCACGAGGGTGTTAAAGTAGACCCTAACAAAATTAAAGCCATTAAGGAATGGAAAGTCCCCATAACCATAAAGAAGTTGCGAGGATTTCTCGGGTTAACAGGGTATTATCGCAAGTTTGTTAAGAATTATGGGAGAATAGCAGCACCTCTAACAACATTATTGAATAAAGATGAATTTTCATGGACTCCTGAAGCAACTAAGGCCTTTGAACATCTTAAAGAGGCAATGTGCCTAGCACCGGTCTTAGCTACGCCAGACTTCACAAAAACCTTTATTGTGGAATGTGATGCCTCAGGAAATGGAATTGGTATTGTTTTAATGCAAGAAGGAAGACCCATTGATTTTGAAAGTCATCCAATTAAAGGAAAGTATTTACATAAACCAATTTATGAGAAGGAAATGTTAGCAATACTGCATGCACTAAAGAAATGGCGAACTTACCTAATGGGAAGACACTTCAAGGTAAAAACTAATCATGATAGTCTCAAACACTTTTTGGAACAAATATTATCTTCAGAAGAGCAGAAAAAATGGGTCACAGTGATGTTGGGCTATGACTTTGAAATAATCTACAAAAAAGGGAAGCTAAATGTTGTTGCAGATGCACTCTCAAGAAAGAATCAAGAGGTGGAACTATTGTTTTGTGCCATTTCTATTATCCAACCAAATTGGATAATCGAAGCAAGAGATGAATGGAAGAAGGACAAAGATGTATGGACACTCATTCACAAGTTGCAGCAAGATCCTAGTACATCTGATACATTTAGTTGGAAAAATGATTCCTTATGGTACAAAGATAGCTTATATCTTTGTAAGAATTCCCAACTAAAACAAAAGATTCTTCTGGAATTGCACACTTCTCCTTTAGGAGGACACTCAGGATTTTTAAAAACTTACCACAGGGTGAAGAAAGAATTTTTTTGGGATGGCCTTAATTTTGATATTCAAAAGTTTGTGGCGGAATGTTTGGTTTGCCAGCAGAATAAAGTTGAGACAATTAAGACCTCGGGTCTTCGACAACCTTTATCCATTCCAAGTCAACGTTGGGAGGAGATTTCAATGGATTTTATCACAGGTTTACCTAAGTCCGAAGGAAAGAGTGTCATCATGGTGGTAGTTGATAGACTTACTAAGTATGCACACTTTTGTGCATTATCTCATCCATTTAAAGCAAGTACAGTTGCTACTACATTTGTGGACAGAATTCAAAAGCTACATGGAAGCCCAAGGGTTATTGTGAGCGACAGAGATCCCATTTTTACCGGAAATTTTTGGACAGAGTTATTTTCGTGTTTGGGTACTAAATTAGCTCATAGCTCATCTTATCATCCTCAATCTGATGGTCAAACTGAGATAGTAAATAAATGTTTGGAAGGATATCTTCGTTGTTTTGTATCTGATAAACAAACACAATGGGTCAAGTGGTTACCTCTCGCTGAATGGTGGTATAGCACTTCCTTCCATACTGCAGCAAAAATGACCCCATTTATGGCACTTTATGGATATCATCCACCATCCATCACATCATCTTTAAGAGAAAATTCAAAGGTTCAAGCAATGGAAGATCACATCGAGCATCAACAAGAAGTTCTCCAACTCTTAAAGGATAACCTAAATTTGGCACAAAATCGAATGAAACAACAGGCAGATCAGCATCGCAGCGAGAGAAGTTTTGATGTAGGAGACTGGGTATTTTTACGGCTACAACCATACAAAAAAATGTCCCTCAAGAAATCTAAGAAGGATAATAAATTATCACCAAAGTACTATGGTCCTTACAAGGTGTTGCAAAAGATTGGTCCTATGGCATACAAATTGGAGCTTCCTATTTCTTCACGAGTGCATCCAGTTTTCCATGTTTCATGCTTAAAGAAGGTTATAGGTGAAAATATTCCAGTTCAAACAATATTGCCATAAATTAATGAGGAAGGAAAAATCATATTGGAACCTGAAGCGATCACAGAAAAAAGAACTCAACAACTACGGAATTGATCCATTTCAGAGTATCTCATCAAGTGGAATAACTTACCCACTGAAGATTCTAAATGGGAGGATGAGAATTTTATACAAAAGCACCCAGAGCTACTCAAGCATTGAGGACAACACTTTTTTGAAGGAGAGGGGCATGTTAGGTCCCTATATTACGAGTATAGTCCCTTATTGTTGTTAGTGTAACCCCCTTATTCTTATTATTGTACCCCTGTAACCCCCATATTGTTATTATTGTGCCCTTAATTATTGTTAGGTTGGCTAGGATTACATTGTGGCCCCATGGAATCCTATATATAGAAAGGAGGTTTTGTAATTTGAATCATCCAAGAATTTTTCATTTATGTAATGTATTGGAGGTTTCCCCCTCGAAGTGGCTTATTTTTAAGGCGTTGATATCTCTTTTCTTCTATTTTTGGAGCTCATTTCACAACATATTTATTGTCAATTATGCTGATATTACAAAAGGATTTATGAGATTGTTGAAAAAAGGAGTTCCATTCCTATGGGACACCTTCGCTCAGCACTCGTTTGATGCTTTGAAAAAGGCATTAAGCTCTTCTCCTTTACTAATTCCACCTGATTATAGCAGGGATTTCCTCTTGAATCTTGTCGAGGAAGAATAAACTATAGGTATGGTTCTGGTTCAAGAAGACGATGCTCTCTATGAGCATGTGATTTATTATCTAATATGAGGCTTGATAGGTCCTGAATTGTGACATTCTCCCATCGAGAAGTTAGCTCTGGCAGCATTCTATGTTGTCCAGTGACTTAGACATTATATTCTTCTTCTAAAAACTTTTGTTTTGGCTGTCATCAATCCATTTCAATTTGTTCTGAGTAGGCGAGTGATTGGGGGGAAATATAATAAATGGATTGTTATTCTACAAGAATTCGATCTCGAGTTCTTGTCTACTAAATCCAAGAAATCATTGATAATTGCATAATTAATCTCCGAGTTTCCTTGTGGAGAAGAAATAGTTTATGAGGAATCATTCCCTAATGAACATATTTTCATTATTTATTCATAAAATCCTTAGTACGGGGATATTATTATATATCTGTAGACTTCGCAGTTTACCATCACTTTTTCGAAGGATGTGCATAGAAAATTGTGTCACTTGGTGAAAATATATGTTATCATTGGTGACACTTTATATTGTCGCAGGGTTGATTCAATCCTTAAACATTTCTTAACCCTAGAAGAAGTTGAGGTAGTGTTGAATGATTGCCGCAGTGGAGCTTTTGGTGGTGATTTATCTGGGCTTGCCACAGCCCAAAAAATTCTACGTGCTGGATATTTTTGGCCTTCAATTTTCAAAGATTGTGTTGAAGCGGTCAAGAAATGTCATCATTGTCAAGTCTATACTCGGAAAATGTGCGCTCATTCATCTCCACTCTTTCCTATTATTACCGTAGGTCCATTCACAAAGTGGGGAATATATTTTACAACTTGTAACCCGCCTTCGGTAAGGGTCATAAGTATATTGTTGTAGCAGTGGACTACTTCACCAAGTGGGTCGAGGCTATGCCTACCTTTTCGAATGATGGTGAAACAACAGCCTTGTTTCTTTTCAACCAAGTCATTTCTCATGTTGGTATTCCTAAAGAGATTGTCACTGACCATGTTAGTCATTTTTGGAACTGTTAGGTCTCTGTAACAAGCAAGATTGGCAAAGTCCGATCACAGAGTTAACATCATTTCAACCAACTTTGGGATTCTAGGATCTAGCCCTCCTGAATCCGGAGAGGGATCTCTCCAATATGTACAAAGATGGATATTGTCTTTGAAGTTTGGGGTGATGATATTGGGCTAGTTATGAAGGCCAAGGGTTTTGTTTGGTTTTCTCGGATGGTTGAACATAGTTGTTGTCTAAGGCAGAAAGATCTATATGAAAATAGGTTCAAAGGTGAGAAGTTGCAAGCAACAAAATAAGCTTTGATCATAAAGAAAGATGATGGCAAGTTTCAATCCATTGGGCTATGGAGTCATAAGAGAATTTAATTGAAACACTCAGGTTCAAGAGTAATCTATGGGGCAAGTCATCTATGCCTAAGGATCTCTTTAAAGTTTGATTTATGGAATGGGGTGATACAATAAGAAAAGGAAATAACAGATGCAGAACAAAGAGCATCCCAGGATCTGGTAAGTACTTTGAAACTAGCCAGACTTTGACCAGGCACTTAAGAAAAACATAGAAGCAAACTAGGATCTGGTAAGTACTTTGAAACTATCCAGCCTTTGATACACTTCTAATAGAACACAGATTAAAAACGAAGGGAAACTTGAAGGCAACCTTTGGAGCAGAAACTAGTGGGCTGGGACTCACCCTGATCCTCTCCTAGTTCTTCTTTACTTAGTTACTTCCAAGACAATCACAAAGATAACACAAAATGGCCTAAGATCTGATAAGTGCTTTGAAGCTAGTCATCTTTTGACACATCCTAAGGGAAACAATCAAATAGTCGAGCAAACAAGAAAGGGACTCAGGGCTAACCTTTGATTTCCTCAATTCATTCTTTACACAACATATATGAAAGTAACATTTAAAAATAACATTCAGCAGTGACGAAAAGATGAGGGAACGCCAGCATCTCTGTACTTAGACTGAATTAAATCATTCTCAAATAACACAATTAGAAGAAAACATTGAAATAAAGATTTCTCAGCCAGAGAAGGTTACTGGTATACAGTAGGTCCTAACACTGTTTAAACTGTTCTTTACAGTGGAAATGAAACAAATTGAGAATAGAAATAAAATGACAAGTTACATTAAGAATAACATCACCATCAGCATATACCAGGATCCCATAAATCAGCTTGTATTGATTGCTTCAAACCGGTTACAATCTTCAGATCCAATGTTTTAATCCATCTCTCTTCACAACCTAACCTAAATATTACAAGCAGAGCTCCAAGAGCCCATGAAACCACTATTTACAGTCAAGATTTTTCCACTCAGAAATAGCTACAACGCTTCAGCAATTACATTGACAACCAACTAATCCAACCCCTCACTCATCTTCTTCTGGAGTATTTATAGAAGGATGAGGAGGTGAGATTTGATAAAAAAGATCTCAAATACAATTAATGCAGAATTAATGTCTTCCTGGCCCTGGGAGGCTCGATGAAGAGATTATACAGGTGTTCCACAGCATTAATGTGTTTACACTTAAGAAGTAAGCTTGGAGGGAGCTTTTGTTGACCTTTGAGGCTCTGCGTACTCTTAGGGTTACTCTGCAAACATTCTGTCATTAAATCTGGTGCAGGAATAACTTCTTGGCTGTTTCGAGGCATAATATCTGATCTTGTTCAATAAATCCGGCCTCTGACTGAGCATTTTGAGGCAATAGGTGGCACTGTGGTGGTTGAGGAATCAATTCGCCTCAAAGTTTGGCGGTGGAGGCAATACGTCGATGAACACTTTTAGGTTTTGATTTAATCTGTGTTCTGAGCCGGGGATTAGGCTTTTGATAACCGTCTTAGTCGTAATCCCCGCCAATCTATCCATAAAACTGTTGCTCTGGTTCATTCTGTCTTCAAAATCTGATACTCTTCTCTACGTTGGTGTTGACGGCATTCTTCAGGCTTTACAGGGACGCGTAGCAACCAAGGCTCATGAAACCTTGTTGATATCTTTGTTCTTCACCCTGCGGTCGATTCTCTGGATTAATCGGAAGGACGGGAGTCGTCACCCTCATCCTTCAGATTTTTATTAAAACACGATGAAAGAACCTTAAAACCTGCAAAATAAAATAAAAATGAGAAAATCCTGCGTTATATGGACAATCTGCATCGGAGGGCGTGCGGAAAAATGGAGCAATTGGAGCCGTTGATCGTATTGCGATCAACGGTCAGGGGCGTTTTGAAAAATCAGCGGAGAAAAAGGGATTTTGTACAATGGAATCGGGAGAACGAATTAGAACCGTCGATCTGTGGAGATCGACGGCGGAGATCGACTTTCGGACGCGCCGGGGGAAAGTTCAATAGGCGGGGAAATCCGTTAAAAGCCGGGCAGAAATGGCGATTAGCAACCGTCGGATGGGAGGGCCTAGATCCGACGGCGGAGGAGAATCCTGCTGCGGGGTTATGGGACGACAGATAACGCGCGGGCGAGGTGAAAGGATAGTGGTTTTGGGAATGAGGTGGAGGACACGTGTCGGCCAGTGTGTGGAATCGCTGGCCGACGGGATAAAACCGCCATTCGATGAAAGGTGGTGCAGGATATATACCATGGTTTTTGGAAACGAGCGCGGGGGAAGGGGGGTCCACCAGGTGTGAGGTACTCCGCTCCGTCGGATCTGGGGAGCAGATCGACGGCTGGGAAGGCTCGGGGCAATAAAATACGTGGTTTCATATTTCACACCCAATCCTTATAAAAGATGGGTTTTTTGAAGGTTTCAAAGGAAAAGGGCGGAGTGGGGACCACGCTTCGGTTTAGCGCCTCTGGACTTGAGCGGCCGGTCGTGGCGCTCGGGCATATGGAGGTAGATAAGGCAGGGGCTTAGCCCAAGGGGTTGAAAAGCAGCGCACAGAAAATAGGCGTATTTTACATGATTTTCAATGATTTTTGAAAAAGGAAAAAGGTTCTGATAGGCTAAAAAAGTGGGTTTTTAACCTCAAGAAATGAGATTAATGAGGGGATAAGGAATAACATAGGGTTTAGTGGGGTTTTTATGGATGAAAGGAAAACTGAAGAAATGAAGGTAAGATGGAAGCAGGGGAGGGGAAAAAGGAGGAGGATGCAGCAATATTTGATTTGGATTTTTATGGAATATCAAAGGCCGGGAGAAGGAAATGTATGGAGATCTAACAGCAGTTCATGATTTTACCCAAAGTCTTCAAGCACCAACAACTTCAGGCCTGAATTTGTTTCTTGAAGGCTTGCAAAGAATATTTAGCCACCAGCTGATATAATTGAAAAATATAGGTGGCTAACAGGAACTCCATGATGGTTGAATTGGCTCTCAATTTAGGTTTCCGACAAGAGCATTCATCTCCTTATTATCCTTAGGCCAATGGGCAAGTGGAAGCCATGAATAAATCCTTGAAGGTTATCCTACAAAGGAAAATCAATAAAACTCGATCCAATTGGCACATTATATTGTATCATGCACTTTGGGCATACCAAATGTTAGTTAATACTGCAACTGGTTACACTCCTTTTCAACTGGTTTACGGATTGGAATCAATATTCCCTTTGGAATGTGAAATTCCTTCTCTTAAGCTTGTTGTTGAACTTCTTCTAGACAGTACCAATCTTGAATAACACCTCATTTATTTGGAATGTCTTGATGAGAAGCGTCAAGACGCAGCCACGATTAACAAAGCTCATAAGAAAAGGGTGAAGATTCAGTATGATAAGATTGTGCGACCTGGGGTTTTCTCTGAAGGCGACCTTGTCCTGGTCTATGATCAAGACAAGGATGCTTTGGGGGCAGGTAATTTTAAATCCATGTGGTACGGTCCTTACATCATTAAAATATTCTTGAAAAAGGGAGCTTATGAATTGGTTGATTTTATTGGAAACGAGCTGGAAAAGCCTAGAAATGGGCTCTAACTTAGGAAGTACTATGCCTAGGCTTGTGCCTAGCATTTGCTTTGGTTTTGTACATATTTTATTTGTTGTGCATATCTGTCTATCGGTTTCATTTTTACGTTGATATTTTTTATCTACCTTCGCAGGTATCTATGGATGATATGATCTATTTAGGATTTTTCCAATGGTGCTAGTCGACATACCCTGAATTTGGCTTCCGCGACTTGGGTAATTTATTATCCATCTAGTTAGTTGTTAGTCTCAAGGGGCATATGTATTGGTCCTCCTTCGAATAATGTTGCAGAATATATTGTTGTGGTCAATCTACTGTCTGAAGAAATATCTCTTGGTGTTGGTTCGTTAGTAGTATACTTGGATTCGCAATTGGTGGTGTCTCAATTGAATAACATCTATTATGTCAGATATCCTTATTTATATCACCAATTTCTGAGAGTGCATTTATTACAGATATCATTTAACTTCATTACATATATCCATATCCCACGATAAAAAAAACATTTGTTGATTCATTAGCTAATCAAGCATTAGATCAACATATAATTCATTCATCACATTAGAAACATCAAAATTCATCAATTATCATTTGTATATGTGACAGAGTCACATCATGAAACTGCCTGTATATAGATAAGTGTCATATGTTAAAAATATTATACAAAATTGTGCTACAAAATTAGGGCTTATGCCCGATCATGTCTATCACAAAAAAGATCTAGTCATCATAAAATCTATGTCTGAGGGCCCTGCCCTAGATGAGCATCCCGGAAGAAGACTATGGCAGTTGACACACGTTGAAGAGTCACACCCAATCCTGTGGTACACCATCCATGCGTCTTTGTATATCCTTTGGAAAATCCTCCACTGCATCCATAGGAACTTGGTGGGTTAAGCCCTCCAGGTTCCTCTATATGGTGTGAAGGACTCTCTCTGGATCACCTGCGACATTTTCCACATATCTTTCACGGCGCCTCTACCTCGGCAGACCCTTGGGTATTACTAGTCCTACATTTGTGTTATGACCAATAATTTTATAAGTATTTTTTCCTATCAAAAATAATTTCATTTCATATTTTTGAACATCCAAAAAAATCAAATAATATCAAAAATCATAAAACAATTTTACCAATTTCTCCCCATGCAGCACCGAGTGGAAGTGGTAGATCTGGGTTTGCTCTGAATTCCATACCTACGTAGGGGTAGTCCTCAATGGAGATGACTTGTTCTCCCCACTAGAGGAATAACTCATCATCAAAGGTAGTCATAGGGACCTTGCCACCCCCTAGTCTCTTCATCAAGTCAACCCACCTTGCTATGCATGGATCTCTTGGGCTGTTGATCTTTGAAATCACCTTGGGTCGAAGCCCAGGTAATCTCTTGAAAAATAAAGTGCAAAGGATAGTGACATATCCAAAATTCTTGGTATTATTCTTCCAAATTGAATTCAACTTTCTTTTCAATTTCGTCAGTAAAGTTGTGCACCAGACATATAATGTAGTTAGGCAATCTATTGCCAAAATCATTGTAGCTCGTGAGGCTTGATGTAACGATGTTGATCCGGCTACTAGGATAATTGTGAAAATAAGGATTCTCATGTGTAATCCCTCTACATTTTTTATTGGGATCTGAGTCCCAACCTTCTGAGTATATGTTGAACAGTAGAGTCGAATTTTGTAATCTACATTAAGTCCTCCTGGCGCCTTCCCTTGCAATTTTAGTGGCTCTCCTCTTCGAGAAAGTCCATTGATGAAGTATATGTCCTCTACCTCAGTCCACAGAGGCATTTGATCAATCATAAAGGCATCCTCTTCTGGATCCTAGTAATTCACAATAATTTCAAGCAAATCTTGTGTTTGTCTTAATGTTTGGAATTTTGAATCATTTTAATAAACCGCACCCTCTAAGCGCATCCAATGCCAAAGGATATTCCATCACTTCATTATCAATTGCACTGTGTTCCCTCTCTCTCCAACTGATAGACATCTTGTATCATTCAATTTTTTCATTCATTAAATCTTTGATTCAAAAAATTGTGTTGCACATACGCGAGTTACTTTCATACACAATTGCGTATACACGTGACTTCCATATGGTCAACTCATGTATACAGAGAGGGTAAATCTAAAATTAAGATTCCTACGGTCAAATCATTTGAAAATAACTTGAAATGATTATGAAATTCACTAAGGATGAGATTGAGGGGATTACCTGGAATATTCGAGGTGATACGGTTGAGAAATTGGGTGGATTAAAGTTGTTGGTTTTTTGCTCCAGAGGTTTTTTCCCCAAATTTCCATTGTACAACTGAAAAATGTAAGTAAAAAAGGTGTCTTTATACCAAAATTTCAAAAAAATTCAAAACCCACTTTTATAAAGTTTGTGTATATTTTTTGAATTCGTAAACTTTATGAACTTTTTGGCTTTCAAGTGTTGGGATAGGTTGTTTTCAGGACCAATTGAATATTTTGAGACATTTTTTACCACTTCGATTCCATGACCGCAGACCCGTCATGGCAGGTATTGCTTTCAGCATTGGCATATAGGTTAGGGAAATTCATTTTCCATTGCATTCTGCATTCTAGCCTCCATACTGTGATATCTTGCCATAGGGTCAACCCGGTCATGTTATGATTATTGAAACCATGCTCACTCGTCGATTTATAAAATCAGGATATGATGGTAGATCCATTGTTTACATGGGCTTCCTAGTTAGATCCTAACTAGCATATGTTGCCCATGCTGCAAAAATTGTGTAGGCTTATGAGACCTCTTTAGTCCCGCCATGACCTTTGCGATGAAGCTTCATTCTCCTTCTTCTTCACTATTTTTCTGGCTTTATACCTTAGAGGCTCCCTCTTGTTAATTTTTTATGTTGCATTGCATGTTGACTATTTGTATCTTTTGGCCTTAATTCAACTTCACTTGGACTCGTGTATAAGCCACTTTTTGACCATGTATTTCTACAAAATTAGCCTTGCAATCACTTAGCATTTGCAACTTGACACCCTTTTCCCGTGGAGAGTACATTCCTTTGAGTGTCGTTAACCAGTTTCACCACCTTGCATTGAGCATAGGATTGTTCCAACCCCATGAAATAGTGCATATGTTTCCCAACACTCGTTCTTTCCACTGTACTAGAAGCATTCTTTTATTCTTTTTCGGGATTTTAATATGAAAAAGACAAAAAATCAAAATAAAAAAAGAGCAGGAATGGGACATTACTTCCATGATATGGCAGCTGGAGTCAGTTGTGTCGCCCTTGAACGAAGCACAAAATAAAATTATTTTATGCATTTGGATGGGCTTTAGTTTGACTTAGGAGAACCATAACCTTGTCATTGAATAAATACTCCCCCGGTTGGTTATATCTTCCAATCATATGGAGGGTTTGTCCATGCCTCCTGCATGACAATCTTATACAGAGTTATTATATGTTGCCATATAGTCACATTTGAGTCATGCTTTTGTTCAAGGGAAGTAAACTTGAGTCGACGTTTATGCGGTATCCCTTGAATCATTTTTCAGTCGGCCATACCCGGTCTATCAGAGTTATGTTCTATCACAACAACTATTTGGTCCTTTGCTCGTGTTAATTAAGAAGGTCTTCATTGACTTCTTGTTGGTGGGTTTTCTATTATCGACATCGACAAGTTGATCTAAGAGTAAACCTAGAGCCACACCCTGGCCCTATTTCCATCATTTATAGGTGACCTTCTGCTCAGCATCGATCAAAATCATGGGTCTTTGACTGAGTGGTTTCCCTTGTGTTCGACGTCAAATTTCATTATCACACATTGGGATTCATGCATTACCTTGGTTTCCATTTGAACCTATTGTTGGACTCCTCGCCTTTGTGTCAGATTTCATTATTGGTTGGTTCAGAGGGTTTCTATCATGCGTTAACTACATTTTTTGTATGTTGGAAACGTACTTCTAGTTGGTTACTTCATCTTTCTTCGTTCAATTCCTTCCAAATTATTGGCCTACAGGTTACACTCACGCTGGATTGATGTGGGATGTATTAATGCCTTCCCTCTAGCAGATCTTTTCCCATCGACTCCAACTCATTTCTCTAAGAACAAGGTCTAGAGTTCTTTTTCAGTACCTTAGGGCTTACAGTCATCAGTGGCAGAATCATTCGCTATCGAGAGTGAGAATACATCAATGTCTCCTGATTGGTAGATTATCTCAAGTGTTCGACTTCAACTCTTTCATTCGCACTTGTTAGATTGTACTGGGGTACCTTGACTCTCATCATCATTATCGGTGAGTTGTCTCGCATTTGTTAACGGTATACATCAATGACCGATAATCAAATGATTTCTCACATGTTCGACTTTAGCTCATTTATTCCCATAGTGTAGAAATGTACCATTGTGATCAGTGAAGACCTCGGATTTGCATCAACATGCTTTGGTTCATTTGAGAACTCCTTCAATTTTCTGCCAGTGACACCATATACCTTATATGTTGTTTTTCATCACAACAACATCTTATATGTTGGCACCCGAGTCATGTGCAGTACCATTATTCCACTCATTATGATTCAGTACTTGGAGATTTAGTTATGTGACTTCAGTGATCAGATATCCTTCTCAGCATCATTGATAAGTTCCTCTATATGTGATAGTATGACATCACCTTGAGATGTACTTTTTTGATGCTCTGATAAGATGATCCACTATGTACTTTGCAGTTTCTTTTGTACTTGCATACATATTGGATCCACTCCATACTTGTTATACGGACATGCTTTACTTTCACTGAGCATGGGTATGCCCTCCTCAGACATGAGCTTACTTTCTGATCTCTTCCATTGGTTTTTGACAGACTAAAATCTGTGAAATCCTCCTAAGTATGATTCTTCTTATACACTTAATACATTTCAGCCATCATGTACCCCTTCTGACCTCATATATTAGGGGAATTTGTTATAGCATCATTTTACACCTCCATATGCTTTATTATTTGTGTTATGGCCTTGGGAAACCCTTTCCCTTCAGACTTGGTCCTTTACCTAAAAAACATTATTTTAAATTCCATACGTGACTCTTCCCTTTCAAAATCATGTGCCCACGCTGGTCTAGTTATACCCAACCCGTGTATATAATTTAAAATATGAAAAATATAAAATTCCCTATTTTTTGGGCGTTGTTTACGAGTTACACCGGAAGCCTACCTACAGGAGCCCGTGGCCTAACTATATCCCAACTGAAACAAATTTTTTAGGGTGGTATAAATACACCTCATTGGAAGGCCTAAAGGGAAGAGAGATATAGGTATTGATATTATAGCCATTTAGTCCCTGATCAAGTCTGATTTATCCCTGTGCCTCCTACACTTCCTAGATTATGGAAACCCTTGTTTCCCTCATGGAGATGTTCATTCCTCTTATATGAGATCCATGTGTATGTTTATGGAAGGAGATTGTTGAGGCTTTGGATGGATGGATCCGAAGGACGGTTTTGCTTAGAGTCGTGGCTGAATCAAATGGTATTCCTCCACGCATATTTACATACATCAAGAAAGAAGCTCTGTCACGTTCCTGATGTTCGTGATCTTAATGCTTTATACATGTTATGAATGATTTCATGTTATTTTGTTTATAAGATTATATGATATAATGCTAACATCTTGAACATGATTTTAGTTATTACTGGTATATGTGCTTTTCTTGAGTGAGTTGCAGGTTTTGGAGCACTAGGAGAAGTAGAGGGTTTGAACCTTGTGAGATCACCTTCAAACGTAGGACCTACAGGTACGACCTCTTCTTTCCATTTTACTAGTTTAAGCATTAGGACTGTAAATTTTCTTGCTTCTTGTTGTTGTATGCTTATTGCTCTGTTGGGTTCTCAACCCAAACCCTAGGGTAATTCATCCCGTAACAAGCATCCAAAACTACTCAAGCATTGAGGACAACATTTTTTCAAGGAGAGGGGCCTTCTAGGTCCCTATAATACCAATGTATACCCTTATTTAATTGTTGTGCCCATGTAGTCCCCATATTATTATTATTGTGCCCCATAGAATCCCACTATTATTATTGTTGTGCCCTTACATTGTTATTATTATGTCGACTGGGATTATATTGTGACCCCTTGGACTCCTATATATAGCAAGGAGGTTTTTTCATTTGTATCATCCAAGAATTTTTCATTTATGTAATGTAAAGGAGGTTGCCCCCTTGAAGAGGTTGATTTCTAATTCGTTGATCTATCTTTTCTTCTATTTTGTGAGATGGTTTCATAACAGCCCTACTCATAATTCAGTGGCATTTCATTCAATGGTGCTTGCAAAACCAATGGGGCATAACGAATTGCCATGATTGTGGTATGAGAGGCAGATGTACTTACTATTGTGCTTGATGATGAGGGAGGAAAAGGTGGTGAAACTATAAGTTGTTGAGCTATTGTAAAGGGAGGAGTATAGACAGTAGATGAAATAGAATCATAAAAAAGTGAAGGGGTCAAAGGAAAAGTAGATGAGGGGGCAGAAGAAGTAGTGATATTCTGTTGAAATATGGATGATTTTTCAGCAGCCTTGTGCAGCTGATTAACCAAGAGGTCAAGTTTGTGAAATTGTTGTAAAATTTATTTATCAGACTTTGACATTCCAAGTTTCTATGCTGGAATATATGGTATTAACTTGGATTCATCAATACTTTTTTAGAAACAAAGGTTCCATATTTAGATATAAATAGGCTATGCTCAAATGGAAAATCAAATTCGATGTCCTCAATTGTTATAATTCTTTCAGGAAGGGTGTGAGATCTCTGCAAAGTATTGTTACTTACTTGACCTTATCAAAACTTCTTCTTTCTAATCAGCTTCTCAAGACTACTCACAAATTCAGGGGGATCATGATCTGGATGTGATCTTGCAATGATATTTCTAGAAGCCATATTTCTAAGAAAACTTATCACATCTAGGCTTAAACTCAACTTTTTGGTGAATATTTAAGCCTGATGATTCCTAACTCACTGTCACCCACAGGAACTAGGCTTTAAGCTTTCAATTCAAGGTTTTACTAGGGAATATTTAGATTTGGAATCCCCAGTATGGCCACTAGAATGTTAGCACTCTGTGATTTGATGAAAAGATAAATTCCAAAGGTAACCATAAACCACTTTTAGGCCAGAATATAGCCCTTCTAACCTTTGATAGGGCTCTCGCACTTAGGTTTCTCAATTGATATGATATTAGGATAGGTAATAAGCTCAATAAGGTTTGTTTTTCAAAGGTTTGTTGATGAGAAAAGAGACAGATCCAATGGGAATGGAGTCATGTCAAATCATTTTTTTGTCTAGTGATATGATGGAAAAGAGAAAGGGTTTCTCCATAGGGGAAAGGTACGTAGATTTGGTGGTGGAATTTAGGTTACATTGTTGTAGAGGGTGAGTGTACAAAGGTGAAGGTCAACACATTATAGTAGCAAACCATGGATGAATTCTAAATTGTTTCTTTAAGTTGAAAACATTGATAACTTGGAAAAACTAAAACAGAGCACCATTAAGATGAATTCTGAATCAAACATCTGGTTTTTTCCAAACAATAATATACAAATTTAAGGGATGTAAACACATGAGATAACTTAAAATATCAAAGGAGCACAAACCAACAAGATTCTGACACAGGAATCCCTGCAAATCACCTTCTAGTTTCATTCATTCACTCGCAAAGATTTCAGAAAAATACAGTGCACAAGAGTCTTTTCTTCTCTAATATAACCAATCCAACCACATACAATGTTTTTAATATATTTATGCATCATCAAATATTCAATCTCTTATCCTATGTGGTTGAATTCCTTGACCAAAACTAAATTTAACTAGATACATTCAAAACCTAGTGCATATACTGAAAAATAGGAATTGTTTTCCTTACAACCAATCCAAGTTTAAAACATCACTCGCTTAGAATATTGACCAATGAAAATTAAACACATTCCCTAAGATATTTTTCCACATATTTACATACTCAAAAATACTTCTAGAAGTCAAAAAAATTTATTTTGAAATAAAATAGAGTTGATTGTCTAGACTCGCAATCCATTAGGCAGTTTCGCAGCAAAACGAAGTGGCTTCCATGCTTTATGTGGTTACGACCCCTATCTATAAAAATGAAGCAAATTTGTATGCCTACAATACTCATGTGATGGTGCTAGACCTCCTAAAAAAGTTTCAAAACACCTGTAGACATCCCTTTCACTTCTACCCCATTTTCAAATCACACTGTTTTTTTTCGCAACGCGTCCAAAACTTGAAAACATGGTGACCTTTTCTTCAATGTGAAATGCTAGAGACCTCAAAAATGATGTTGGAACCTTCATATAAATCCATTATGATAGAAAAATATTTAACTTCACTACCCCACAATTATTAAAATTTTACATATGGAAAGCGTAGCAATACCCTTGCTGCAATTTTTCAATTTTCATCAAAAATTACCTTTTCTAATCTCTTGAGCCAAAAACAAAGTTTCAGAGCTGGGTTGAAGTTTCCTAATAGATTTTCACCTTCGTACTAGCCTCTGCAAGTAATTCCAACTTACCTCTCTTCCTCTTTCTTCCAACTTCTTTGACTTCAATAAGCTTCTTCTTCACCAACCTAAGTCTTGTTTTTAGGACCAAGTTTTGTACATATAAAATTTTCACTTGCCTATGCAGAGGCAAGTTCCACTTCAGTTTATACCTAGATTTTTCAAGGAATGGCATAACATCCTCTACGTCTTTAAACAAGGCCATCTTATCCTTCTGATATTTCTCTACAAGTTTTTCTACTTGATTTTTTACACCTTCAATTTGTTCTAGTAGCTTCTCGAATTCCTTCCTCTCATTAAAAACCATAGGTTGAGAAGTATCATTTTCTTAATTCTGCACCTTGGCAGCAGACCTAGTCTTAGGTATCCTTGAATACTGAATTGGCTCTTTCAACTCTTCAACATCAATTACCATTTTACCTTCGCCTTTGGAAACATGTGCCAGTGTTTCCTTTGATAGTTCTTCTCTTCAAGGTTGGATACTTTCTTGAGACACTTTATGTCTGAGATACCTATTCTCCTGATGCAAGTAAGCTATTATCACATGGGCCTTGTCCAACTGATATTGTAACTCCTCAATACTCTAGTATTTTTCATCCATATCCACTTCTATTTGTTTTCTCTCTGATTCCATGACTTGAATAGGTGATAATGGGGAACCACAGGTAATATCTTAGCTGCAACCCTTATTCTTGGCATCTTTACCACCTTTTCTACCTTAGGGGAAAATTGTAGCTTCTTAGGACTTTTCTTACCATCCAATTTTCCTTTAGTAAAAGGTTTCTTGACTGATCTTTTTGCTGCAAGTGAAGCTTCCTCAACCACAACTAAAGGAGTGTTTTTATTAGTCCTTTGATTGTTTGAAGATTTTGCTGCCCAACCTAAAGAAACCAAGAACTCTTGCCATGTATGCTCCTTCTTCTCAAGCTCCTTCATTACCAGCTATTTGGTTAATGCAAAATTAAATAAACTGGCCTCAACCTGACTTCCTTTTGTTTTCACTCGGCTAACCATATAGACTCCTAAACATATAATAGGGAAGATTCATAGTTTTCTTGCCTGTAAAATGCATTAAGAGCCTAATGTGATAATGATACACCCTACTGAATCTTCCCTCACATGTGAAGTACTGTTGGATGACCTCCAACTTTTTTCCATGATGATCATGTAAATAATTCCTTGGAACAAATGAACCATACCATTTTCCTGTGTTTTGGCTTGATAAAATCCTTGAAAGAAACCAAATAAAAATCCATTTCTTTCAACCAATCCTCTCCTCCTAAAGGAATCTCAGTGGCCTCAACTATTGATTGGGATGATACTAGAAAACTTAAACTTCCCACCTTTGTTTTCACACCATCAAAACCCCTAGTAAATTCCTTTGTCAACTGCAAATGGTATCCCTGAATTCTTTCACAGAATCTCATGCACCCTACTTGTTCAAAATCCATCCTGATGGTTGGATCTCTATCGATGGTTGTCATGTCCTGTGGTTCAAAACATACAATGGCTCCCCCTTTGTGTTTTTTTCCTCCGACGTTGACATAGTTTAACTTTTGAAAAAATTAATTGGATAAGTTTATGAACAATTTGTTTAGGAAAAAGATGGAGGTGTTCTGGTTTCTAAACCTTATGATAGTGTTTTAAGACACAATCGATTAATTACACTAAAACTTACAACTGCAGACTTTCTAAAGAAAACCCTATAGAACTCAGAAATTTGTAATCTATTGACAAGAAATTGGACTAGGGACAACCGTAATGCACAGGACCATAAACGCAGCGCAGAGGAATTTGAATTTAAAAACACCTTTGGGGTATAAATTTCGAGGGAAAAACTTTGTTACAATATTTAGGCCAAGGAAACAATTTCATGCAAGGGATTTTACACTGAAAAGAGGCAAATTGGTAGTTAGAAAAAGGGGATATGACCCATTGTGTGGATTCACAGTGTGTTGGGATGAAAACGCAACGTTGAATTATGATAAAACACAGCGAATTGCAGAAACATCGTGACAACAATTTTAACTTATTTTCAAGCTCTAAATGGTTTATGCTAATTCCAGCTGTAATTTTAAAATTATTTAAAGACTGAAGGATAATGATTAAACTAAATTTTCACCTGTGAAGGAAAAATTTTACACCAGCATGCAAGAATTATAGCGTTGTCTGAACTCGAACTTCCCCTGCCTCCCTTTCGCAGCAACCAAATAAAGTGAACTAAAGCCTCTAACGAAAATGTTGAAGAACGAAGCATTGTAGAATGAAGATAACAACTCTATTTAACATGCAAAATATCCTGGAGAAGGTAAGAAATTTTTTATCACGATTTGGATGGATAATCATGAATGCACAACACATTTCCAAATTTTCAGGGCATGAGGAAGAAAGAAGGATCGTCCTTCTAACAGTTACTTCCTTGCTGATATTATGACTTGATGTTGAAAAGACATTCAAACTGACTCATCACTGCCTCCAAGTCTATTCCCAATACCTTGTCATGATTTTCTTTGATGCGGACTTGATTTGCATACTTAAATTGTGATAATCAACATTTGATTACATTGATCCCTGGACTCTTCTAAAATGACAATTGACCCTTCAAGGTTGCGAATTCAAATCATGACTCCTTGTAGCCTTATATTTCAAATGATGGAAAAAGACTCTTTTAATTGTATGAAACTTTGACAAAGTTAGCCTTTTTATACCATGGCACTCATAAAAAAAAAACTAATACACTAAAAATACCTTATAAACATGACCTCAAATGACATAGTAAGAGTAACATAACCAAGATCCCTAGACATAGGAAACTAACAGGTACAATTAATGAGGAAGTATTTATAGAGAAACCCTTGGGATTTGAAGTTAAATATAGGAAGGCATATGTTTGCAGAATTAAGAAAGCATTATAAGGCCTCAAACAAGCACCAAGGGCATGGTATGCTAGAATGGATGCATACCTACAAAGAATAGGCTTCACAAAAAATAAAAATTGATCCAAACCTTTATATCAAGGTTGTAGATGGAGATCCAGTAATGATTCTTATGTATGTATCTGAACTTCTCTTGACATGTGTAGAAGGTCGAATTGAATAATGTAAGAAGCAACTAGCAATAGAATTTGAAATGAACGATCTAGGGTTAATGCATTACTATTTGGGACTAGAAATCTAGCAAGGACCTGATAATATTTATCTGGGTCAAGGGAAGTACGTTATCAAGATTTTGAATATTTTTGATACGATGGACTGCAAACCTATGACCACTCTAATTATCACTAACTTGAAGAGACTAAGGAGTTCTAAATTGAGCCTAGTGGATCCTTCCCAATATAGATAATTGATTCGATCACTAATGAATACTTGACTAGACATATTTTTTGTAGTAAACTTTCTTAGTCAACTCCAAGTGGAGCGTAAGAATGATCACCGGATAGCAGCAAAAAATATACTAAGATATATATGAGGAACTATCCACTACTTCCCGAACTATGATAGGAGGAATGATGTTCACTTGATTGGATATACATATTCCGACTGGGGAGGAAAAAACAATATGGAAGAAGCACTACGGGAGGATGTTTCAGTTTGGTATCCTCCATGATATCATGGATGAGTAGAAAATAAGACACAATTTCTTTGAGTAGCATTGTGGTTGAGTATGTTGCAGCCTGTGAAGTAAGTGTTGATCAGCGGTTGTCATTGATGTCAACCCAAGCAACACTAGGGGCTAACACAACATTGCATGGGAATTTTTACCTACCAAATTAATATATTCTGGTTTAAGAATGTTTTTTAATGGTTTCTACTTGTCTAGATGTTTCCGTGGATATATGGCATGCCACGTAATTCTTCACGGTTTGAGAGATATTCATGTTTGAAGTTTGTACCCCCAGTCAGTGGGCTAAAACCCCATGGGGTTGTGGAATAGGTCATTGAAAAGTAATAATTAATATTTTTTAAGCTCCTAAAATCCCTCCCACGTTCACTTGTTGAAGCCCCTCTCAACCTAAGCATTTATATAAATTTTGATCCTCAAATCTTCCTCATGTAAGGGATTTCGCCAGCTGAAACAGGTCATCGTGGAATTTTCGCTCTAACTTTGTTTCTACGAAGGTAGCTGAAATTTTTATGAGGCGAAGCCGAAATCCTGAGGAAGCTACTGTGAAAATTTCATATCAATGTGTGTAATATTTTCGGAGATATGATCTGTGGAAGTCACTGTTTTTGCAGGCTCCTGAAATTCATCTCAAAGAAGTGACCTTGGGAAAAACGTCATAATTCTCTCTCTGAGTATCGGATTGGAATTCCGTAAAAAGTGATAGATATTGCACACACTTTAGTTTTCACTCTGTCAATTTCAGATCCAAATGAAGAAACAGTGATATGTGGCATGCCGTACAAGTTCGCTCTGCTGAAATATTCCATAATTAGGGCATTGTGAGAGATTGGGTATAACTCTCCCTTGAAGAATCAAAATTGGGTTAGACCTGTGGCATTGGAAATATGACTTATAGGACTACTATAGGACCAAAAATTAGATATTGGGGATCTGAAATAACAGAGATACACCAGATTCAATATCGAGCTCCTAGAAGGCAAGAAAAAGCTAGATCCTGTGTTGTCAAGGGTTGCAAAGGACCAGACTTTCTAGGGCAGCAAAGCAAAGCAAGGTCCAGCAGAGGGTAGCATGATAAGAGTAGCAACCAAGGTGCATAACAACGGAAATAATTTCATCATTTGAGGTCTTCAAGTAGGCAGCACTGCATACAATCATTGTAAAGGTATCATTGTACTAAGTCATTGTAAATAAATTATTGTAAAAATTGTACTATTGTCTATCTACCAAGAGTTGAAGAGGCAATGTTGCGAGGTCTAGGATCATCATTAGGTGGTTGTGTCAAATTTGGGGTTATGGTCTAGTATATATTATTCTTCTACATCATTCTATATCATTGTAAAGTGGACCATTTTCCCTGGTACGGGAGTCCATTCTTCTTTTATTCTTCTATAGGATGGTAGGGTGGTGCTAGGGTGAGTTGTAGCTCATTGGGTGTTGGGGCATCCATTTAGTTGACTACTAAATAATCTCGGGTGTTGGAACATCCATCCAGTGGGAGCTGGAGAAGAATGCTTTTTTAGATTCTAGGAAGTTGGAGCTTTATTTTCAATTAAGGTTGAATATTAAAGAATTATTAGAAAAGCATTAGGTGGTTTTTGTCCCGGAGTGGGTTTCCACCTTAAAAACTGTGTGCATTTGTGTTCCTTTTGTTTACTGCTATCATTGTACAAACACTAATAATAATTGAAGATTAACTAATGCTCTAATTGAAAGAAATATTGATTCACCCCCCTCTTAGTCTTTCCAACAATTGCTTTCAGAGCTTGGTTCCTTCAATAGCAGTTTAACAGCTGGAAGGAGGTCATGGAGCATACCAAGAATGGTGTACCTCTTTTCAATGAAAATAATTATGCACTCTAGAAAGGAAAAATGAAGGTCTATCTCTTGGCGCAAGGTTACGAAGTATGGGACACTGTTCAAAATGGATTTACATCAACTGCGGATGAACAAGGTAAGAAGAATTTGGTAAATGATGCAAAAGCAAAGAATATTATTATCAGTGGACTTATTGAATCTGCTTATCTTAAGGTGTTGGATTGTAAAACTGCCAAAAATGTATGGGACAAGCTTGAGAATATATATGCGGGTGACTCAAATGTCAAAGAAGCAAAGCTTCAAATATATAGAGCGAAATTTGAGCAACTCAGAATGAAAGAAGATTGCAACATTTTTGCATACTTCCAATACGTTGATGAAATAACTAATACTCTGGAAGGATTGGGAGAGTCAGTTGACGAGAAGACTATTATACGGAAGATTCTTAGAACGTTACCAGGGAGATTCAACCTAAAGGTATCGGTCTTAGAATACAGTGCAAATATATACAAACTCAGCAAAGAGGAATTACATGGAGTTCTCATAGCATATGAAATGAGACCTGATGAAGAAGAGGGTACTTCAAATCTAGAAACTATGTTCATTGCATCTAAGAAAACCAATAAGGAAAAACAACCTTCAATTGAAATGACATGCACCTGCAAGTGTGAAGAAAAGGGAGATGATGGAGAAGGTCTTTCAAATGAATAATATGCTTACTTTACGAGAAAACTAAAAACTGGTAAGGGAAAATTCAAAGGCAAACTTCCATTGATATGTTTCGGTTGTGGTGAGGTTGGGAATTTCGTAGCAAAATGTCCAAACAGAAGTGATGGCAACTCAAAAGGAAAGAAAGGCTTTAAGAAATTCAACAAGCAAGGATCCAAAAGGAACTTTCTCTCTAAAGAAGATAGGTCATCATCCGATGAAGACAATGACAATGAAGAAGAAGCCAATGAGAGAGTATTGTTTATGGCCACGCACAATAAACAAGAGGTATCAAGCAACGAAGAAGAAGGATTGACCATAGAATAATTTTATAAGGAAGCAATCAAGCTTATAAAAGATCTCAAGGCAAAGAAGATCTGTTCCAATACTCTTGAAGAACAATTTCATGGTCTCAAAATTGAAGTTGAAGAACAAAAATTCATTGAAGAGTCACTTAAAAAGAATTTGGAAGAAAGAAACCAAGAAAGGGAAGAATTAGAAGCCTAAGTATTCTCGTTGTGTGAGGAAGTGAAGAAAGGAAAAACTATCCAAAACTATGCCAACAGCTCAAGGGCATTGGAATAACTCATCAATAATCAATGATCTTACAACGACAGAACTAGCATCGATTACAAAGAAGAAGAAGCAGGACCTTCTACAACAAAATACAATGAACCTATGAGATCTGACATGCATGTAGACTTCATTAGACAAGATTCACAAGAACAACCTTGGAAGACAATTCCTTGACGAAAATTTCCATCCATGTACCAACATATTTTTTATGGCTACTATTATTCATGTGGAAAATTTGGTCATAAAGCTGTAGAATGTCGCACGTACCCTAAGAACGAATACAATTCCAGGAGATCTATCAAATATGAACCTCCCAAGGCTCAGTGAAACATCAATAGATTTGAACATTTAAGAAATAATATTGAATGTTACAAATGTTGAAACTTTGGACACAGCCAAAGACTACAGACTTGAAAATCCTCTAGAAGAATCTTCGAAGCCACAAAACGAACGAATATGGAAGAAGAAGAAGACTGATAATTGTGCTCTCGCTTTCAAGGCTCAAAAGAACAAATATGTGTGGTATGTTGATAGTGGTTGCTCAACGCATATGACTGGAGATAGAAATAAATTTATATCTCTAAAAGAGAAGAAGGATGGAATCGTGTCCTTTGGAAATGATGGATCTTCAAATGTTATAGGATCAGGTACTATCACTCTTGGAAGCAAAGATGCTCTAGCCAAGAATGTTCTATTGGTTGAAAACATGAATCACAATCTGCTCAGTTTTGGACAAATGTGTGATCAAGGACACATAATACTATTAAACTCCACAAAATGTGAAATCAGGAAAGGCATGTATGGTGAAATTGTGGCTACAGAAATTCGAGCTCCAAATGACATATATGTTCTGGATGAAGCAACTAAAGCATGTCTAATAGCTAAAGAGGATGATATAATATTTGGTAGCAATGATGGTTGACTAAGTAAGAAGTTTGCTACAAAGGTGCAAAGTGATTTCGAGATGTCTTTACTTGGTGAGTTGACATACTTCTTAGGGCTTCAAATATCTCAGTAAGAGAAAGGAATATTTATATGTCAAGCCAAGTACATCAAGGAAATGCTCAAGAATTTTAAAATGGAAGATTGCAAACCCATCCTTACTCCAATGGTAACAGGTTGCAAATTGAGCATAGACGACTGATCTAAGGATGTGGATCAAAGGTTGTACATATCTATGATTGGTAGTCTTCTATATGTAACAGCCTCCCGGCTAGATGTTATGCAAGCAGTTGGACAAGTAGCAAGATTCCAAGCAGCACCAAAAGAATCACATATTAAATATTCGCCAGCATTGGAATATTTTCGCAAGAAGCTTGGGATTCTCCCAAGTTCTCATTATATTTTCCTTATTTAGAATATAAAGGGAGAGTGAAGTAGATTACAGGTCTACAGGACAGTTGTGTGTCAGGGGGAGTGGAAGTGTGTATAGGTCCACAAGATGGTTGTGTTTCAGGGGGAGTTACCATTTTCCATTCATGTCAAAGGGGGAGATAATGTTGTAGGAAGAGGTTCCATGATTTCAGGGAGAGTACTTGTGTTGCTATCAATGCCAAAGGGGGAGATTGTTGATCAGTGGTTGTCATGGATGTCAATCCAAGCAGCACCAGGGGCTAACCCAAAATTGCATGAGAATTTTTACCTACCAAATTAATATATTCTGGTTCAAGAATTATTTTTATGGTTTCTACTTGTCGAGATGTTTCCGTTGATATATGGCACGCCACATCATTCTTCACGGTTTGAGAGATATTCATGTTTGAAGTTTGTACCCCCATTTAGTGGGCTAAAACCCCATGGGGCTGTGGCAAGGGTCATTAAAAAGTCATAATTAATATTTTTTAAGCTCCTAAAATCCCTCCCACGTTCACTTGTTGAAGCCCCTCTCAACCTAAGCATTTATATAAATTGTGATCCTCATATCCTCCGCATGTAAGGGATTTCGCCATCTGAAACAGGTCATCGTGGAATTTTCGATCTAACGTTTTTTATACGAAGGTTCAGAAGCTGAAATTTTTATGAGGTGAAGCTAATATCCTGAGGAAGCTATTGTGAAAATTTTAGATTAAGGTGCGTAGTATTTTCGGAGATATGATCTTTGGAAGTCAGTGTTTTTGCAGGCTCCTGAAATTCATCTCAAAGAAGTGACCTTGGGAAAATTGTCATAAATCTCTCTCTAAGTATTGGATTGGAATTCCATAAAAAGTGGCAGATATTTCACACACTTTGGTTTTTTCTCTATCAATTTTAGAGCCAAATGAAGAAACAGTGAAATGTGGCACTCCGTACAAGTTCTCTCTGCTGAAACAGTCCATAATTAGGGCATTGTGAGAGATTGGGTATAACTCTCTCTTGAAGAATCCAAATTAGGTCAGACCTGTGGCATTGGAAAGATGACTTAGAGGAATACTATAGGACCAAAAATAAGATATTGGGGATCTGAAATAACAGAGATACACTAGATTCAATATCGAGCTCCTAGATGGCAAGAAAAAGCTAGATCATGTGTTGTCAAGGGTTGCAAAGGACCAGACTTTCTAGGGAAGCAAAGCAAATCAAGGTGCAGCAGAGGGTAGCATGAAAAGAGCAGCAACCAAGGTGCATAACAGCAACAATAATTTCATCATATGAAGTCTTCAAGTAGGCAGCACTGCATACAATCATTGTAAAGGTAACATTGTACTAAGACATTGTAAATACATTATTGTAAAAATTGTACTAGTGTATATCTGCCAAGAGTTGAACAGGTAGTGTTGGGAGGTCTAGGATCATCATTAGGTGGTTGTGTCAAAGTTGGGGTTATGGTCTAGTATCTTCTTCTTCTACATCATTCTATATCATTGTAAAGTGGACCATTTTCCCTAGTACGGGAGTCCATTCTTCTTTTATTCTTCTATAGGGTGGTAGGGTGGTGCTAGGGTGAGTTGTAGCTCATTGGGTGTTGGGGCATCCATTCAGTTGACTACTGAAGAATCTCGGGCATTGGAGCGTCCATCCAGTGGGAGCTGGAGAAGAATGCTTTTCTAGATTTTAGGAAGTTGGAGCTTTATTTTCAATTGGAATTGAATATTAAAGAATTATTAGAAAAGCATTAGGTGGTTTTTGTCCCGGATTTGGTTTCCACCTTAAAAACCGTGTGCATTTGTGCTCCTTTTGTTTACTGCTATCATTGTACAAACACTGATAATAATTGAAGATTAACTAATGCTCTAATTGAAAGAAATATTGATTCACCCCCCCTCTCAGTATTTCCAACAGTAAGCAAAGAAGTGGTTTGGTGAAGGAAGTTGTTATATGATCTATTCAAAGGACCGATGGATCCTATGATGATACATTGTGACAACAATAGTTGTATACGATTTTTTGAGTACCCAGTATTTCATGGAAATACAAAGCATATAAACAACAAGTATCACTATATTCAGGAGCTAGTACAAAATGATGTGATGTGGCTACAATATATCTCCATTGATGAGTAGGTAACTGACATATTGAAAAAATATCTTCCTAACAAGAAGCTTGTGTACTTGAGATACAAGCTTAGATTGGTTGATATATCCTCCCTAGTTGAGAGGGAGAGATAGGTACATCATTCTTGTGTTCACTTGGGAAGACAGAATGGAGGATTTGGTAACCATCTAGAATTTGATACTCTTTGAGGATGAGGTAAGGCTTCCAAGACAAGAGTATTCATGGATCATTATTCTTTGAGGACTATCTATACAAGATAATAATAGTCCAAAGAAGTTCATACTCGGTGAACACTCGAGTGGAGTATGTACCTTTAGAGACAATGATGATGGTGTCTATAAATCATTGGTCTCACCAACATAGTGATCTTGTGGAGAAATAGAGTTGTCATTCAAGGCCTTGCTATGTGACAATGATAGTTGATATGATGCTATATAGATGGGTTACCAATCTGACTCTTCTTATGAGATATATTTAGATGGAGAATGTCCATGTACCTCTTATGAATACCTCCCTAGTTAAGAGGGGGCATTGTAAAATGTGTAACTAGGTTAGGTCTTCATAAGTATGAAATGTATTTTTAATTCTTGTAAATTATGAAATGAAATAAAAATTATTATTATTATTTTGGAGCATGGGTTTCATGCTCAAGGTCTTTTATTTTATAGGGAAAGCACCCATTGAATGATTCTAGGATTTTTCCTAGGTCAAGAAGTCAAAAGAGTCATTGTCATAAGTTGAAGACCCCACTGGGCACATTGTAACTTGTAAAGAAATTTATTTTTGTCTTTAAAAGTGTCATAATACCCTCCAAGACCAAGTCAGCCTAGAAATTAGCAAGTTGACCTAAAAGGAAGAGCCACGTCCACCTTGAAGAGCATATATATAGAGGATAACTCGTCCTCCTTGAGACACACTCACTCATCAATCATTCCGGAAAATGAAGAGGAAGGATAAAGAAATGAATAAGAATAAGGACAAAGGATATTTGTTTTGGGCTAATTCTCTCTCACACGTGCTAAAGAGGACTACATTTTCTAAAGAAGATCGAGGACATCCATCTACAAGTTTGATCTTGGAGAAAAGGGGGAAAAGAGGTCAAGAGAAGGTCACCGAGGGTCTCTCTCAAGTTCCAAGAGTTAGGGAAAGGAAATTGAAGGTCAGAGGAGGGCCCTAGAAGAATATCAAAGTTCCTGTGTGTGGCAACAACAATTGCAGCAGTTGCAGGGAGGCCGAAATTTCAGATCTGCAGTGTTAATCAAGGTTGTCATTAATGTCAATATCACATTGTTCATGATGGAAAATTACTATGATGTGTGATGTTTCCTAAACATCCATTGATCATAATACCCTAATGATGATGGCCTTAAACTAACCATGAATATGCCCTAGAACCTGAATGATGTCCTTACCCTTCATAAGGAAGTATAAATATGTCATGCCAATCATGTGTCTATGATTGATTCTCATATTGATATAGACTTTAAGTGCCAATGATGTATATAATATACAATCCCTTGATGAAATATGGAGGACTATACATGAATTACCTTACATTGATGAAATATAAATTTCATGATGGGCTCTCTGGATGGAAATTAATGGATGCTGCACTCTGACATGGTTGGTAACATGATTGATGCTACACTATCACACATAAGGACATACATGATGATGAATTGGATAATTATGGGATATATTACATGAATGGCCTCACCATACTTGATGACATATAAATACATTATTGGATACATGACAATGGAGAAGCCATTAATGACCTCTTGTTGTCCTAATCACCTTTTGCACTAAAAATTCCAAACAGTCATAAAGAAAATTATTTTTTGACATATAGAATACATCATTTCACAATGGCACCTTCACCATATTGTAGAGGACTCTTTCCTCTTTCCAACTAGTCCTCACTCAGCCTCTAACTCCTAGTAGTTTAAGAGAAATTGATTTTTTAAGTTAATATATCATATTGTTTTTAATCTAGCCGACCTATACAAAGTCATTCATGTCGGCCTCTCTCCATGAGATGTGTATCTTCATTAGGGGTTGAAATCTAGTATAAATTGACATTGAAACACTTCATTTTAGCATCAAAAATTTCAGTGATTTTCCAGAGGTGAGATACAGAGCTGTAAAGGCACTAGCTAGGAGTTCAGACTACAGGATTGCAGACATGTTGGGGACTTCAATTCGGACCAGTGTTAAGGAGCCTTGGAACAGTGCCTTGGATCAATGAGATAAAAACTCGGACCTATTTTTTAGCAGACAGTGGAACCCTTTTAGGATTTTTTTGGTGGTGATTCCAAACGCATATCTGAGTTGTTCTTGAAGCATGGTTTGGTGGATTTTTGGATAAGTTTGTTAAGGTATGATTCAACCCTCTTGTGTGACAATGCTAAGGACAACTTTCATATCTCTGTTTGAGACTTATTTCAAGGCATGAATGGTAGTCCTGAATTTTTTGGCTATCTTGTGGAAGCATCTTGCTAAACTTGGAGCAGCTGGTTGGGCAGAATTGGAGCAGCCATTTAAGAACCTTTGTGTTGACTTGTAGCAAATCTTGGAGCACCTTTTTATGTCACACTCTGGAGCAAAATTGTTTTAAGCGACCTAGCCTATTGAAAAAATCTTTTTGAGCACTCTGAGCAGACTTGAGAAGGGACATATTAATACAGTGACACATTTTTTTTTCATATTTGTGGTGAAGTATAGTGGGATATTTTGCAGTCCAGTAGAGGGATAAAACATTTGTGAATAAATTAAAGAAATCTCTTGATACCAACCTATAACACTTGTTGAATACCCTTGAAACAGTTGTTTTAAATGTTGGGGCAGTCTCTTGTATTTACTTGTAAAAGAAGTTTAAGAATCATTCTTAATGTTGACTTGAAGAGTCTTGAAAGAAATATTGATACTTGACTAAAGACCTTATGAAGTAACTTTGGGAAAGGTGTTTGGGTGTCATGAATAATATTGAAGACACCATTGAAGGACATTTTATGCATACATCTCGTTGAGAAGTTGGAGTTGATATTGAACTGACCTTAGAGACATTATTGAAGAACCTTGTAGAGTGCTTTGTAGTTAAATATTCATGGAGATCCCTGGAGATCATTATGCATTGTAGAAGTCATCATGGAATGACCTTGGAGATCTTGTTTGGGTGACATGAACAGTGGAGACACCTTCATGTGAAGAACAAGGTTGTCATTGATGGTGTGACGTGAATACTAAGTGAACGGATAGTTAAAGATCGTTGACAAGGCTAGTTGTAGAATAAATTGGGAGCCTTGGATAACAGTTGAATTCATATTGAAGATTTGAAGCAATCGGTTCGAGCCCTAGAGGATTGGTGTCCTCAAGAAACTAGGTTGGAGCTTGAATCAGAGAAGGGTTGGTGCCCTTGGGGTTGGAGCCTCTAAACACAAGGTTGGTTCCTTGGATAGATAGGTTTGAAGCCCTATAGGTTGGAGCCTCAAAAAATTCCAAGTTGTTTCTTGGAAACAGTTTGGAGCCTGGGAGATTGAAGATCAGTGTCTTAATCTAGGGTTGGAGCCCTACACTTATTGTATCTATTTTATTGTAACGAAGAATTTAATAAAATCATGTATTATTGTTGTTCATATTGTGTTTTAAATATAAGTGATCTCACTAGTAAAAATAACAATTGGAAAGAAATATTGATTCACCCCCCCCCCCCTCAGTATTTCCAACATGCAGTAGGAGGCCGAAAATATTACAGCAAAAGGTTGAAAAGGTGTTACTAGAAGAGATTTGATTGGGTTTGACTAGATCGAAGTTGGCACATCATACGAAGATTTTTTTATTGGCCTTGGAGAGTATTGGTCGCAGTCTTAAGGTCATGGAATTCATCAATTGAATAATCTATAAGGAAGAGAAGATATTTAAGTCTTCTCCTCCCAAGAGGAGAGGTTTTGGCCCTGACTTGCAACCTATATATTATGTCATTGTTCTTCTTGTTTTGGTAGATGTTTGATTCTTCACACATATAATAATAAGGAAAAAAGACAATAAGTAAAAAGGAAACAAAAGTAGTTATCAAGTAAAGAAAATTAATCATAATCATTTCCCTATTGAATTGTCAACAAAAGTAACTTGACCAAACTTTGGGCATGATTTAAAAAATGCTTCTCATGGCTCTTGAATTAAAAGTATTCAGAATGAAATTTTCCTTAAAAAAAGACTTCAAAATATTTTCCAAGCTTCTCAAAGGTTGAACAACTTCTTGTTTGATTTATACAATGTCCTACTTAACTTCCTCTGTTCAGAGATGTGACTTTAGATCAAATAACCATACTTTTCAATAACTTGGTTATATAGGTGATGGTACATAATGCAAGAAATATTTTGAATACTTGACATGATATTTCCACAAAGGTGACATATCCTTAGATTCTCATGTCTCAAGTAAATATGTTTTACACAAGTCTATTCAAAATTTAATCCAAATTTCACTTCGGGATGTCAAACATTCTCAACATAGGTGCATTTTGGTTTTGTCCTTTAATATCATTGGTTTTGAACCATATTACACCTTAGGGTGGCTTATATCCTTTATATCATTTGTTGTTTGCTAATATAGATTAATCATGACAGTGGAATATGGTGTTTCAACATTTTCCATAAAGATCTATCAATCAAGACATCAAAAAAATATATCTTCCACAAAGTTATATCAATCAAGGCATCAAAAAAATTTGATTGCAGTGTGTTTGATTTGCTAATAGAATAATACTTTGAATTTTTCTTATGGCATATGGAACGACATGTATTCTGAAACTTTCTTTTTGGAGGATTCACTTTGTAACCTTGTAACTGTTTCCCAAGAATAATTTTGACTTTGGATAAAATCACTAAGATTAATAACACATACCTTGCAATATAGGAAGAATCTAGAAAATTTCTTGAAAGATAAATTTGCTATCTTTGATTTTGACTAAATAATTTTAAGACTAAATTTTGATATTCTTTGACCTTTGTATCTAGAGATTTACCACTAATCGCTTCAGAGATTAATTTCAATTGATACTAGAGTGGAGTGATTCATGGCCATACTTTGGTACATCACTAGACTAAGAAGAAAACAATGTTTCATCCTTAATAATTGCAATTTATGCTACATAGGTCACATACTAAAGTTAGATAATCCTGTTGGAGTGTCTTTTGTCAGTCCTTGTCCAAAACATATTCTTGAAACACTTTAAACTAAATCATCCATTCAATCCTAGACAGTTCGACTGACTTTGACTGAGATAACTCTGATAAAAAAATTTAGACTTGCTAATCACTTAGGCCTTCAAATAGACCCTCAACCTTCTTGTGAATCAATATGAGGGTTAACCTCAAGAACCTTGACCTTCCAACTTTCTTGTCTTACTAATACAAACTAGGATACTTAAAACTATTAATTTTTGTAGCATTGGATGTGTTCTAGACACGAAACTTTGTGGAGAGGCTAGAATACATGATATCTCCAAAACCCAGAAATCGTTTCTGGAAATTCTACCTAGAATTACCTCAAATAGATTATTAACCAATTTTTAAATATTACCTAAGTCTAAACTTAGGGAATATGTTTAATTAATCAGTATTAATTGAGATAAGTTAAGAATCATCTAGAAAATCACATGGATCGACAGAGAAATAATTTGGGTCATCGATTATGTTTTAATCTTGGTCGTTGGTGCTCCAACAGGAGATTATAAGAAGAAGTCAATGGGTAGATGTAGCACACACCAGTGCAGATACTCAGTTTCCCAGGCAGTTTGGTTTTCTTAGTAGCATAAGCTCAACAGAGCTAGAGTGTGAGTAGCGAGTGGACGAGGAGGGAAACAACATTCCAGGAGGAAATTTTCCAGTCCCTGGAAGAGGCAAATGAAGGAAGGTTGAAATTCTCATAGGGCCAGTGTAAGTTTTGCGCAAAGGGTGTCACAGGAGACTTAACTCATAGGCTAGGGAGGTGATTTCGGTGGAAAACAATAGTCGTGGGCTGAGACAAAATTCTCACAACAATTTTTCCAATATTTTCCTTAGATTATATTTCCAGTTGAGCATTTAAATTATTGTACTCATATCTGTTATTGAAGAATAATAATAAACCCTCATATGTTGCACCGATTTTCCCGCAATGTATTTTTCCGGGGACAATTGCCCAAAAATAACTGTGTCAAAATTATTGAGTGTGTGCTAGAATTTCTCAGTTTTCAGTATTCTATTTTCTACAATAATTTTTGTGGTGAAAATTGCGGTTGCGATTTTATTCATTGTTTTTTGTAGAAAATAAACTGAATAATTAATTTTTAGTTAGAAGAATAATTTCCAGTTGTTGCAATAGATAAAAATTTCACATGGTATTAGAGCAAGGTTGATCATCTGGAGAGCTCAAAAAAATTAAGGAAAGGTATTTCACTACTCAGCAATGGAAGTAGGCTAAAATTTCCAAGGGCAACGCAATATTTTTCCAAGGAGGCTGAGTTGCTTAAGGAAAATTTTGATTTTTCTGAGAAAGGGGAAGAAAAATTCTATCCTTCCAGATCGAGTAATTCCAGAGGCGAAGCGAGAAACTCATATTTTTCGTTGAACAGATCTCTAGATGGACGCAAGTGATTTCGCGGCATTTTGCTAGAAGCAGAGCCAGCGTCGGGGTGGAAAAGAGGAATAGCACACTATAAATTCTTCAGCATAACCATGGACAAAAGTAACATTCAGGAGACTTCAGATTTGTCTTCCATATTGGAGGATGAATTTTATTGCTTATTAGGACCATTTCATAGGGTGTCTGGCATATAGACAGTGTATAATAATCTCACATGATAAGGGTTATAGAATATTTTTCTAGCTACAAGGAGGAGCAGAAGGACTTCCATATTAGTATAGGAAACATAATAAAATGTACTCTAGTAGGGATAGGTATCATAGATTTTTAGAGGGATTCAAGAGTAAGCACCAACGCTATAGATGTATCGCATGTGTCAGGATTGGGTATGAACCTGATTTTAGTATCCCAGTTATAGGATAAGGGGTATGATATTCACTTCGTAGGGAAGAAAGTGTATGTCAAACACCCAAGTTGGAAAAAGGTAAGACAAATTGGAGTTTGAAGTAACAGATTATATCGGTTATATATTGATTCTCCAATGGCACTAATAGGCAGTGATAATAGCAGTGGGAAGGAGGTGAATGATTTATGGCATAGGAGAATGAGACATCTACACCATGGAGCACTTAGGATGCTCAAAGAAACAGTATTGTGGGTTCCAGAACTTATCACAGAACACAATGATGTGTGTAGAGGATGCGTACTTGGGAATTATGCTTAGGAAACATTTCAAAGAAGTGAAAACAGAGCTGATGGCATGTTAGGAGTCATACATTTAGATATTTGTGACCCGATATCCACTAGATCTCTCATCGATACCGAATATTTCGTCACCTTTATTTATGACCATTCCAGGAAACCTAGATCTATTTCTTGAAGACCAAAGATGAGGTCTTTGATCATTTCAAAGAGTTTAATGTTGAGATTCAACAAGATGATGATCCCAGTGAAAATTAAGCACCTTCACTAGGTGGGGCCCGCAGGCTATTTTTAGGTGTATGTTTATTTTTAGAATGGTGAGCATATTCTAAAATTAGCGGGAGACTAATTCTAGATGGTTGAGAAAATTTTGTCTTTAGATGAGTTTCTATTTTTAGAGATATGGGCGAAGTCTATTTATAGATCACATACCTAAAAATAGAATGCATCTTGATTATTATTAGCCCTTAATGATAATCAGACAATAAACAATAACTTATTCTTTTGAAGCACTTGATTTCAGTCAACTGATGTGGAAAACTAGTTATCTGAACGAATTACGCATTCCAAGGTTGGTTGGTGGGACATGCGCAATGGACTTCGTTGTAACTAATTTTGGCAGAGTTGTAATAGAGTTGGAAGAGTAGTTATGAGAATTTTTATTTAGTTAACCTCATTTAAGTGAGTTAAACTCAGTTGTGCTAGTTGTAACTCATGATACACTAGTGAGAGATTAGTGAATTAATTAACAAGCGGTGTCTCACATGCAACTAAAGAAGTACAACTATTAACTACTTGCATGTCATATCTAGTGGAGACCCAGTGGAGAGATAGGAGAAAGGGTGTGGTTGACTATCATTTGTGACTATAGTGATGCATTCAATGCATCTACACACACATTGCAGATGCCAATGAGGATTGCGCAATCAAGGAAGGCAAGATTGCATTCATTCAGGGATCTTCTTCAACAGGGATTGTGCAATGGAGGGAGGTTGTCAGGAGGCAGTGAATTGGTAAATGTGTGGACCAATTTTTGTATGATAGTGTGAGACGATTGTATATTATACTGAGAGCTCTATGAGTAGAGATTTGTATGAGATTGTTTCATGATCCACTGATATACATAATATATGATATTTGGGGTTTTTAGCTTTAATCTTTCATGGTAAAAACATCTTGTTATGTGTGATTGATTTTTCTTCATGTGTTTGCAATTGGCGATTTAATTTCCGAAAAGAATTAAGTAGAAGCATTATGTATTTAATAGTGGATTTAATTGATAGATCGGGAGAGTTTGGTAATACATCATAGTATTGTTTAAATTTCTGCATGGTATCGGAGCAGAAGAGATTGCAATATTGAAGCAGTGCTGAGTTTTGTTGGTGGAACGATTCAAATTTGTTGCAAGAATTTCTTGGTGCGACAGTTCAGTAAACATCAAAATGGCTTTCAATGGTTTGCGGTTGGAGTATGCACTTGAGGGCAGCTCAAACTACATTGCATGGAAGGATAGGATGGAGGTGGTGCTTGAAGATAATGGCTTGAAGGTATTCATCGATAGTGATATTTATAAGCCCACTTCGACGAATGCTACATTACTTGACGCCTGGAAAAAGAATGTTGCGAAGACAAGAAGGATTTTGTTGGAAGGTGTGAAAGAACATATTGTGTCAAGCCTTCACGGTAAAGCCACTCCATTTGCAATGTGGAAGGTTTTGACAAATATTTTCCAAAGCAGCAACGACCATAGTAAGTTGGTGCTGAAAGATAAACTTAGAAAAATCAAAATGGAGAAGGGAGACAGTATTCTAAAGTATCTCACAAAGTTTTTCCAATTTCGAGATGAACTGGGGAGTGCGGGAATTATGGTTGCTGATGATGACTTGGTGAGCTTGGATCTCTTGGGTCTTCCAAAGAGTTGGCAAATTTATGAAGACTCTGTCAACGGATGGGAGAAACTGACGGATTGGGAATGACTTTGGTCGGATCTAGTGCAAGAAGAGATAAGGCAGAATACCAAGGATGGCTCCTCATCAAAGCATGATGATGAAGAGGATTGTGCTTTGGCTACCAAAGCAAGGAAAGGGAAGGGGAATAAATTCCACTCAAAATATGAGGCTAAAGGCAAGAAGCTAGATTTGTCCAAAGTGAATTGTTTTCAATATCACGAACATGGGCATCTTGCCACTAACAGCCCACAGAAAAAGAAGAACAAGAAATATGTTGGAGCTATAGCTAGTGAGGCCCTTGCCTCGCAATTTGAACTTGATTTCTCCTTGATCACATGCTTGGTCTTAAGCGCAATGGGATCGGTGTGGTATCTTGATAGTGGTGCTTCCTTCCACATGACAGGAGATAAGGAGATTTTCAGTGACTTGGAGGAGAAAGATCTCCAAATGCATATAGAGATCGGTGCCGATGGACGATACAGTGCGACTGGAATTTGTACCATTAAATTTGAGAGGGAGTCAAGTAAACCATTTATGTTGAAATATGTTATGCATGTTCCAGGTCTAAAGAATAACTTGGTCTCAGTCACGATGTTGGAGGACAGAGTTTATGACGTTGTTTTCAGCAATGGAAAAGCTTTCCTGTGACATAAAACAATGGGTCAAGCCAAGAATATAGGTATTCAAGTTAAGAATCTCTACAAGCTAGAGGTAGATGGTTGTGCTGCAATGGTGGGCAAAGCAAAAGAAGTGGTGAGTCGAGATGAGGGAAAATTATGGCACAGGCGATTGGGCCATCTTCACCATGGCGCCCTAAAGATTTTGTATCAGATTTATACTGGACTTCCCAAGGGTACAGTTGCGCAGTTAGATCAGTGCAAGGGATGTACTATGGGTAAGTTTGTGAAGACCACCTTTCATGAAAAGGAGAACCGTGCTTGGGTGATCCTGGAGAGAGTTCACACAGACATTTGTGGGCCATTCTCAGTTTCTTCAACAACAAAACACAGGCATTATGTTATTTTTTTTATGAATATTCTCGTAGAAGTTGGATCTTCTTCATGTAGAAGAAGGATCAAACATTCTCAAAGTTTTGTGAGTTTAAAGCATTGGTGGAGAAAGAGTTGGGGAAGCAAGTGAAGGCTCTACGGAGCGATAATGGTGATGAATATATCTCGAATGAATTCAAAGACTTATGTAGCAAAGAAGGAATTCGGAGAGAACTCATAGCGCCTCATAACCCACAACAGAATGGGGTCGCGGAGAGGAAGAACAAAATGATCATGGGTGTTGCACGAGCTATGCTGCATGATTAGGGCCTACCAATGTACTTGTGGGCGGAAGCATGCAAACTGCGGTTTATGTGCAAAACCGTTGTCCTCATAGAGTATTCGGCATGAGTACACTTGAAGAAGCTTTTACTGGTAAGAAGATGGATGTTTCTCATTTAAATATTTTTGGCTCATTTGTTTATGTTCATGTGACCAAGAACGCCAGGAAGAAGCTGCAGCCGACTACTGAAGTTGGGATATTTGTGGGGTACACAGAAACACCCCATAATTATCATGTGTATTTTTCAAACAGTTGAATGACTATGGTGTGACGGGATATAAAATTCAATGAGGAGAAAGCCATGAAGTTGTCACTTGAGAGGGAGCTATACTTGCATGCAGAGGAGGAACTACTTGTTCCCAAAGATGAACCTTTAGATGTGGATTAGCCACAGGAGGAAGTTCATGGAGTGGAGGAGTCCACTCACACAGAGCCAAAAATCAGAACAGGTAGAACGCGTACCATAGAAGCTGAGAGGCTGAAGCTTGATACGGAACAGAATGTAGGAGTCCCTACTTCATATCACAGACAGAGACAGTCTCCTGACAGTTTCACTGGATACATGGCTCTCATGAGAAAATGTATTGTGATATATCCATCTTCCTTTCAGGAAGCAGTGCAGGAGCCCACATGGGTAGATGCAATGGCAGAGGAGTATGACTCTATTGTCAGAAACAATGCTTGGGAAATTGTTCCAAGGCCGATTCATAAATCATTGGTAGGTTCAAGATGGATCTACAAGGTAAAGCAAGATGCTGATGGGAGTATTGAGAAGTATAAGGCAAGATTTATGGCCCGGGGCTTCTCACAGATCGAGGGGATTGATTATGAAGAAATGTTTTCACCTGTCTCATGGTATTCTTCCATAAGGACCATCCTTGCTCTCTTAGCGCAGAAGGGTTGGCACATTCATCAGATGGATGTGAAGACTATGTTCTTTAATGGGATCATTGAGGAAGAAGTGTGCATTGAGCAGCCTAAATGTTTTGAGATCTTTAGCAGTGAGTCGCATGCATGTAGACTCAAAAGAGCGTTGTATGGGCTGAAGCAAGCACCCCGTGCTTGGTACACTCGGATCGACAGCTATTTCACTGTACTTGGCTTCACCAAGAGTGAGGCGGATGAAAACCTATACTAGATTGTGGTGGAGGGTAAGATTTTAATCATTTTTCTTTACGTTGATGATTTAATACTGACTGGTGATGAGCAACTGATACACTCATGCAAGGAGGATCTTGCAAAGGAGTCTGAGATGAAGGATATGGGCCTCCTTCAGTATTTCCTTGGATTGGAAATATGGTGAATTGTTTTTGTCTCAAGGCAAGTATGCTCGGGAGATACTTGGTAAGTTTCACATGGAGGCCTGCAAACCCATGGAAACTCATCTTCTAGGAAACTGGAAGAAAGAGGATGCTACATCAGCAGAGATAGTGGATGCTACTGTCTATCGACAATTGGTGGGTTTGGTCATGTATTTAGTTAATACAAGACTGGACATATTCTATGCGGTGAACTAACTTAGTCAAGCGATGGTTAAGCCTACCAAGCTCTTTTGGAAGGTGGGCAAGCATGTCCTAAGATATCTCAGGGGCACATCTGAGTATGGCTTATGCTACAGACAGACAGATGAGGTGAAGTTTCATGGCTTCATAGATGCAGATTGGGCAGGCAGCCCAACGGACAGAAAGAGCACATTAGGAGGGGTTTTTAGTATCGGATCTATAAATGTTTCTTGGTACAGTAGGAAACAGAGATCCGTGGCACTCAGTTTAGCAGAAGCAGAATACATGGCAGCAATTCAAGCTGCATGTGAGGCTATCTGGATGAGGAAGATCCTGGTTGGTTTGTTTGGTTCTCATTTAGATCCTACAGTGATTCATTGTGATAATCGGAATTGCATTAAAATCTCGATTAATCATGTGTTTCATGATAGATCTAAGCATATAGATATCTGTTATTATCATATCAGAGATTGTGTGAAGCGGAAGATCATGTTGGTTCAGCACATTCCTACGGAAGATCAGGATGCAGATATTCTGACGAAGGTGCTCACCAGGAGAAAATTCAAATACCATAGAGGCAAGATCGGGGTGAAGGATAATCCTTTTCTTATTGAGAGGGAGTGTTGAGATTCAACAAGATGATGATCCTAGTGAAAATTAAGCACCTTCACTAGGTGGGGCTCGTAGGCTATTTTTAGGTGTATGTCTATTTTTAGAATGGTGAGCATATTCTAAAATTAGCAGGAGACTAGTTCTAGATGGTTGAGAAAATTTTATCTTTAGATGAGTTTCTATTTTTAGAGATATGAGAAAAGTCTATTTATAGATGTCATATCTAAAAATAGAATGCATGTCGATTATTATTATACCTTAATAATAATCAGACAATAAATAATAACTTATTCTCTTGAAGCATTAGATTTCAGTTAAATGATGTGGCAAACTATTTAGCCGAAGTAATTACACATTCCAAGGTTGGTTGGTGGGACATGCGCAATGGACTTCGTTGTAACTGATTGTGGCATAGTTATAACAGAGTTGGAAGAGTAGTTATGGGAGTTGTTATTTAGTTTAACTCAGTTAAGTGAGTTAAACTCAGTTGTGCTAGTTGTAACTCATGATACACTAGTAAGAGATCAGTGAATTAATTATTTAATTAATTCACAAGCAGTGTCTCACATGCAACTGAAGAAATACAATTGTTAACTACTTGCAAGTCATATCCAATGGAGACCCAGTGGAGAGATAGGTGAAAGGGTGTGGATGACTATTATTTGTGACTATAGTGATGCATTAAATGCATCTACACACACATTGGAGATTCCAATGAGGATTGCGCAGTCAAGGAAGGCAAGATTGCATTCATTCAGGGATCTTCTTCAGCAGGGATTGTGCAGTGGAGGCAGGCTGTCAGCGGGTAGTAAATTGGAGCATGTGTGGACCAATTTTTGTAGGATAGTGTGAGACGATTGTATATTGTACTGAGAGCTCTATGAGCAGAGATTTGTATGATATTGTTTCATGATCCATTGATTTACATAATATATGATAGTTGGGATTTTTAGCTTTAAGCTTTCCCAGTAAAGACATCTTGTTATGTGCGATTGATTTTTCTTCATGTGTTTGCAATTGGCGATTTAATTTCCACAAAGAATTAAGTAGAATGATTATGTATTTAACAGTGGATTTAATTGTTAGATCAGGAGAGTTTGGTAATACATCACAGTATTGTTTAAATTTCTACATTTAAAGCTCTCGTGTATAATGAGACAGAGAGGAATATCAAGGTGCTTCACTCAGATAATGGTGGAGAATACATTGATAAGGACTTCACAGAATTATGTACAAAGGAAGGCATCAAGAGAGAATGGGAAAATCCATATAATCCACATCATAATGGTGTAGCAGAGTGGAAAAAAATAACCATTGTTGGAGTTGTAAAGGCTAGTTATATGACCAAGATATACCCATATTTCTATGGGAAGAGGCATGTAACACGATAGTATATATTCAAATTAGGACTCCTCATAGGGCATTAGGGAATAAAATGCCAAAAGGAGTATTCATAGGGAAGAAGCTAGAGGTTATCCACTTCATAATTTTTGGTAGTGTTGTTTATTTCCACATGCCAAATGATAAACGTACCAAATTGGATTTGACTACAGAAAAGGGGTTCTTCATTGGGTAAGGACTATTATAGTAAGGTGAGACATAAATTTCATGGAGGACTGAGCTTTCAGAGATCTCGTGAGATGCCTGCAGGTGATCAGAATCAGTCAGCAGAAGCTCCTTTGGTCCAACAGCTGGAGAAACCAATGGGATAGGTAGGAGGACAGCCACAGGGATCGAGTACAGTGACCACTACCAGTATTTCCTTAGGTACAGGAAATCCAGGAAGTTCTCAGCAAATGGAGCAATAGATACATGATGAGGAGGAGCTGGATGAACCTCCCACGACTAGTGGTTGAGCCAGCAGAGAGGTTCTTCAGACATTGAGAGATGAAAAGGATTTTATTGGAACTTATAAGACGAACAAAAGGTAGCGCAGACAGCCTGTCAGGTACGAAGTGTTGGTAGCTCAAGTTGCAGAACCTTCAAGATTTTAAGAGGCCACACAAAATCAAGTTTGGGTAGATTCCATGGTAGAAGAGTATAGCTCTATCATGATGAATGATGTTTGGGAGGTAGTACCAAGTCCGAAAAACATATCAATCATAGGTTCTAAGTGGATCTACAAGATCAAATATGATAAATATGGTAGTGTGGAAAAGTACAGGGATAGGTTCATGGCAGAGGGTTATGCACAAAAATAAGGGATATATTATGAGGAGACGTTCACCCCAGTAGCCAGATACACTTATATCCGGTCAGTTATATCCCAGGTAGCTTAGATGGGATGGAAGATTCACCATATAGACGTCAAGAAAACCTTCTTGAATGATGTGAAAGAGGAATAAGTGTACATATAATAGCCAGAGGGATTTGAGACTCATGAAGATCGTACTCATGTGTGAAGAATGAAGAAATCTCTATACGGACTTAATCAGGCTCTTGGGCATGGTATGGTAGGATTGACAGCTACTTGCAGCATATGGGATTCGTCAATAGTGACACATATCCCAACCTTTTGTAGAAATTTGAATAATTTGCTGAATTATTCACCGATATTATCCTGATTACACTATATTTAAGCTTCATGCATAATACATAACCTCTTCTACAATTGATCATCAATATGCGGAAATAGAAATCAGTCGCATGCGCTCATTAAAACATAATCAAGCACACATATCAACACAGGATGTAATGGGGAAAGCAATAGCTGAAAACCCCCAACTATCTGTGTATTATAATGATAGAGAACATGTAACAATACATAGCACAAAGCTCTCACGGCTCTCAGCACTATCTCAATGCTACACACAAAACTAGTATAGAAGATGAACTAGTCACAGGTTAAAATCTCCTCCACAAGTCTGCCTGCCTCTACTGCGCAATCCAAGTTGATTAATGATGAGATCCAAGTTCAAATCCCACTAGCTCCAACTTCGCAATCCTCATTGCAATCTCCATCAATGTGTGTGCAAATCTCATGCACAGCCAATAGTCACAACTGATAGTAGACTCACCCTTTCACCCACCTCTAACATTGGTCTCCACTGAACTGTCCATGCATTGTAGTTAACTGATGTGTTCTTTAGTTGATTTATGAGTTAATAATTAGTGAATTAATTAATAATTAATTCACACCACTCATCACTAGTGTATTTATCAGTTAGACTAAATACAACTAGTTCAACTAAGTTAAACCGAACACAACTCCAACAACTGTCTCATCAACTCCACCAAACTCTGCCACTTGAGTTCTAACTGAAGTCAACCATGCAATAGCTCAACTAACCCTTTGGAAAAGCATATTTCCTTCTATTAGCTGCATGTGCCACATCCAAGCATCAAACTGAAGTGCTCCAAGAGGATAAGATAATGTTTATAGTATAAATATTATTAAGGGTTAATAATATTTGACTGTTCTATTTTTAGCCCGGTAGTCTAAAAATAGAAACCGCCCAATGTCTAAAAATAGAGGTCCATCTATTTTTACCAACTCTACCAATCATCCATAAATAGCATCCTACAACTCATAGACCATGATCCATATGTCTAAAAATAGACATATTCTAAAAATAGACTTTGCGCCAAAAATAGCCTGTGGGCCCACTTAGTGAAGGCGACTTCATTTCACTAAGCTCCATCATCTTGTTGCATTTTCAACACTCCCTCTCAACAAGATATGGATTATTTTCAACCCCTATCCTGCCTCTGTGGTATTCGAATTTGCTCCTGGTGAGCGCCTTCGTCAAGATATCAGCATCCTGATCCTCCGTGGGAATATATGAACGTAACATGATTCTCCGCTGCACACAGTCTTTGATATGATGGTACCTGATGTCGATGTGTTTGGATTTATCATGAAATACTGGATTAGCCGAGAGTTTAATGCAACTCTAGTTATCACAATAAATCACAGTAGGATCCAAGTGTGACCCGAACAACCCAACCAGGATCTTCCTCATCCATATGGCCTCGCATGCAGCCAAGCTTGCTACCATATACTCAGCCTCTGCTGAACTGAGTGCCACGGATCTCTGCTTCCTGCTGTACCAAGAAACTGTTGTCGACCCGATACTGAAGATCCCTCCATATGTGCTCTTTCCGTCCGTTGGGCTCCCTGCCCAATCTGCATCCGTGAAGCCACACAGCTTCACCTCATCCTCCTGTCTGTACCACAAGCCATATCCCAATGTGCCTCTAAGATAACGCAATACATGCTTGCCTGCCTTCCAGAAGAGCTTGGTAGGCTTAACCATAGCTTGAGAAAGCTGGTTAACAGCATAGCATATATCGGGTCGTGTATTGACCAAATACATAAGCGACCCCACCAACTGTCGATAAACAGTGGCATCCACTACCTCCGCTGAAGTAGCATCCTCCTTCCTCCAACCTCCAAGAAGAGGAGTATCAACAGGCTTGCAGCCATGCATGTTGAACTTCTCCAGTATCTCCCGGGCATACTTACCCTGAGAAACAAACAGTCCATCACTGCGCTGCCAAATTTCCAATCCCAGGAAATAATGAAGGAGGCCCAAGTCCTTCATCTCAAACTCTTTTGCAAGATCCTCCTTGCATGAGAGTATCAACAACTCATCACCTGTCAAAATCAAATCATCTACACAAAGTACAATGATCAGCAACTTACCCTCCACCACAATCTGGTATAGGTTAGGATCCGCCTCACTCTTGGAGAATCCAAGTCCGGTGAAATAACTGTCTATCCATGTGTACCAAGCACGAGGTGCTTGTTTCAACCCGTACAGTGCTCTCTTGAGTCTGCACACATGCGACTCACTGCTGAAGATCTCGAAACCTTCAGGCTACTCTATGTACACCTCCTCCTCAATGACTCCGTTGAGGAACGCAGTCTTCACATCCATTTGATGAATGTGCCACCCCATCTGCGCTAAGAGAGCTAGGATCGTCCGTATGGAAGAGTACCTTGCGACAGGTGCAAAGGTCTCCTCATAATCGATCCCCTCGATCTGTGAGAAGCCACGGGCAACAAATCTTGCCTTGTACTTCTCCACACTCCCGTCAGCCGCCTGCTTCACTTTGTAGATCCATCACGAACCCACCACTGATTTCCCCTCCGGTCTTGGGACAATCTCCCATGCACTGTTTCTGACGATCGAATCATATTCTTCGATCATGGCATCAACCCATGCGGGTTCCTCCACAGCTTCCTCAAAAGAGGATGGCTCCGTCACAACACATTGACTCACAAGAGCCATGTATCCAGTGTATCGATCCGGTGACTGTCTCTATCTGCGTTGTGATGTAGGTGGTCCTACAACCTTCTCTGCATCTTGAGCCAGTCGCTCAGCTTCTGTAGTGCGCTTCCGCCCTCTGATGGTTGGCGCTGTATGAGTGGTCTCTTCCACTCCATGAACCTCATCTTGTGGCTGATCCACATCCTGTGTCTCATCCTTAGGAACTAATAGCTCCTCATCTGCATCCAAGTGTGGCTCCCTCTTAAGCGAACACTTCATGGCTTTCTCCTCATGAAATTTGATATCCCATCGCACAATAGTCTTGCGACTGTCTAGAAAATACACATGATAGTTGTGGGGTGTATCAGTGTACCCCACAAATATCCCAACCTCTGCGGTTGGCTCCAGCTTCTTCCTGGCATCCTTCGTCACATGCATGTGTGGCCAGTGAACCAAAATCCTCAAATGGGAAATATCGTGTTTCTTACCGTAAAAACGCCTCCTCTAGTGTACTCATGCCACATTTTGAGGACAACCCGTTTCCGTACATATACCGGCAGTATTGCATGCCTCTGCCCACAAGTGAATGGGTAGGCCCTGATCATGCAACATCGCCCGTGCAACACCCACGATCATTCTGTTCTTCCGCTCAGCAACCCCATTTTGCTGTGGGTTATGAGGTGCTATGAGCTCTCTTCGAATCTCTTCTACGCTGCAAAAGTCCTTGAATTCGCCAGAGATGAATTCACCACCATTGTCGCTCCTAAGAGCCTTCACATGATTCCCCAATTCCTTCTCAACCAGTGCCTTGAACTCACAGAAATTTGAGTATGTCTCACTCTTCTTCTCGCACAGAAGAAGATCCCAAGACTTTCGAGAGAAATCATCAACAAAGATCACATAATACATGTGCTTTGCTGTCGAAGCAACTGAGAAAGGACCACACACGTCTGTGTGAACTCTCTCAAGGATCGTCGTGGCGCGACTATCCTTCTCGTGAAAAGTGGCTTTCACATACTTCCCTAAAGTACACCCCTTGCACTGATCTGACTGCGCAAGAGTGCCCTTAGGAAGCCCAGTAGAAATCTGCTGCAGAATCTTCAAAGCTCCATGGTGAAGGTGGCCCAATTTCCTGTGCCACAGTTCGCCCTCATCATCCCGGCTCACCACTTCTCCCGCCTTGCATGCCATTGCTGCGCAGCCATCTACTTGCAACTGATAAAGGTTCTTGACTCGAACCCCTATCTTCCGGGTCTCTCCAGTTGTCTTACTGCGCAAGAAAGCTTTTCCTTCGCTGAAGACCACATCATACCCCTTGTCTTCCAACATCGCCACAGAGATCAGATTCTTCATCAATCCTGGAACATGCAATACTTCCTTCAATACGAAGGGTTTACCATACTCCCTCTCAAAGGAAATGGTACCGATACCGGTCGCACTGTATCTACCATCATCGCCCATCTCGATGTGCACTCCAAGATCTTTCTCATCCAGATCTGAAAACAGATCTCGATCTCCAGTCATGTGAAAAGACGCACCACTGTCCAAGAACCATACTGATCCCATCACACTTGATACCAAGCATGCGATCAGCAAAAAATCCAACTCAAACTACGAGGCTAAGGCCTCTCCAGCTGCAGATCCAGCAGCTTGCTTATTTTTCTTCTTCTGTAGACAATTTGTGGCATAATGTCTGTGTTGGTGACAGTGAAAGCACTTCACCTTGGACATGTCTTGCTTCTTGCCTTTCGCACCGGAATGAGAAGCTTTATTGCTCTTCCCCTTCTTTGCTTTGGTAGCCAAAGTGCAATTTTCTTCATCAGATGCCTTTGATGAAGATTCGTCTCTGGTATTCCGCCTTATCTCCTCTTGCACAAGATCCGACCAAAGTCACTCCCATCCTGGCAATTTCTCCCGACCATTGACGGAATCCTGATAGGCATGCCAACTCTTCGGAAGACCAAGGAGAGCCAAGCTCACAAATTCCTCATCATCGACAGTCACCCCCACACTTCCAAGCTCATCCCTGCATTGGATGAACTTCGTGAGGTACTTCGGCATACTGTCGCCTTTCTCCATCTTTATGTGTCTGAGTTTATCCTTGAGCGCCAACTTCCTCTGGTCGCTCTTGCTTTGGAATAAATCTGTCAACGCTTCCCACATCAAGTATGGAGAAGCTTTTCCATGTTTTCTAGATACAATGTGATCCTTCACGCCCTCCAATAGAATCCTTCGACATTTTGCCATCTTCTTTTTCCAAGCCTCAACTTGAGCAGCATCAGTAGGCTTTGGGATCTCAGCTTCAATGAACTCCTTCAGCCCGTTATCATCTAATACCGCCTCCATCCGGTTCTTCCATGCAACATAATTCGAACTGCCCTCAAGGGCATATTCCAGTCGCAATCCGTTGAAAGACATTTTGACTTCGACACCAAGAAAACTGCTGCAAATTCGAATTCCAAATTCTGCTGCAAATTCGAATTCCACCAGCTCAAAACTCAACAGCTTCCGATCTATGAGAACAAATTATTTCTAGCACAGAGATCGAGTGTAGGGGCATTTACTGGATATATCACCTTTCAAAGAAAGGATGGATCCAGAGGCTACCTGGCCCGTTACAGACTCTGTCTACCGAAATAATTGTAATCACTGTAATAGATCCGATGATCAATCTCGCTCTGATACCATGTAGAAATTTGAATAATAGCTGAATTATTCACCGAGATTATCCTGATTATACACTATTTAAGCTTCATGCATAATACATAACCTCTTCTACAATTGATCATCAATATGCGGAAATAGAAAGCAGTCGCATGCGCTCATTAAAACATAATCAAGCACACATATCAACACAGGATGTAATGGGGAAAGCAATAGCTGAAAACCCCCAACTATCTGTATATTATAATGATAGAGAAAATGTAAGAATACATAGCACAAAGCTCTCACAGCTCTCAGCACTATCTCAATGCTACACACAAAACTAGTATAGAAGATGAACTAGTCACAGGTTCAAATCTCCTCCACAAGTCTGCCTGCCTCTACTGCGCAATCCAAGTTGATTAATGATGAGATCCAAGTTCGAATACCACTAGCTCCAACTGCGCAATCCTCATTGGCAATCTCCATCAATGTGTGTGCAAATCTCATGCACAGCCAATAGTCACAACTGATAGTAGACTCACCCTTTCACCCACCTCTAACATTGGTCTCCACTGAACTGTCCATGCATTGCGCTAATCGATGTGTTCTTTAGTTGATTTATGAGTTAATAATTAGTGAATTAATTAATAATTAATTCACACCACTCATCACTAGTGTATTTATCAGCTTAGACTCAAATAATACAACTAGTTCAACTAAGTTGGAAATCTTAACACAACTCCACCAACCTGCCTCATCAACTCCTACCCAAACTCGCCACTTGGAGTTCTAACCGAAGTCAACCATGCAATAGCTCAACTAACCTCAGAAAGCGTATTTTCCGTCACCTCGCATGTGCCACATCCAAGCATCAAACCGGCGTTCCAAGAGGATAAGATAATGTTTATAGTCTAAATATTATTAAGGGTTAATAATATTTGACTGTTCTATTTTTAGCCCTGCAGTTTAAAAATAGAAACCGCCCAATGTCTAAAAATAGAGGTCCATATATTTTTACCAACTCGACCAATCATCCATAAATAGCATCCTGCAACTCATAGACCATGATCCATATCTCTAAAAATATACTTTGCGCCAAGCTCCATCATCTTGTTGCATTTTCAACACCTTTAATATCTAATGGTAGAGTGTGAGCCATGTTGAGCTGCATTTTTGCCCATGTTTTTACAACTTTTATCAGATAATTTTATGATTGTACCTAGTGTTTTAATCTGTTTTATATTATTAAGTTGATTATAAATTATTTTTATTAATTAAATTGAATGAATATTTTGTGTAATAATATCGTTATTAATAGATTTCTTCTTGGTTGCAGGAAGGTTCGGTACAGGAATGCATTTGAGTACGAATTCACCAAATGCATAAAAGCAGCAGCTGGGTAGTTGAGTACGAGATTATTGTAGGTGAAAATATCCATTTTGCGACCAAATGGAGAAAAATATCTAAATTATGAGATGTGGGTTTTGTTCAAAGCACCATGTTTCATATAACCCAGAAACCGTTTGGAAAAATTCGGCTTCGTGAAGGAGTTATCGTCAAGGGAATATTCCACTAAAAACCATTTCTGAACATGAACGTAATGGGTCTTTATGAATATTACTACTCTGGTTATGTCTAGGTATTAAAACAAATCCCAGTTTACTCTCAATATGCCAAGGATCATTTTTGGGCTTGTTCCACATTAGTTGAAGCGAAGACACTTGTTTCACTCTATTTCAACATTTGTTCTACCTAGTGTTGAGGAAAGCACAAATTTACTTCTTGCTACAGAGAGGAACTTCTTGAACTACAAGATAAAAATTTGGCTAGCATGATTAGAATGCAACAACAACGTACAAGGAACTTTTGGAGAGAACACTGGTGTGCAGATGTTCCATTTAAACTAAAGCACCTTGCTCGTGACCCTGAACATTTTCTTTGGGCAGTAAGTATTGCACAATCACGTTGCATTACAATGACTATGAAAATTGGGGCCAAAGTCCAGCAGGCCAATATGATAATTCCATACGCTGACATGATGAATCATTCATTTAACCCAAATTTTTCATATCGATGGCGTAATAACAGTTCATGGAGTCGGGAATTAATTGTGCAAAATTGAAGAAGCAGATTTAAATAATTTTGAGCGATTCAAAGTGATGCTGGCTAAGATCAAGAGCGGCGCAGTTGTTGAAGATTGCAACAAGAAACAGTGAAGGAGGCATCCTGAAACATCATTCCTGATCCTAGTTGGAAAGTGATCACCTAAACTAGGTGGGGGCCACACAGGTCATTTTTGTCGCAAAGTCTATTTTTAGACATATTGGGCAGAATCTATTTTTAGATTACTAGTCTAAAAATAGATATGTCGAATATTATTAGCTCTTAATAATATTTGGACTCTAAACATTAACTTATTATCTTGGAGCACTTCAGTTAAGTGCACAGATGTGGCACAGGAGCTGACAGAAGGAATTACGCTATTCCTGAGGGTTATGTGGAGCTATTGCATGGATACTTCAGTTAGAACTCATGTGAGAGAGTTTGGTGGAGTTGATTGAGGAAGTTAATGGAGTTGTGTTCAGTTTAACTAATCTAAACATAGTTGAGCTATTTGTATCTAGTTTAATTGATTGATACAATTAGTGAGAGTGGTGTGAATTAATTATTAATTAATTCACTAATTATAAACTCATTAATCAACTAAAGAATACATCAGTTAACTTCAGTGCATGGATAGTTTCAGTGGAGACCAGTGAAGAGATAGGTGAAAGAGCAGTGTGACTATCAGTTGTGACTATAGTGATGCATGGTTTGCATCCAACACTCAGTAGAGATGCCTTTAAAGACTGCGTGAACAAGTTTGATGAAATTTGAACTCATCAAGAGCTATTCTTCAGTAGGGATTGCGTAATAGAGGCAGGCTAAGGGCTGGCAAAGATCGGTGCATGGGATTTGCAAGATCGGGCCTAATTAGTGTGGAGAAATTGGAGATTATACTGAGAGCTTGTGAGGAGCTTTGTATAATGATTGTTACATGATCTCTATGACATATATAATATACAGATAGTTGGGGGTTTTCAGCTTTAAGCTTTCCCATTACATAACGTGTTCATATGTGTGAATTTTTATGGTTTTAATGTGTGCATGCAATTGATTTTATTTCCGCATGTAATGATCAATGGTAGAAGAGATTCTGTATTGTGCATGAAGTTAAAATAGTGTGTGATCAGGAGAATCTCGGTGAATAATATATCATTTATTCAAATTTCTACATGGTATCAGAGCGATATTGATCATTGGAGCAATTGCAAAGCATTGAAGTGGTTGAGTTTTAGGATAAACTCAGGAAAATAAAAATGGAGAAGAATGACACTATTCTGGTATACTTGACAAAGTTTGTCCACTGCAGGGATGAGCTTCGGAGTGTAGGAGTTAGTGTGGATGAGGAAGGACAAGTCAAGAAGGTTGGGATTCGAGCAAAGAATCTCTACAGACTTGAAGTAGATGGGATGTCTACAGAGCTTCCTACTGTTGGGAAGTGCGAGAAAGACATGCAATTGATGCCTGAGAGGGAGAAATTTTTGCATGCAGGTAAGAGTGAACCTCGGGATGTGGAGCAGCCACAAGATGAGGATCATGGAGTGGGAGCAACCACTCATGCAGAGAAATTTCGTGCCAGATGGGCAGAGGGAGTGCATGCAGCTATACCACCAAGTGAGAGGTGGGGCGACATGCATGATTAATCCCAAGAGGAGATTTCTGGGCAGGATTCATGAGATGGTGTGGATCTCATGAATTGAACCTGGCTACGAGGTGCCCACAGCGCAGCAGTAGCATGATCAGTTGGATTGATGCAGGCAGATCAAAGTGACAGTGTCAGATACTGGAGCGCGGATCAGAGTTGACAACAAGTGCAAGAGTGCATGGGTGCAAGAGTTCAACAGCGCAGTGGTTCCTGATGACATGTGCAGTTGGTACCAGCAAAATTCGAGGACTTTGATGATAGATGCATCAGATTGATTGAGTTGTTTGGAGCCTATTCAGTTTCAGAGGAGTTGCAGAGCAGATGCATGAAGTTGCATGGCGCTTGTGAAGGTTGCAGGGCAAATGCATGGAGTTGCATGTCGCATGCAAAGATAGTCCTTTCTTGTTGAGAGGGAGTTTTGAATATTGCAACAAGAAACAGTGAAGGAGGCATCCTAAAACATCATTCCTGATACTAGTTGGAAAGTGATCACCTAAACTAGGTGGGGGCCACACAGGTGATTTTTGTTGCAAAGTCTATTTTTAGACATATTGGGCGGAATCTATTTTTAGATTACCAGTCTAAAAATAGATATGTCAAATATTATTAGCTCTTAATAATATTTGGACTCTAAACATTAACTTATTCTCTTGGAGCACTTCAGTTAAGTGCACAGATGTGGCACAGGAGCTGACATAAGGAATTACGCTATTCTTGAGGGTTATGTGGAGCTATTTCATGGATACTTCAGTTAGAACTCATGTGAGAGAGTTTGGTGGAGTTGATTGAGGAAGTTAATGGAGTTGTGTTCAGTTTAACTAATCTAAACATATTTGACCTATTTGTATCTAGTTTAACTGATTGATACAATTAGTGAGAGTGGTGTGAATTAATTATTAATTAATTCACTAATTATAAACTCATTAATCAACTGAAGAATACATCAGTTAACTACAATGCATGGACAGTTTCAGTGGAGACCAGTGCAGAGATAGGTGAAAGGGCAAGTATAACTATTAGTTGTGACTATAGTGATGCATGGTTTGCATCCAACACTCAGTAGAGATGCATTTAAAGACTGTGTGAGCAAGGCTGGGGTAATTCGAACTCATCATGAGCCATTCTTCAGCAGGGATTGCGTAGTAGAGGCAGGCTATCAAGTGGCAGAGATTGGAGCATGTGTTTTGCTAGATCTAGCTTGATTAATGTGTAGCAATTGGAGATTGTACTAAGAGCTTGTGAGGAGCTTTGTACAATGATTGTTACATGATCTCTATGACATATATAATATACAGATAGTTGTGGGTTTTCAGCTTTAAGCTTTCCCATTACATACTATGTTCATATGTGTGAATTTTTATGGCTTTAATGTGTGCATGCAATTGATTTTAATTTCCGCATGTGATGATCAATGGTAGAAGAGATTTTGTATTGTGCATGAAGTCAAATAGTGTGTGATCAGGAGAATCTTGGTGAATAATATATCAGTTATTCAAATTTCTACAGAAGTAATCAAGCATGAACTTTCCAAGTGAGAATTAGAAAGTTGTATAAAAATAAAAATAAAGAAACTACAATTACACCATGCCTTGTATGTGCATCGAACGTTGAGAATGATATTATTGGGCATATTACATTCCAAGCTCCACGATGTTCAACGCTCAGGTCAGCATCTCATCCCATTGCGCGTTAAGACACCATTTCCAGTTGTGTGATGCCCCAGGAAGATGTGTGTTGTCTCTGCCAGCAAGGACAAATGATCAAATTCTTCCAGAATCCCGATCGCACCAGCTCAAAACTAAATTTGAAACAAAATCTCATTGTTCTGATTTTTGCTTAATTCATATCAAACTGAATCCTAAATTTATTTTTTGTAACTATCGATTTCTAATCAGAAGCAATGTTGCTGCTATATATATGAAGGAGAGTGATGTGCATAGGGGAAGAGAGAGAGAGTCTGTCAAATAGAAGTGTGGAATTTCTCAGATGTAAAGGGGGAATTAATTTTTGGAGATGTAAGGTCGATTTTCTGAGATGTAGAAACAGAATTAAATTTGCAGAGTCATGTAATAGAGATAGGGGAATTGTTGTGTGTGTGTAACCCAGAATCGTTGTGCCGGAATTATGTAAATCGATTTCTCAATGTTGTCTTAACAATACACGTTCGCCTTCAAGTGATGTTCTGAGCAGAAGCAATTGGGCATGAATAATTTCGAATTTTGCCTTTGATGTTTTGAATCTATTTTTTTTATTGTAGCAAGTAGGCTTACTCTAGGTGTGGGAGGGCCCACCACCTCTGGAGATAAGCTTCATCAAACAATGAGGTAGCTAGATTATATAATTTAAGGATTGTTCTCCTATGTTCATGATCTCTGATCTGTTTTATAACTCGGTTCACATTTTAACACAGAGCCATGCTCTCTTTATCGATTTGGATCGCATTTATTTATATTTACAATTGGAGAATCTAAGATATAGGAATATAATGATTTTTTTTTAGTTGGATCAGAATTAGAACAGAATTTAATGCTTTGAGTTTGAGTTTGGTTTGCATTATCTAATTTCTTTGAATGTTTGCAAGATTTAAATGCGCATTTGATTTGTTTACACATGATTTCAATCAATAATCAGATCTCTTTTAATTAGAATTTGTTTTGTTTTAGATCTTTTTTAATTAGATTCTTTATTGTTTTTATAGTGTAATCATTTCCTTATGTGAGCAAGTTTGAGTGTGGATTTGATTAGGTAGAGATATCAAGTTTAAATGCAATGTGATTATTTGATTCTAAAGTAGGTTTGTTTTTGAATAATTCATTTTACCTAGATTAAAATCTTTAAATAGAAGGTGTATCATAGATTATTTATAATGCGATTTTTAATAGGATATTTGAAGTGTTATTTTTACATGGAGCAGAGTAGTTTTCTTTCAATAGATAGAATTTTCCTTTGTTAATTTGAATCTATAATTTATTATGAAGAGTGTTTTTAGTTATTTTAATGTGTGAGTTATCATTAGAATAATGTGTATGTCTTTTTGCTTAGATTAATTTCAAGTGTTAGTTTCAATTTAGTGAGAAGAGTTAATAGATTAGATTTTTTTTAAGTTATTATAGGAGATTTAAAAGTAGAATGTGAGTGTGAGAATGTTACATAATTGAGGATTTCTTTGTAGTTTAATTGCAGTATGGAGTTTGCTTGATAGGAATAGGTTTAGTGAGTTTCATTTTCAAGATTTTTTATTTGCGAGCAAATGTGTGTTTCATTCCAGTATCTAGTTTATCATTACAAAGGAATATATTTATACTCTGACCATTAACCTGAGCCAAGACACAGTACAACTCGCATTTACGACTCCTGGATTGATAATTAATATTGAGAGGTTTAATCTGACAATTAAGCCGACCAACATTTTGGCATTGTTTCCGGGGAGTTGTATTTTGGCTCAGGTAAAAATTTTCTTACAGAGTTTCAAGGATATTGTAGGACGTCAGAGGAGGAGAGTGTACGGTAAGACATGAGTGAAGAGCCACGCATCCACTATTGTGGGGTTGCTCTAAACTATGGCCATCTTGCTCATCTCTTGAAATTTTATTTCCTTTCTTGTAGAAGCAGGCTTTAGAAATTTAATTTCCAAATTTCCTTGTTTTTAATAGATTAAATAGTACTTTGATTCAGAATTTTCCTTTCATGCAAGTGTGGTGAGCTTTATTTCAGCCAATAGCTTTTAAAATTCATTTATCTTTAGAACCTAATCTTCAACGTTATATCATTTTTGGATTTTGAAACTGGATGATTTGTAGGAGCAAGAGAAGAATGAAGAACCACTACTTATCCTTTGCGCCAACTGTCAAAAGAAACACTGCCTTGGAAAGTGTCCACTTAGCGGTCTAGAAGTTTGCAAAATTTGTGAGGATAGTCATGCAACTGAAAATTGCCCATCACTACCACGATTACGAAAGGTACTCAGGGAATCAAGTAAGGAATCGAATCAACCGCCAGGCATAACTCAAAACCAAACATCATTTTATACTTGGAATAATGATTATTTTCCTGAGTAGGTTCCTCGGCATGTTTATAATCCTAGAATTTCATGGAAAACTTTTGATCCTCCTCCAATCGAATATCCTAATTTGTGGCCGCAGTGGCCCTCGCCTTGGCCCCCATCCTCGAGCCAGATATATACATGGCCTCAAGAATCTTTTGTATCTTTCTCTCTAGGGAAATCTCCCATGAAAATTTAATCATATGAGCACTAGCAACAACCACAATTTCTTTCCAATGCACCATTAAGTTATCCTCCTCCATGGTCCCAGCTGCATGTGCAACTTTACCCTAGCCCTTATCCTTACCCTAGACCTAACCCTAATCCATACCCTAGTCCTAATCCAAACCCTAGTCCATACCCTAATCCACACCCGAGGCCTAACCCTAATTTTAATTTAAAACCTAGAATTAACCCTAATCCAAAGCCTAACCCCAATCCAAATCCAAATCATAGGCCAAGCCTTAACCAAAACCCTACCCCAAACCATTTTTTTAAACCCTAATCTAAACCATGAGGTCTCACAACAGTTTGAACCACCTATTCTTTCCGTTGATTCCCCTATTGAACAAAATTTCACACCCTCCATGTTGGAAAAGGGAATGAATCTGGAAACTTCCCCCATTACTGCAAAACATTCACCCTGGAAAGATGTAATTCAGAGACCACCAGAGGAGAAATATTTCATTGGAACTTATTCTACGAATGTTGTTGAAACTCAAAACCCTAGAATCTCTCTCAACCATTCTTGTCAATTTGAAAAGCAGATATTTGAGTCTGAACTTGAGGGATTTATATTTTCTCTTTCACTAGATCCCTTATGCCTCCAGGAGAGTGATTATCAAACTATGGAAGACTTGCATCAGTTGGAAAATCATAAATATGTGGATTCCATTGAATCCTAGTTTCAAGCAGTCATCAAGCCATCTGATTTCCTCAGCATTCGGAAACTATTGGTACCATATCAATTAAAGCAACTGGTTTCTCATGCTTTCATATGTATTGAAGTCTATTCTTTAAAACTAAGTGTGAGTATAATCAGCATTTTGTTACGCACATGGCTTCATTGGAAGTACTTATATACTTAAACGGGAGTCTTTCGCCTCTTAGGGTAAAGTAGGGTAGGAGAATAAATGAATAAAGTTGTTATAATGCTATTATGGTTTTGAAATTTAAATAATGCCTATTAAAACTACTTTTGATCCACATTAGTTGTTAACACACACATTTGTGACAGATCTTGTTGAGTATAGTTCGCTCTAATGCCTTATGATTTTGCAAAAAGTAACCATGATTAATCACTCTAATGAGTTGTCGTCTCAGATATATATTTTCAGTTTCCCTTAAAATGTACTATTGGAAAACCCCCTATGTTGGACCACTCTTGTTAAGATCATAATGAGCTATTCATGAGAACACTAGCATTATTAACTCAAGGAATTTTTCACTCATTGTCTGGGATATTTTTAATAAGTCCTTAGGGTAGAGGAATTAGCCAACAATGATTAGTAATTAAAAAAATTTCATGCCATCATGTACTCTTAAGGAGTAGATATGCCTCCCCACATATTAAGTAACCTTTAAGGTTAATCATAATCAGATCTTACAAATATTTAGGGAAGGATAGGAGGTCTAGTGATGAGCCAACCTACCACGATCATGAGACCCAAAATGCATGACATTACTACTACTGGTCACCAAGCCAGAGTAATGGCTTTCAGCCAAAAAGCTGGAAGACAGGAGGTCTCATCACGAGCCAGCCTGTTCATCCATGTTACTTCTTGTAAGTGGCACTGTCATCAACTGGTTACCAAGCCAGGATAGTGGCCTTCATCTAAAGAGTCAAATAAGCTAACTCTGAATATGTATCTAGTAAGTGGGACACAGGCATTTCGATGGGTCAAAAGACATCCCCTGTCGAGGTTATGGACACCTGCGGGCAGCAGGGCCATGTATGTGGTATTAAAGTTAACTACATACTATGATTTGCTTGGTTATCCTTCTCTTTCCCTAAGACTCATCATTTTTCTTGGGTAATGGTTTTAAGACAAATTGAACATGATACTTTGAGTTCTAACTTTCAAAAATCAAGAATCTTTGAATGATGTGGTACCCTTAGTGAAGGTAATCCTTTGTACTAGATTAAGAGGAAATTTATTTTTGAATCTGGATAACAACAGAATTTAGAGCATTCAATAAAGAGGTTGTTGATTGGTATCATAACTCACTTTAATTCTCATGGTATTTAGAGTGATTAAATACTCAATGATGACTACTCACAAGGTGTTGGTCGCCGACAATGTGTATTGATTTCAGTTGCCTCTAAATATGTGATGCATGACCTAGGTATGACATTGTTATAGTAGGTGCAGGAATCTTGTGTTATTCCTTCAGAAACTTCGCTCTTTCAACAAAATTGATTTTCATCATAAGACTTTGGGCATAAACAAAATATGGAATTCATTTGGGACAAGGTAACAGGTATGTGCAAACACTATTTTCTCCATCATTTCTACTTTCGGTGCCTGATCTTGTTTTATCATTTCACATGGTTTTAGCTGGTATTGTAATAGTAATGCTGCAAACGAATGAATGCATTACAACATCATACATCTTCATCCTTACTTGCTAAAATCATTGTTGACATTCTCCCTACCCTATTTCACCGTCTTATAGTTTTGTCTTGCACGAGGACGTGCAAGAAGTTCAGCGTCGGGGGATGTTGAGCTGCATTTTTGTTCATGTTTTTACAAATTTTATCAAATAATTTTGTGATTGTACCTAGTGTTTTAATCTGTTTTATATTATTAAGTTGATTATAAATTCTTTTTATTAATTAAATTGAATGAATATTTTGTGTAATAATATCATTATTAATAGATGTCTTCTTGGTTGTAGGAAGGTTCGGTACAGGAATGCATTTGAGTACGAATTCACCAAATGCATAAAAGCAGTAGCTGGGTAGTTGAGTACAAGATTGTTGTAGGTGTAAATATCAATTTTGCGACCAAATGGAGAAAAATCTCTAAATTCCGAGACATGGGTTTTGTTCAGAGCACCATGTTTCACATAACTTGGAACCGTTTGGCAAAATTCGACTTCGTCGTGAAGGAGTTATCATCAGGGGAATATTCCACTAAAAACCATTTCTGAACGTGAATGTAATGGGTCTTTATGAATATTACTACTTTGGTTATGTCTGGAGATTAAAACAAATCCTAGTTTACTATCAATATGCCAAGGATCAATTTGTGGGCCTGTTCCACATTATTTGAAGCAAAGACACTTGTTTCACTGTATTTCAACATCTGTTCTACCTAGTGTTGAGGAAAGCACAAATTTACTTCTTGCTATAGAGGAGGAACTTCTTGAACTACAAGATGAAAATTTGGCTAGCATGATTAGAATGCAACAACAACATACAAGGAACTTTTGGAGAGAACACTGGTGTGCAGATGTTCCATTTAAACTAAAGCACCTTGCTCGTGACCCTGAACGTTTTCTTTGGGCAATAAGTATTGCACAATCACATTGCATTACAATGACTATGACAACTAGGGCCAAAGTCCAGGAGGCCAATATGCTAATTACATACGCTGACATGATGAATTATTCATTTAACCCAAATTGTTCATATCGATGGCGTAATAACGGTTCCTGGAGTCGGGAATTAATTGTGCAAAAGTGAAGAAGCAGAGTTAAATAATTTTGAGCGATTCAAAGTGATGCTGGCTAAGATCAAGAGCGGAGCAGTAATCAAGCATGAACTCTCCAAGTGAGAATTAGAAATTTGTATTAAAATAAAAAAAGAAACTATAGTTACGCCATGCCTTGTATGTGCATCGAATGTTGGGAACGATATTATTGGGCATATTACATTCAAAGCTCCACGATGTTCAACGCCCAGGTCAGCATCTCGTCCCATTGCGCATTAAGATGCCAATTCCAGCTGTGTGATGCCCTAGGAAGATGTGTGTTGTCTCTACCAGCAAGGCCAAATGATCAAATTCTTCCATAATCCCGATCGCACCAGCTCAAAACTAAATTTGAAACAAAATCTCATTGTTCTAATTTTTGCTTAATTCATATCAAACTGAATCCTAAATTTATGTTTTGTAACTATTGATTTCTAATCAGAAGCAATGTTGCTGTTATATATATGAAGGAGAGCATTGTGCACAAGGGCAGAGAGAGAGAGTTCGTCAAATAGAAGTGTGGAATTTCTCAGATGTAAAGGGGGAATTAGTTTTTGGAGATGTAAGGTTGATTTTCTAAGATGTAGAACCAGAATTAAATTTGCAGAGTCATGTAATAGAGATAGGGGAATTGCTATGTGTGTGTAACCCAGAATCGTTGTCTCGAAATTATGTAAATCAATTTCTCAATGTTGTCTTAACAATACACGTTCGCCTTCAAGTGATGTTTAGAGCAGAAGAAATTGGGAAAGATTAATTTCGAATTATTTCTTTGATGTTTTGAATCTCTTTTTTTTTTATTGCAGTAAGTAGGCTTACTCCAGGTGTGGGAGGGCCCACCACCTCTGGAGATAAGCTTCATCAAACAGTGAGGTAGCTAGATTATATAATTTAAGGATTGTTCTCCTATGTTCAATATCTCTGATTCGTTTTATAACCCAGTTCACATTTTAACAAGAAGCCATGCTCTCTTTATCGATTTGGATCACATTTGTTTGTATTTACAATTGGAGAATCTAAGATATAGGAATATAATGATTTTTTTTTAGTTGGATCAGAATTAGAACAGAATTTAATGCTTTGAGTTTGAGTTTGGTTTGCATTATCTAATTTCTTTGAATGTTTGCAGTATTTAAATGCACATTTGATTTGTTTATGCATGATTTCACTCAATAATTAGATCTCTTTTAATTAGAATTTGTTTTGTTTTAGATCTCTTTTTAATTAGATTCTTTATTGTTTTTATAGTGTAATCATTTCCTTACGTGAGCAAGTTTGAGTGTGGATTTGATTAGGTAGAGATATCAAGTTTAAATGCAGTGTGATGATTTGATTCTGAATTAGGTTTGTTTTTGAATAATTTGTTTCACCTAGGTTAAAATCTTTAAATAGAAGGTTTATCATAGATTATTTATAATGCGATTTTTAATAGGATATTTTAAGTGTTATTTTTACATGGAGCGGAGTATTTTTCTTTCAATAGATAGAATTTTCCTTTGTTAATTTGAATCTTGAAATTATTATGAAGAGTATTTTTAGTTAGTTTAATGTGTGAGTTATCATTAGAATAATTGTGCGTGTCTTTTTGCTTAGATTAATTTCAAGTGTTAGTTTCAAGTTAGTGAGAAGAGTTAATAGATTAGTTTTTCTTAAGTTATTATAGGAGATTTAAAAAGTAGAATGCGAGTGGGAGAATGTTACATAATTGAGGATTTCATTGTAGTTTAATTGCAATATGGAGTTTGCTTGATAGGAATTAGTTCAGTGAGTTTCATTTTCAAGATTGTTTATTTGCGAGCAAATGTGTGTTTCATTCCAGTATCTAGTTTATCATTACAAAGGAATATATTTATACTATGACCATTAACCTGAGCCAAGACGCAGTACAACTCGCGTTTACAACCCCCGGTTTGATAATTAATATTGAGAGTTTTAATCCGACAATTAAGCCGACCAACAAGCCACTCATTCTAGTTTTGTATGTGGGTGATCTCTTTTTGACATAATAATCAGGGCTTATAGAGGACTACAAGAGGAACCTATCAGCAAAATTTGACATGAATGATTTGGGGTTGATGCACTATTTCCTAGGATTGGAAGTGTGGCAGAAGAATGGGGAGATCTTCCTTGGGAAAGGAAGATACACAACAAATATTCTAAAGAGATTCAGAATGCATGATTGCAGACCCATTTCTACACCCATGATCACCAACTGCAAGAAGTTAAATGCATCAAATGAAAAGGATGTTGATCCCACCTTATATAGATAGCTTAATAGCTCTCTCATGTATTTTTTCAACACTAAGCCAAATATTTGCTTTGCAATCAATACCCTAAGTAAGTTCATGGTAGAGTCAAAGTGGGTACATTTGGTAGAAGCGAGGCATATTCTGACATATATTCATGGTACAATCGATTATGGGTTGATATATACTCGAGGGGATTACGTCAAAATTTGTGGGTACACAGAAGAATATTCGACAGACAGTTCAGTGGACATGAAAAGTATCTTCGGGTATTGCTTCATCATTAGATCAGGGATGATTTCTTGGTGTTGTCAAAAGTAGAATTCAATAGCACTGAGCTCTCCAAAAGTTGATTATATGGCAGCCAACATAGCTATGTGCAAAGCTATATGGCTTTGGAATTTGCTAGTAAGCTTGTTCAAGCAGAGAATGGAGGAGACCATGTTGGAAATATTGTCATCATTGGAAAAGGAGCAGCACCTGAACTATCATTAAGGAAAAGTAATAGAGAAGCAGCAGAAATAAGGCAAAGAAGCAGATCAGGCAATAATGCAGTAAGAAAACATAAAGGAGAGGCAGAGGAGCAACATTAGACCATCAACAAAGGCACCAAAGGAGCAAAGGAAGTAAAAAGGCAAAGGCAGCAAAAAAATTCAAATTCAGCAAAGACAGCTAAGAAGCAAAGGAAGTTAAGGCAGAAATGGAGCAAAGGTAGCAAAACATCAAACGCAGAATCGTGAACGTCTTGGGAAGAGTCGTGAACATGCAGCAAGCGTGATAATCCCAAGTCGGAGTGAATAAAAAATATAAGAACAAGCTCAGTAGAGATTAGCACTTTTAAAAAAAAGGAAAAATCGAACTACTTCGGCACACAGCAGAAGGAAATCAGATTTGCAAGACATAATGAGGACCATAGATCTTACACAATCCTCTGTTTTATTGAATATCGTATTAATCACATAGCAGAAAGCAATCAGATTTGCAAGAAACAGCGAGGACCATAGATCTTACACAATCCTATATTTGATTGAATATCATATTAATCACATAGCATAAAGCAATTGGATTTGCAAGCAACAACGTGGATTGTAGATCTTGCGTAGATCAACGGTGGAAGATCATATCACAACCATGAATACATCACATATCGCAGGGTATATTGATTACGGTTACGACTTTTAAAGTTAAGTTATTTAACTTGTGATACGAAGTGGAGCGGAAAGGAGACAAGCGTGGACCATCGGATCCAACGAAGATCAACGACGGACGGCGAATCGCGAGTTCACACATCGCAAATGTTAACGGATAGTGCTTCGCACGATATGCTAATTTTTTTGTGATGCGATAAGCTTAGAAATTTGTGATGCAGTGAAAAGGAGGAGCCACGTGTCGGCACTACGCATTATCACACATCACAGATTTTATGTTTTGTACTTAAGGTTCGCATGGTAATTTATGTTGGATGCGATGTGATGCGATCACATATCGCACAAGATAGGAGATACGTTTATTGCTAAACGTTAAAATTTGCGGGCAAGCAAAGTGCGATGTATTATGATTGGTCAAGTATTGTGGGACCCGAAAACCCCTGTTCCACGTATATGTAAGGGATGACTGTTATGTGTGTTCTGTTATAAAGTATGTGTTGTTTGATTGCTAAACGTATGTATGTTAATAAAACTCGAAAATTGTAATTCGTTGTGTTAAAAGGGAGTTTATGTGGGCCATAACCCATAGGTCACAGTATTGTTTAAAATGGAAGTTTCATGCTGCATCAGCAAAAGGCAGAGGCAGTGTAAAACATAAAGGCATGGGTCAAGTTGAGCTAAGATAGTAATGCTGCAGGACAATTGGAAATATAACTACAGAAACATAAAAGACAAAGGGATAGCAAGCAGAAGAGGACAAACACACAGCAAATCTAAGAAGTTGAAAGGGCTGAGTGAAATATTTGATTGTAACTATAAATGTATTAATTCTTTTATATTGTTTGTGATGCAGAGGCAAGTATCCAAGGCAAATAAAAACTCCAATTAATACTGAAACGAGTGTATATATTGTTGTAACATCCTGAATATACTGAGTGAGGAAATGAGTGGGTGGAAGGAAAGAGTCATGCCTATTCACTTCATATTCCCATATATAATGAAAACAGCCATGAAGTGATCTCTATAAATGATGTTATTGTAATATTCATAGAGAGGTTAGAAAGTGGAAGAATGAGAGAGAACAGATAGAGATGATGTGCAGATCCAAAGCTGGTATGAAGCAGATTTGAAGGCTGGAAAGGCAGCATTGAATAAGGAGAAAAACATATTTGACGTCTAGGTAAATCATCATATGATTTTATTGTAGTGTGAGGGAGTTTGTGCTTCCATATCAAGTTGTAGCTTGATAGATGTCGAGTTGTAGCTGGTTGAGGTAGGATCCTCCTGTGGGTTGTTGCTTGCAGAAAATAGATGGGAGTTGGAGCTTCCTTGCAAGTTGTAGCTTGCAGAATTTGGGGTAGTAGCCTCTTGTAGGTTGGAGCCTACAAAAAATCAGTTGTGAGAGGGATTTGGAGCTTGCCTTTGCATCCCAACAATAATAAGATGTGGTTTTCCCCCTTTATGGGTTTCCACTTATATTGTATGTTTATGTGCTTGATGATTAAGTTTTGATGTGATGTTTTAATCTTTTTAATTACTTGTTGTCCACACATTATGTTTGTTGATCCATTATGTATTAAGCTTCTTATGAAATTAAGGTGTAAATGAGTTGAATGAAAAAAATTTAAATGTCCATGAATGTATTAAACTGATTCACCCCCACCCCCTCTCAGTTTAACTAAGGGTTCATAAATTGGTATCAGAGCCAGTTCCTTCTGTATCTTTTTAACAACTAGAAGGAGATCCTAGGTCCCCAAAATGGCTAGCCTATAAGGATGTTCAACAAATAAAGCCCCATTGTTACTGGCACAAACTATGCTTTTTGGAAAATAATAATGAGGACATACATAATTTCTCTAGGGATAGAAGTTTGGGTTGTTGTGGAAAAAGGATATGCTCCAAAGGATACTGACACAGAAAAAGAATCCAAAAAAAATTTCATAGCTAATGAAAAAGCCATGAATGCACTCTTGAGCGGTCTATGTGAGTCATAATTTATCAAAGTAACGCACAATGAGATTGCCAAAGATATCTGGGATACATTAGAAAATATCCATGAGGGAGATAAAAAGGTGAAGATGGCCAAATTGCAAGCCTACAAAGCTTAGTTTGAAAATGTAAAAATGAATGAAGATGAATATGTAGTCAGTTTCTTCTTAAAGGTTGCAAAAGTTGTGAATAACATGAAAGCTCTAGGAGAAACCATTAAGGAATGTGTAATTGTAAAAAATATATTGAGATGTTTACCATCCAGATTTAACCCTAAGGTTTCTACCATAGAAGAAACAGCAAACTGGGAAACATTGACCATGAACCAATTGCTTGGAAACTTGACGACCTATGAGATGAGACTTCCAAAGGGGAAGTCAAAGGTGAGTGAGGCAGCCTTTAAGGCAGATAAGTGCAGAGAATAGAAGGAAGGTACATGATCCTACTCTGATGAAGAAGAGGCCAAATTTGTCAAAATATTGGAGAAAGGAATAGGTAAGTATAAAGGTAAACTTCCATTTAAGTGCTTTTGCTGTGGAAGAGTGGGGCACTATGCATCTAAATGTCCTCATAATAAAATAGAGAATCATTCAAGAGGGAAAGAGAAAACCAATTTCAAAAATAGGCCAAAAGGGAACAGATTTAATAGAAGAACATTCTATGCCCAACAAGACAGCAGTGCATTTGAGAGCTCAGACGAATCCCCCAATGAAGAAGGAACATCAGAATTCATTTTGATTCCCAAGGAAGAGCTTGAGGAAGATATCTAGGAATTTGAAGAAGAAGGTGAGGTAGATCTTGAGGGGGAGCTAATTAGTGCCCTGGAGGAAATAGACAGACTTCAACTTAAGAGTAAGAAATAGAAAGAGATTCTTCTGAAATATGCAAAGATAGAACCAGATTCAGAATATCTTATAAAATTGAAGATTGAACTAGAAGAATCAAGGAAAATAAAGGATATTCTGAGAAGAGAAATAAAGGAGAAAAATCAAGAGCAAGAAAAACTGGAAGAAGAAGTGGTAAGCCTGAGGAAGAAATTAGAAAAGACCCAAATTGAATTAACTATGAATATTTCTCAATTGAAAAGCTCCAGACATTTGGAAAAAATTCTAAGTACTCAAAGACCTCCTCATATAAAGGCTGGGATAGGCTATGAAGGAGAAACCAGCAAATCCAAGGCAGAAGATGACAAGAATATCATTTTTGTAAAAGCTGTCAAGGATAATGAAGCAGCAAAAATGGAATCCACATAATTAAAAACCAGCAAGACAATGTTATATAATGAAACAAATAGAAACAAGCAGCAACCTCAAGTGAAAAAGAAATAAATGAAGAAACATTCAACGGAAAAGACTCATACGCTCCTAAGGATGAATTGAAAAAATTTAGAAGATGTCAAAGGAGGTTCCTTCCCCCTGTGAGAAGCGTCACTTGCTTTGCCTGCCACAAACATGGACATATTGCGACATATTGTAAGATGAAGCAAATCCAATCCAACCAGCAAAAGATGCAACAAACGAAAAGACTACCTCCAACAACTCTCTCTGCCAGAGACAGATACTACTTCCATGGGTATTGTTTTTGTTGTGGAGGGTTCGATCATAAAACCATGGAGTGTAGAGCGTATATACAGAGACTGGAATATGGAAACTCAAGGGGAATTAAGAACAATGATGGATTCACTCGTGTACACAATCTATTCAGAAATACAATCAAATGTTTTAGTTGCCATAAAAATGGGCACAAGTCTAACAAATGTCCTCTCAAAGAATATGATCCATCTCGTCAGAAAGTTTATAGAGCAAAAAACTGCATGCAATGGAAAAGGAAACTAAATAAATGTGATCTGGTTCTAATTTCTCAAGATCATAACAATCGATGGTATGTGGACAGTGGGTGCTCAAAACATATGACTGGAGACCGAAGCAAGTTTGTAACTTTTGATGAAAAAAAATATGGGAATATAACTTTTGGTAATGATAAAGGATATGAGGTCCTTTTCAAAGCCCAATATTGTGAAGTAAGGTCAATCATCATAGGAAATACCTTGGTTATGGCATAGAATATTGGGACATGGCTATGGCATAGAAGATTGGGACATCTAAATTTTTACCACATTATCTTGACGAGCAAAAAGGAAGCTTTCAGAGACTTGCCTACAATAAAGAAGGCACCAAATACCATGTGTAAGTCCTACCAACTAGGAAAAAAAACTCGCACAATGTTCAAAGTTAAAGACCAACTATCTACAATTAAGCCTCTTCATCTTGTACACATGGACTTGTGTAGACCTTCAAGAAAAAATGCGCCAAGTGGAGAATCGTATTTCATGCTGATAATCGATGATTTTTCTAGATTAACGGGGCTGGAATTTCTCAGATACAAATCCAAAGAGTTTGATAAATTTAAGATATTCAAGGCACTGGCAGAAAATCAAACTGGATGTAAACTAAAATACATCAGATCAGGCAAAGGAGGTGAATTCATAGACAATGATTTTGTAGACTTGTGCAATGAATGTGGGATAAAGCAACAATTTACAGTTGCAGGTACACCTCAAAAGAATGGAGTGGTATAAAGACAAAATAGGTGAGTACAACAGATTGCTAGAGCAATGATTCAAGAAAGAAACATTCCCCAAACCTACTGGGCAGAAACAGTACACACAGCTGTCTATATTCTCAAAAAAGCTCATCTCAGACCAAACTATGACAAGGCTCCATATGAATTATGGCATGGTCAACCGACATCAATCAAGCACTTTAGAGTCTTTGGCAGCAAATGTTTCATAAAGAATAATGATGAAAAATTGGGGAAGTATGATGCAAGAGATGATGAAGGAATACTTTTGGGATATGCATCCAATAGTAAGGGATACATTTTCTACAATAAAAGACTGCATAAAATTGTTGAAAGCATTGATTTGAGATTCGACAAATATCTACCAGATGGAACTAGAAGCACAAACTGTGCCAATCCTCCAGATGATCATGAAGATGAGAATCAAGAAAATGAAGAACAGAGTAAGAAAACATAAGATACATAAATAAATTCAAAAGGACCCTCATGAAACACTCAGAAGAATCATCCTGAAGATCAAATCATTGGAGACAAGAGTGCAGGAGTCCAAACTAGAAGACAACTAGTTGAAAAGATCGAGGAAGTGTACCTAGCCATGTTATCGTAGATAGAACCAAAAAAGTTCGATGAAGACAGCAAAGACATGTAGAAATTTGTTGAATAATGATTAATTATCCACCGAGACTATCCTGATCACATACAATTCGAATTTATATGCAACACATAATCTCTTCCACTCAGATCATCAAACATGTGGAAATAAAACAAGCGATAACACATCAAATCATCATACACATTAACACAGTATGTATGGGGAAAGCTTATAGCTGAAAACCCCGCAGCTATTGTGTATATTATAATGGAGAAATCATATAACAAACTCAGTACAATACTCCTCACAAGTACTCAGTACTTTCTCATAAAGTTACACACAATCTAGCTCAGTTTTGAACAGGTTACTGGTTCAAAACTCACCGCCAATTGCCTTGCCTCTATTGCGCAATCCAGGCCTGTCTATATAGAGATCCAAGGTTCGAATCTCCTTGGCTTGACAGCGCAATCATCATGGGTAATTCCTCCAAGTGTGGTGCAAATCTCATGCACAACTGATGTCGCCACTGATAGCTAACTCCACCCTTTCATCTACCTCTTTCACCGGTCTCCACTGAACTGATCATGCACTGTAGTGAACTGATGTGTTCTTGAGTTGAATAATGAGTTACTAATTAATGAATTAAATAATATTTAATTCACTCCACTCATAACTAATTGATTAGCTAGTTAAACTAATCTCAACCAGTTCAACTAAAATAAACAGAACACAACTCCACTATCTGTCTCATTAACTCCTCCAAACTTCTGCCACTGAAGTCCAACTGAAGTCAACCATGCATGATGCCATCAAACCCTAGGAATAGTGTAATTCCTCTGTTAGATGCATGAGCCACTTCCAAGGCTCGAACTGAAGTGCTCCAAGAGAGTAAACTGTTGTTTATAGTCTAAATATTATTAAGGGTAAATAATATTTGACTTCCCTATTTTAAGGAGAGGCAGTCTAAAAATAGACTTCGACTTCTTTGACCTCAAAAATAGAGTCTCATCTATTTTTACCAACATGACACATACTTCAAGAATCTCAAACTGGAATCCCCGAACCATGCTCCATATGTCTAAAAATAGACATAGTCTAAAAATAGATTTTGCGCCAGAATTTGCCTGCGGGCCCACTTAGTGAAGGCGACTTCATTTCACTAAGCTCCATCATCTTGCCGCATTTTCAACACTCCCTCTCAGCAAGATATGGATTATCTGCAACCCCTATCCTGCCTCTGTGGAATTCGAACTTGCTCCTGGTGAGCGCCTTCGTCAGGATGTCGGCATCCCGATCCTCCGTGGGAACATATGAAAGCATCATGATTCTCCGCTGAACACAATCTCTGATATGATGATACCAATCTGCGAACATGCTACTCAACTGATCCTCCTGTCTGTACCATGATCCATATCCCGATGTGCCTCTAATAATATAGCGCAATACATGCTTGCCTGCCTTCAAAAAGAGCTTGGTAGGCTTAACCATAGCTTGCGAAAGCTGGTTAACTGCATAGCATATATCGGGTCGTGTATTGACCAGATACATAAGCGACCCCACCAACTGTCGATAGACAGTGGCATCCACTACCTCCGCTGAAGTAGCATCCTCCTTCCTCCAACCACCCGGAAGAGGAGTGTCAACAGGCTTGCAGCCTTGCATGTTGAACCTCTCCAGAATCTCCCGGGCATACTTGCCCTGAGAAACAAACAGTTCTCCGCTGCGCTGCCAAATCTCCAATCCCAGGAAATAATGAAGGATTCCCAAGTCCTTCATCTCAAACTCTCGTGCAAGATCCTCCTTGCATGAAAGTATCAACTGCTCATCGCCAGTCAAAATCAGATCATCTACATACAGTACGATGATCAACAGCTTCCCCTTCACCGCAATCTGGTACAGGTTAGGATCCACCTCACTCTTGGAGAATCCAAGCCTGGTGAAGTAGTTTTCTATCCGAGTGTACCAAGCACGAGGTGCTTGCTTCAGCCCGTACAGTGCTCTCTTGAGTCGGCACACATGCGACTCACTGCTGAAGATCTCAAAACCTTCAGGCTGCTCTATGTACACCTCCTCCTCAATAACTCCATTGAGGAACGCAGTCTTCACATCCATCTGATGAATGTGCCACCCCATATGCGCTGAGAGAGCAAGGATCGTCCGTATGGAAGAGTACCTTGCGACAGGTGAAAAAGTCTCCTCATAGTCAATCCCCTCGATCTGTGAGAAGCCACGGGCGACAAATCTCGCCTTGTACTTCTCCACACTCCCGTCAGCCGCCTGCTTCACCTTGTAGATCCATCGCGAACCTACAACTGATTTCCCAACCGGTCTTGGGACAATCTCTCATGCACTGTTCCTGATGATCGAATCATATTCTTCGATCATGGCATCAACCCATGCGGGTTCCTCCACAGCTTCCTCAAAAGAGGATGGCTCCGTCACAACACATTGACTCACAAGAGCCATGTATCCGGTGTACCGATCCGGTGACTGTCTCTGTCTGCGCTGTGCTGTAGGTGGTCCTACAACCTTCTCTGCATCCCGAGCCAGTCGCTCAGCTTCTGTAGTGCGCATGCGCCCTCTGATGGTTGGCGCTGCCTGGGTGGTTTCTTCCACCTCCTGAACCTCCTCTTGTGGCTGATCCACATCCGGAAGCTCCTCCTTAGGAACTAACAGCTCCTCATCTGCATACAAGTGTAGCTCCCTCTCAAGCGAACACTGCATGGCTTTCTCCTCCTGAACTTTTATATCCCGTCGCACAACAGTCTTGCGACTGTCTGGCACATACACCCGATAGTTGTGAGGTGTATCGGTGTACCCCACAAATATTCCAACTTCAGCAGTTGGATCCAGCTTCCTTCTTGCATCCTTCGTCACATGCATGTAGACAGGAGATCCGAAAATCCGCAAATGGGAAATATCAGGCCTCTTGCCAGAATAAGCCTCCTCTGGTGTACTCATGCCAAGAACCTTGTGAGAACAACGGTTCTGCACATACACTGCTGTATTGCATGCCTCAGCCCACAAGTGAAGGGGTAGGCCCTGATCATGCAACATCGCCCGTGCAGCACCCACGATCATTTTGTTCTTCCGCTCAGCCACCCCGTTCTGTTGTGGGTTATGGGGTGCGATGAGCTCTCTCCGAATCCCTTCTGCGCTGCAGAACTCCTTGAATTCAGCCGAGATGAATTCACCACCGTTATCACTCCTTAGAGCGATCACCTTCTTCCCCGACTCCTTCTCGACCAGTGCTTTAAACTCACAGAACTTCGCGAATGTATCGCTCTTCTTCTGCATGAAGAAGATCCAGCACTTTCGAGAGAAATCATCAACAAAGATCACATAATACATGTGCTTTGCTATCGAAGCAACTGAGAAAGGACCACACACGTCTGTGTAAACTCTCTCAAGGATCGTCGTGGCGCGACTATCCTTCTCGTGAAAGGTGGCTTTCAAATACTTCCCCAAAGTACACCCCTTGCACTGATCTGACTGCGCAAGAGTTCCCTTAGGAAGCCCAGTAGAAATCTGCTGCAGGATCTTCAAAGCTCCATGGTGAAGGTGGCCCAATCTCCTGTGCCACAGTTTGCCCTCATCATCCCGGCTCACCACTTCTCCCGCCTTGCATGCCATTGCTGCGCAGCCATCTACCTGCAATTGATAAAGGTTCTTGGTTCGAACCCCTATCTTCCGGGTCTCTCCAGTAGTCTTACTGCGCAGGAAGGCTTTTCCTTCGCTGAAGACCACATCATACCCCTTATCCTCCAACATCTCCACAGAGATCAAGTTCTTCTTCAATCCAGGTACATGCATGACATCCTTCAATACAAAGGGTTTACCAGACTCCCTCTGAAAGGATATGGTATCGATACCAGTCGCACTGTATCTACCATCATCGCCCATCTCGATGTGCACACCCAAATCTTTGTCCTCCAGATCTGAGAACAACTCCCGATCTCCCGTCATATGAAATGACGCACCGCTGTCCAAGAACCACACCGATCCCATCACACTTGAAACCAAGCATGCGATCAGTGAAAAGTCAAGCTCGAACTGTGAAGCCAAAGCTTCTCCATCTGTAGATCTTCTCGCTTGCTTGTTCTTCTTCTTCTTTGGACAATTGGTAGCATAATGTCCGTGATCATGGCAGTGAAAACACTTCACTTTCGCCATATCCTGCTTCTTGCCCTTTGCACCAGAATGAGAGGTTTTCTTACCCTTCCCCTTCTTTTCTTTGGCAACCAAAGCGCAGTTTTCTTCATCAGCTCCCTTTGATGAAGATCCATCTCGAGTAGACCTCCTTATCTCCTCCTGCATGAGATCCGCCCAAAGGCGCTCCCATCCCGACAGCTTCTCCCGACCATTGACACTATCTTGATATGAGTGCCAAGCCTTCGGAAGACCAAGGAGAGCCAGGTCGACCATGTCCTCGTCTTCGACAGTCACCCCCACACTTCCCAGCTCATCTCTGCACTGAGTGAACTTCGTGAGGTATTTGGCGATACTGTCGGCTTTCTCCATCTTGATGTTCCTGAGCTTATCTTTGAGCGCCAGCTTCCTTTGGTCGCTCTTACTCTGGAATAGATCCGTCAAAGCTTTCCACATTAAATATGGAGAAGCTTTTCCATGCAGGCTGGATACAATATGATCCTTGACGCCCTCCAACAGAATCCTTCGACATTTCTCCATCTTCTTTTGCCAAGCTTCGACTTCAGCAGGATCAGTGGGCTTTTGGACATCCGTATCTACGAACTCCTTCAGTCCATTATCTTCTAATACTGCCTCCATGCGATCCTTCCATGCAACATAATTCGAACTGCCTTCAAGAGCATATTCGAGTTGCAAACCGTTGAAAGACATTTTCAACACCGGCACCAAGAAAACAAAAACTGCTGCAAAATTCGAATTCCACCTCAACGCTCAACCGCTCTAGATCTGTGAGAACAAATTATTTCTAGCACAGAGATTGACTGCAAGGGGCGTTTACTGGATATATCACCTTTCAAAGAAAGGATGGATCCAGAGGCTACCTGGCCCGCATGCAGACTCTGTCTACCGAAATAAGTTTGTAATCACTGTGATGATCAATCTCTGCTTCAATAGCTCTGATACCATGTACAAATTTGCTGAATAATGATTAATTATCCACCGAGACTATCCTGATCACATACAATTCGAATTTATATGCAACACATAATCTCTTCCACTCAGATCATCAAACATGCGGAATTAAAATCAAGCGATAACACATCAAATCATCATACACATTAACACAGTATGTATGGGGAAAGCTTATAGTTGAAAACCCCGCAGCTATTGTGTATATTATAATGGAGAAATCATGTAACAACTCAGTACAATACTCCTCACAAGTACTCAGTACTTTCTCATGAAGTTACACACAATCTAGCTCAGTTTTGAATAGGTTACTGGTTCAAAACTCACCGCCAATTGCCTTGCCTCTATTGCGCAATCCAGGCCTGTCTATATAGAGATCCAAGGTTCGAATATCCTTGGCTTGATAGCGCAATCATCATGGGAAATTCCTCCAAGTGTGGTGCAAATCTCATGCACAACTGATGTCGCCACTGATAGCTAACTCCACCCTTTCATCTACCTCTTTCACTGGTCTCCACTGAACTGATCATACACTGTAGTGAACTGATGTGTTCTTGAGTTGAATAATGAGTTATTAATTAATGAATTAAATAATATTTAATTCACTCCACTCATAACTAATTGATTAGCTAGTTAAACTAATCTCAACTAGTTCAACTAAAATAAACAGAACACAACTCCACTAGCTGTCTCATTAACTCCACCAAACTTTTGCCACTAAAGTCCTAACTGAAGTCAACCATGCATGATGCCATCAAACCCTTAGGAATAGCGTAATTCCTCTGTCAGATGCATGAGCCACTTCTGTAGCTCGAACTGAAGTGCTACAAGAGAGTAAACTGTTGTTTAGAGTCCAAATATTATTAAGGGTAAATAATATTTGACTTCCCTATTTTTAGGAGAGGCAGTCTAAAAATAGACTTCGACCTCTTCGACCTATAGGTCACAAAAATAGAGTCCCATATATTTTTACCAACATGACCAATGCTCCAAGAATCTCATACTGGAATCCTCGGACCATGCTCCATATGTCTAAAAATAGACATAGTCTAAAAATAGATTTTGCGCCAGAATTTGCCTGCGGGCCCACTTAGTGAAGGCGACTTCATTTCACTAAGCTCCATCATCTTGCTGCATTTTCAACAAGACAAAAATTGGGTAAATGTTATGAATGAATAATTAGACAAAATTGAGAATAAGTAGACCTGGGAGTTAATGCCAAGACCTGCTGAGAAAAATTTCATTGGCACAAAGTGGATATTCAAGAATAAGATGAATGAACAAGGTCAGGTAATCAGAAATAAAGCTAGACTTGTATGCAAGGGATACTCTCAAATCGAAATACTTGACTATGATGAAACTTTTTCCCCTGTAGCAAGAATGGAAGCAATTATAATATTTTTGGCTTTTGTATTCTATCATGATTTCAAGGTATATCAAATGGATGTGAATTTTTCCTTCTTGAATGTAGATCTAAAGGAAGAAGTCTACATGGAACAACTTGAAGGATTTTCCTTAGCAGATAAACACGACTATCTGTGCATATTAAAGAAAGCCCTATATGGTCTCAAACAAGCACCACGTGCATGGTATTCTAGGCTAGACAAGTACTTTCAAAAACAAGGTTTCAAGAAGGGATGAGTAGACAGCAATCTGTATATAAAGGCTGATGAAAATGAACTCTTAATTGTAGTATTATATGTAGATGACATCATGTTTGGTAGCAACAAGGATGAGTTAGTAAAAGGATTTACAGAAGAGATGAAGTTAGAATTTGATATGTCTATGATTTTAGAGCTTACATACTACCTAGGACTTCAAATTCTACAAAAGAACAAAGGGATATTCATTTCACAAGAAAAATACTTAAGAGATATGTTAAAAATATTCCAAATGGAAGACTGCAAACCTGTATCAACTCCCATCATCATTGGATGCAAGTTATGTGTTGATGATGGATCTGCAGATGTAGATCAAATACTTTACAGATCTATGATAGGAATTTTGTTATACCTAACTGCCTGTAGACCAGAAATTATGTTGGCAGTAGGACTTGTGGCAAGATATCAAGCAGCACCAAAACAAAATCACTTGCTAGCAATCAAGAGGATATTTAGATACCTGCAAGGAACTGCACATTATGGCCTATGGTATCCAGAAATAAAATACCTCACATTAACATCAATACATATGCATATTGGGACAGTTTTATGGATGACAGGAAAAGCACAAGTGGAGGTGCATTTTATTTGGGAGAAAGTCCAGTGGCATGGTTAAGCAAGAAGCAAAAAAATTTCTCTCTATATACAGCAGAAGCGAAATACATAGCAGCAGCAGATTGTTGCACTCAAGTAATGTGGATGAAACAAACTCTCCAAGACATGAAGCTAAGCATCACTGAACCTATTCTATCAAATGTGACAATACAAGTGCAATAAGTATATCAAAAAATCTAGTACTTCATTTGAAAACCAAGCACATCCCAATAAAGTACTACTTCCTCGGAGAACAAGTAGCAGAGAAAATAGTAAACATGGAGTATGTACCAACAAAGGAACAAACAACAGACATATTCACAAAACCTCTTGCTAGATAACCATTTGAATATCTAAGAGACGAACTAGGGGTAGTGTCTACAGATGATACTCTCTGATATGATCAAAAATCAAAAAAAAAATGATGATGGAAATACACCATAAAATGCTGCAATATAAGGAACAGAAACAGTGCAGTAGACAAGTGATAGTCAGTATTGGACAAGGAAGCATCATTCCAGGGGGAGAGCAACCCATAAAAGTTGTCACATAAGAGCTAGAGCTATGAAGCTGGTAAATATCTACAGAGTATGGTATGGTATAGGTCCTCAAGAGCAGAGTATTATGACAGAAGTACATCAAAATTCTAGCACATATCACCTCTATCAAGTAGTAATGGATATAAGTACAGAAAATTCTATGGTGACATGACCTCCATTCATGCAATCTCAATAATTTTCAAATTTTTCTCCCAACAACTATTATACACCAGCCTAGAGCAGCAAAGTATAAAGTCAGAAGAAGAAGGCCTATAAAGTGGGAAAATAAAATGCAAGGATAGGAACTACACTGGGAAATGTTAAACCCTTTACCATTGATGTCAAAGGGGGAGGAAAGGCAATCAGAAGAATAAAGACTCTTCTGAAAATCAAGTAGAGGAAGAAATACACCTCTCATAATGAAAGGGGGAGGATGTCTTGGAGGAAGTATTGAAGTGTTGGAGGAAGTGTTTCCATCAATGCCAAAGGGGGAGATTGTTGGAAATATTGTCATTGATGGCAAAGGAGAACAAAGGAGCAGCACCTGAACTATCATTAAGGCAAAGGAGCAGAGAAGCAGCAGCAATAAGGCAAAGAAGCAGATCAGTCAATAATGCAGTAAGAAAACATAAAAGAGAGACAGAGGAGAAGCATAGAGGCAAAGAGCAGCATTAGACCATCAGCAAAGGCACCAAAGGAGCAAAGGCAGCAAAAAGGAAAAGACAACAAAGGTAGCAAAAAAAGGCAAAGGAAGAAAAGGAAGCTAAGAAGCAAAGGTAACAAAGGAAGTTAAGGTAGAAAAGGAGCAAAGGAAGCAAAACAACAAAGGCATAATCATGAACGTGATGGGAAGAGTCGTGAACATGAAGCAAGCATGATAATCCTAAGTCGGAGAGAATAACAAATAGAATAACAAGCTCATGAGAGATTAGCGCTTTTAAAAAAAAAGACAAAGCGAACTGCTTCAACGCATAGCAGAAGGCAATCGGATTTGCAAGACACAGCGAGGGGCATAGATCTTACACAATCCTCTGTTTGATTGAATATCGTATTAATCACATAGCAAAAATCAATCAAATTTGCAAGACACAGCGAGGACCATAGATCTTACACAATCCTCTATTTGATTGAATATCATATTAATCACATAGCAGAAAGCAATCGGATTTGCAAGCAGCAACGTGGACTATAGATCTTGCACAGATCAACGGTGGAAGATCATATCGCAACCGTGAAGATATCGCATATCGCAGGGTATAGTGATTATGGTTAAGACTTCGCAAGTTAAGTTATTTAACTTGTAATGCGAAGTGGATCAGCAAGGAGACAAGCGTGGACCGTCAGATCCAACGAAGATCAACGACAGATGGCGAATCGCAAGTTTGCACATCGCAAATGTTAGCGGATAGTGCTAAGGCTTTGCAAGGTATGTTAATTTGTTTGCAATGTGGAAAGGTTAGAAAGTTGCGATGCGGTGAAAGGGAGGAGCCACGTGTCAGCACTTCGTATTAGCGCACATCGTAGATTTTATGTTTTGTAATTAAGGTTCTCAGGGTAAGTTATGTTGAATGCGATGCGATGTGATCGCATATCGCACAGGAGATACATTGATTGCTAAACGTTCAAAGGTGTGGGCAAGCGAAGTGCGATGTATTGTGAATGGTCAAGTATTGTGGGACCTGAAAACCCCTGTTCTGCATATATGTAAGGGATGTTTGTTATGTGATTTATGTTATAAAGTATGTGATGTTTGATTGCTAAACGTATGTATGTTAATAAAAATTGAAAATTGTAATCCATTGCATTAAAAGGGAATTTATGTGGGCCATAACCCACAGGTCACAGTATTGTTTAAAATGGAAGTTTCATGCTGCATTAGCAATAGGCAGAGGTGATGTAAAACATAAAGGCATGGGTCAAGTCAGGCTAAGATAGTAATGTTGCAGCACAGTTATAAATATAACTGCAGAAATATAAAATACAAAGGGACATCAAGCAGAAGAGGACAAACACACATCAAATCTAAGAAGCTTAAAGGGCTTAGTGAAATATTTTATTGTAACTGTAAATGTATTAATTATTTTCTATTGTTTGTGATACAAAGGAAAGTCTCCAAGGAAAAAAAAAAATCCAATTAATACTGAAACGAGTGTATATATTGCTGTAACATCCTAAATATACTGAGTGAGGAAATGTGGAAGGCATGAGTCATGCTTGTTCACTTCACATTCCCATATAGAATGCAAACAGCCATGAAGTGATCTCTATAAATGGTGTTATTGTAATATGCATAGAGAGATTAGAGAGTGGAAGAATGAGAGAGAGAAGATAGAGATGATGTGCAGATCCAGAGCTGATATGAAGCAGCTTTGAAGGCTAGAAAGGCAGCATTGAAGAAGGATAAAGGCAGAGCTGATATCCAGGTAAATTAGGATATGATTTTATTGTAGTGTGAGGGAGTTGGTGCTTCCATATCAAGGTGTAGCTAGTTGAGGTAGGAGCATCATGTGGGTTGTTGCCTGCAGAAAATAGATGGGAGATGGAGCTTCCTTGCAAGTTGTAGCTTGCAGAATTTGGGGTAGTAGCCTCCTATAGGTTGGAGCCTACAAAAAATTAGTTGTGAGAGGGAGTTGGAGCTTGCCTTTGCATCACAAAAATAATAAGATGTGGTTTTATCCCTTTATGGGTTTCCACTTATATATGTTGTCTATGTGCTTGATGATTAAGTGTTGATGTGATGTTTTAATCTGTTTAATTACTTGTTGTCCACACATTATGTTTGTTGATCCATTATGTATTAAGTTTTTTATGAAATGAAAGTTTAAATGAGTTGAATGAAAAAGTTTTAAATGTCCGTGAATGTATTAAACTGATTCACCCCCCCCCCCCTCCCTCTTAGTTTAACTAAGGGCTCATCAGACTAGTGTCTATTATGATAATCAGAGTTCCATAAAGCTCTCTGAGAATCTAGTGTTTCAAGATAGGTTGAAGCACATCGATATTTGGTGTCATTTCATCAGAGATTGTGTACAACTTGGAGTAGTCCAGCTACAGTATGTTCCCAAAAAAGAGTAGGTTGCATATATACTCACGAAAGCTCTAGGGAGAGCTAAGTTCATTTATTTTAGAAAACATATGGGTATGGTGGAGAACCTATTTCAATAGTAGGGACATGTTACTTTGGATGATTATCAGTTTCAGAAGTTGTGGTTGCAGCAGTAACAGATGAGAAGGAGTTGCAGTGCAGATGTAGTCTTGAAAGAAGTACAACAAAGTAAGCAGCAACGCATATGCAATGTATATCATAGTTTTGCAGTGGTTGGTGGTCAGCAACAACCATCCATCAACAACATGACATGAGATGATATAGAGACAGGGTGTTGTGGTAGGATGTGCAGCACTATAACGCATTCCTCTCTAACAAGGAGTGTTAGTTTGTGTAGCATCATATGTGTTCTCGCCACAAAAATTTGTGGAGAGGATACAATGCATGAGATCTCGAAAACCCAGAAATAATTTTTGGAAATTCCTCCTAGAAGTGTCTCAATTAGATTATTAACCAATTTTTAAATATTTCCTGTCTAAACTTATGGAATATGGTTAATTATTCAATATTAATTGAGATAAGGTGAGAATCATCTAGAAACTCACACGGATCAACAGGGAAATAATTTGAGCCACTGATTATGTTTTAATCTTGGTCGTTAGTGCTCCAAAAGAATATTATAAGAATAAGTTGATGGTTAGATGGAGCATTGATCTCTCTTTTCTAAGGCGTTGATCTCTCTTTTCTTCTATTTTTGGAGTTGGTTTCATAACAAAAGGCCTATGTATATCCATTTCAAGCGATCGAATGGGCATGTCTCTTCCCTGGGTCCAACTTCATCTTTTGGAGGTACGACTTGAAATTCAGAGCGAAAAATTCAAATTTAAAAATTTCAAATTTTCTCTTTTGAAAAGAGCATGGAGAACATGGTTTGAATTTGTTTCTTTTGACACTAGCATGAGGAACATGCTTTACATTTATCATTAAAGGCTAAAATATTGATTATGAAGATCTATCATAGCTACAAATTTCAACAATAGGAATGTGTTTTTCAAAGGGGGGGAGAGTGGGGAATGCATAATTGCCTCTAATAAAAATACCCAAGAACTATGAGCAAAACACAGTATGTATTATTTAACTAAACTATTAGTGAGAAATATTTTCAACTCTACTAATATTTTTGTCGTCAAAACTTGGAGTTTGAAAATCATCATTCATATTTCACCCTTTGTTAGGGGAAAGGAAAGAAGGTTGTCAAAGGAATACAAGCTTTATCTTTTAGATTCTTCAATAGAAATTTCATCATTGAATCTATTAGTTTTGGTTCACCACTAAACAATTATAATTGGAACAATATATTTGGTGGTTTTGGTTGATCGCTAACCATTTTAAATTGATCGGTGCACTCGCCCCTTGTGGTGAAAGAGTGTATATTTTGTTTCATCAATGTACATCTTTTTGTTTTGTCAATGTACTCCCTCTTTTGAGGTGCAAGAGGGTACCTATATGGAGTCAATGACTCAATTTTCAATTTTTTTGGAATAGACCCTAACAATTTCCTACATCATCATTTGCAATAACTAATTGAATTCTCATTGATTTTTTAATTTCACCATTCAAATGTTTCTTGATTTGTGTTTAAATTAGATGATAAGACTTGTAAAAAAAATTGGCTTGTAGATTCCATTACCAATAACTCATCCAATTATAATGAATTGTTTATTTTTTTAACTTTTTTCATCAATTGGTATTTTTTGATAGACGATTTGTCTTCTTATAATGAAGACAATGATGGATATCAATACACTCTATCTTTATATGGATATTTCAACGATAAGGATGGCATTCACCAAGAATTTTCTCAATGCATTTATCATCTTTCTTGAATATATTCTTCACCATGTGAATCTTGCCCCTTCAAGTATTTGGCAAGGCATCTAGCACCCATGAACTGAATTAGTTTGGAGTAGTTATGATTATAAACATTAACATATTTTTCATATCTCAAGCCATATTGATTTATGTTGAATTTTGAAGCTTCCCAAGGTCTTACAATATATTTGATACTATCTTGAATGATCTCTTTTGTAACTTAAGAAGAAAATTCAAGTTCACATTCAATTGTACTACTTTTGATATCATTTTGTGTTTTGACATCTTTTTCTTGTCACACATTTAAAAAAAAAATCTTTGTCAAAATATGAATTAACAGCATGTGTATGATTCAACTAAAACATGAGCAAAAAATATTTACAACTCTATTACTATTATTGATGTTGGAACTTGAAGCTTGAAAACCATCATTAATACTCCCCCACTTAGTTAGATGCAAGGAGAGAAGGTTTTCAAAGGGGTCCAAACTTGAAATTTTGGATTCTTTAATATATATTTCATCATTGTATTTGTCAGTTTTGATTGACCACTAGAAAATTTCAATTGGTACCATGTGTTTGATGGTTTTGGTTTACAACTATCCATTTTCAACTAATCAATTAACTCCTCACCTTAAGGTGCAATAGAATGTATTTTTCTTTCATCAATGTACTCCTCCATTTGAGATGCAAGAGAGTACATATCTTGACTCATGGACTCAATTTTCAATTTGTTTGGAATGGGCCCCAATCATTCCCAAAATAGTAATATTCAATAATTAATTGAAATCTAATTACGTTTGTTATTTCACCATTCAAATTTATCTTTACTTATGTTATAATTAAATGATAAATATGTTGGACAATTGGAATTGTATGGATGGCTAGTGGCTGCAAGTGTGTTGGCATTGATGTCACCAGATCAAGAGAAGGGCCAATGTGTGAAGAACAACATAAATTTTGCAGCCATTTCTCAGGTAGCATATGGGATCAAATCCTACATTGAATCCTCTCCATTAGAAATTTATCTGAAAGAGCTTTCCAACGGTGTGTGAAAGTCTGTAAATGGCCTCCTGGATCAAAAGTTATGGATTGCCCAAGTTATGATTTTTAATTCCTAAGCAGGCAAAAATATCAGAGCAAGTTGGCATATCAGGACCTCGTGAGGACAAAATATCGGAGGTCGGAGTAGGTCAAATATTAGGAGACAAATATCGGAAGGTCAAATATCAAAATGAGGGAGCCATTAGGACCTCGGTAGTCTATTTAAAAGAAACCCAAAAGGAGCAGCAAAATGTCAAAGCCAATTTTCAGAATATTTCGGAACATCAGAACCTCGTAAGTCCTTAAAAATTATACTCTGCTGTAAGTGTTGAGGTTTGCGAAGGAGAAGAAATACAAAGGAAATAATTGAAAAACCAAGGAATGGAGGAACCTTTCTCCCTCATCCAATTGGACACATGGTAGTAGGTGATTAGACCTAAGCAGCTAACGTGGCAGATGATGTCAACGTGACGTGGTTGTACAGTGGACACGTGGCAGTCAAATTTGGAATTTTTCGTGGCCTAATGGGGAAAATACAAGTGACACATGTCACCACTAACGAGGCGCTACATGGAGTGATGAAGATAGCATGACATTATCTCAGAGGTCAGCATATCAAAGGTTAGAGTTTTCGTAACTCCTATCTAAATATTTAAAAACCAAGAACTGGTGGAACCTTTCTCTCTCATCCAATTGGACACATGGCAATAGATCATTGGCCCTAAGGATTTGACGTGGTAGATTAATTCAATGTGACGTGGTTGTACAGTGGACACATGGAAATTTTTGATCATTGGTTGTCATTGATATTAACCCAAGCAACACTAGGGGCTACCCTGAACTTGCATAGGAATTTTGTGTTGACAACTTACTCTATTTCGAGTCAATGATATTTTGGATGGTTTCTACTTGTTGATATGTTTCCGTTGATATATACCATGCCATCTAATTATTCACGGTTTGAGAGATATTCGTGTTTGAAGTTAGTAACCCCAGTTAGTGAGCTAAAACCTCATGGGGTTGTGGCATGACACTAATCATTTGTTGTGGTCATTGAATTTTCAATCATTAATCATTTTTTTAAGCTCATAAAATCCCTCCAACGTTCACTTGTTGAAGACCCTCTCAACCTAAGAATTTTTATAAATTGTGACCCTCATATCCTCCTCATGTAAGGATTTCGCTACTTATAACAGATCATCTTGGAATTTTTGCTATAAATGTTTTTTTGCGAAGCTTCTGATGCTGAAACAAAAAACCCATTTGGGGAAATACTGATGAAGCGCGTGTCCTAATTTAAGATATTGTTTCGCTATATTTTCAGATATATGATCTGAGGGAGTTAGGGTTTTTGCAGGTTCTTGAATTTCATGTCAAACAGGTGATCTTGGGAAAATCGTCATAACTTTCTCTCTAAGCATTGGATTTAGTTTTCGTAAAAAATGACAGAAAGAGGACAGGCTATAGTTTGTTTTGTATCACTTTCAGGACCATTGGTTGACACAGTGACATGTGGAACTTCGTACAAGTTCATTCTACTAAACTAGTCTATAATCATGTCATCATAGGAGATTGCGCATAACTATTTCTCGAAGAATCCAATGTTGATCAGACCTATGGGGTTGGAAAGAGAACTCAAAGGGCTACCATAGGATGTAATTTCAGACCTTGGAGATCTTAAATTACACAGATACAACAAATTCAATATCGATCTTCTAGAAGGCAAGAAAAAATATGCATTCAAGGATCACTGCAGTAAGGAAAACACATCAACAGTCAAGGGTAAGTCTACTACAACAAGGTATGTATGATTAGTGTTTGAATTTTAATTTTAATATCATCTCTAACATGTGTTTTTTAATGACAATGTAAGTATTTTATATGTATGTTTGATTGGGTTTTGTTCATAAATGTTGAACGTATTTACATTTGAATTTTGAATATTTCTCTAACATATGGCTTGTAGGACAGTGTAAGTATTTTGTTTGTATATTGGTTTGGGTCTTGCATGTGTAGGAAGGAGGAAACAATAGAACAACTTAGAAACATACTAAAAGTACAATGCAACGCCAAACAACCTGTTATAGCATCATTTATCACCATCATATACTTGATGACTTATGCTTTGGCCTTGGGAAACCTTCCGTTCAAACTTGGACACATTTCTCAAAAAACAGTTTCTTAAAACCCATATGCGACTATGCCCAGTCTTTTCCACGTATACACGCGAGTCCATACATAGAGAATCGTGTATGCCTTTTTAAACATTATATATATATATATATATATATATATATATATATATATATATATATATATATATTCCCTATTTTAGAGGCATGGTTTACGGTTGTTCTAGTAACTTAACCACCCAGAGCCCGTGCCCTAACTATTCCCAAATACAAAAAACTAATTTGAGGGAGTATAAAAGACCCTCAAGGGAATGGCCTAAGGGAGGAAGAGAGAGAGAAATATAGATGTTATACGTTGTTGGAGCCCTATCCAAGTATGATATATTCCCGTGCCTCCTACACTTCCCAGATATTTTCAGAAAACCCTTATTTCCTTGAGATGTTCACCACCCTATGTGACATACATTGTGCACTAGTCTTGGAAGAAATATTGAGAGGCTAGGGCTGGACGGATCCAAAGGACGATATGCTCGAAGGTCATGGCAGATTTTAGGTGATCTCTCCACATTTTTTTATTGTACATGTCATTAATAACAGAAGTATCATCTTGTTCCTGATGTTTACGTGTCAATAATATTTTATACATGTGTAATGATCATAAATTGTTCATTTAATATTGTTTTTATGACATCATGCATGATTTTCACTAACATTTAGAACATATATATGTTGTACAACTAGGATTTTGTATTTGTCTTTGTTGATTTATAGATTTCGAAGCACAGAGGGTTGCAAGGGGTTTGCACCCCGCGGGATCTACTACACCCGAGTGATATTCGAGTAAGGTCTACAACCTGTAGTTTCTAGTTATTAGCATAAAATTTAGTTAAGTGAGTCCTTCTTGTAATGACACACCCCTAATCTGTAAAGGTTTATCGAGCCAAGACCTTTAGGGTAACAATCCCCGAAACAAAAATGGGGACTCCACCAGAGATCACATTCTTGTGATTCCCTTTTGGGTTGTTTTATCTGTCTTGTAGGTTCCTGACAGGTTTGATCACTTTTTACAATCTAGTAAGTCTTTTTTCAATCAGATAGAAGACCTGGTCCCTTGATCAGGCTTGACTTTTTTATTTTTCCTTATCTTTATTTCCATACACAACTTAGTCTATGCATAGTCGCTTATACCTCCTGTACTTACCAAAGGGACCCGCGTATACGCGAGTTTCCTTTATTACAGTCGCATATGCACGCTAGTTGCACTCTGCAAAACCACGTATGCCTGGGAAAATTTGAAATTTTGAGTTTTCAACCTCTGTAGTCCTTTCTGTCTATGTTGAATCATTCTTGTGGTATCTTTAAAGTCTCTGGAATGTTTTTATGGTGATTTCATATCCGTTTCTCTCTTTCTTTTGTGAAAACCTAGCCATTTGGTGAATTTCCTATTTTGTGTGTTTGCAATTGCGGCTGAAGCACTAAGATATTTTCCTGAAGTTCTTGATTATTCTGACCATTCAGAACAGTGATCCTCTACTTGTTTGCTCTTCTTGGCCCTATGCGTTGCTTCGCTTATGGTTTTTTCCTTCTTGGTCTATTTTGGTTTTCTTGATTTCTTGGACTTGTCTTGTTGCGAATCTTGAAGAATCTCTTTTTGGTTTTTTGATTTGTTGTTCATTGCAAGATTGTGCTACTGTGATGAATCAATTCATTGAGTTTTATGTCTATTTTTGCTCATTTAAGTCCCGCTACGAAAGTAGCACAGTTGGCTTGAGCACTTTGAAACCTTTGTTGAGACTCGTTTTGCTTGATTTCAGTTCTTAGGAAGTTTTTGCTTGTCTTCTTGAAATCTTTTTCTTCCATTATAAGTGAAAAGCCCAAAAAACATTTGTGTTTTCCATAGATTTTGCTTTGAATTTTTTTTTATAGATTCATTATATCTTTTGAAGCTTTTTGTTGGTTTCTAGTCTTTGGTTCTTGACTTGATTTTGAAGTATTTTCTTGATTTCTCTCTTTTGTATCAAGCGCATTTTGGCGTTCTTATGCATAGGAGTTCTGTTTGGAACTAGCCTTGTTTTTCTTTCAAAAAGTGATCGAACCATTGTTTTTCTAGAGACTCTTTTTCACTTCTTTAGAGTTAGAATCTTATGATTTGCATATCATCGGTAGTTTGCATTAAGTGCATTTGAGCATTTTAGTCTTTTTCATAGTTTTCTGGATCGTGTGAAGTGTGAGTGTTTGAAAAGAAAAAAGAAAAAAAAAATTGATTATTAATTTCGTAAAACCCATGTAGATATCGCTTTTCATCGAAATGGAATTGTTACATTTGCATGTAACTAGGTTTTCATTGATTTCTTCTACATCATCAAACACTATCAGTTTCACTTCCATGTACCCTTGACTTAAGTAATAGCCAATTTAAAACAAGCAATATAATTAAAAGCAACTAGAAGTTTTTGTATCACTGTCATTAATCATACACCAACTAGCTAGGTTGTAGGGCCTTGGATTAGGTGAGTGAAGAGTTAACTCTCCAAGGCCGCTCAAATTGTTAAATATAGAAATTTTATTAAAGAGCGAAATCCAACACTGTTAAGTGGACTGGGAAAGCTCTCCTCCAGAGATTCAAGAACGAGGGATAGTGCAGGTAGAGAAGAGAAATACCCCCTCTCTTATTTGTTGAATCTTGACCTAAGATCGTTTCGCCCGGCTGTTGATATGGATTGGTGCCCTTAGTTTCCTATCCTAGGGACCACACATGTGACTGCGGGGGGAATACCTGTCATACCTGAGACAGACGTTGCATCACTTCCATCAGTACTTCTGGAGGGTACCCTTGCAAAGCTTGGGGACTTGCACTGGCAAAGGTTGTTGTTAGGAGGTCAACGTAAATGTTTGTGTTACCTTCGTTAGTAGGCCTGGGGCATAATTACCCCAGGCTATTTCCGAAAGGTCCTATTATTTCGCTTTTTTGTATTTTGATGTCCGATCCTCATCACCCAGAGCGGAAATACCTGAGAGTTGCTTATCTGGTTGTATCTTAGGAACTTTTCAGAGTGTTCTCTTTGCTTCTAGATTTCTTAGCTTCTTATATTTTTTGAGTCTAAAGTTAATCTCTTAAAATGGCTAATCGATCGCCTCGTCGATCGAGGAGGCTTCGTGGGTTATCTCCCGTGAGTGCCGAGCCTTCCTCAAGAAGTCGTAGGAGTAATTCGGTGGGTGATTTTCACCCGGTGGCTTCAAACGCAAAGATCCTCTGTTGGGGCTTGTTTTTTCTATGGGTGGTTCTCGTGTCGATGTGAGTATAGAGAGGAGTGCTCCACTCATCTCTAGAGTTTTATTTCCAGCAGAAGAAGTAGAAGTCGAGGAAGTCCCTCAGCCTACTGAGTCTCTTCCATCTCCTCTTCCTGCTAGTTATCCTCACATTATTCAATACATCAAGCTCGAGTCTCAAAGACCAGCTAGTCCCTTTTCATCATATCACTTTCTTTCAATGGCCATGCTTCGGAACACAGTTTTGGCTGTGAACATTGCAAGTGTTTAGACTCCTCTTTCAGTTGAAGGAGGAGGCACTATTTCTATATCGAAAATCACTTCTATTGCTACTGTGTTTGGCTCTGGAAACACCCAAGCACATGCTTCTCAATCTGGTCCCTTTTCTTATGGAATTCCCACTAATGGAATTCCTTCTTTCTCCTTTTCTACTGCTTCATCTATCTCCACACCCATACCCTCTATGGCTAGTGGATCAGCTTAATTTCAAGGGTTCCCCTTTAGAAGTGGGCATATCCCTCATCCAACCCCTTCCTTAGGATATTTACCTTTTACCTCTCAAAGTCAAGGTTTCAATCCTTTTTCTAGGGGTCAAAGTTCGAATTTCTTTACAAGATGGAACCCTACTTTTACAGCATTGGGAGTAGGAAGTCATTTTCTTGCTGGTAAACAAGGAAATGTTCCTTTCCCTTCATCGATTACTTCTTAGACTTTTTCTCTGTTTGAAAATGCTTGGAACCCTTACCAACAGGTTTCTTCTTCATTCAATACCTCGGTTGGAGGGAATGGTCTTGTGTATAATAACTCTATGTTGGGGCAGGGTCCTTCTCCGAATGTTGGGTCACAAGGATTTTCTTATGGCCCAGCATTCTCTACGAACAACATCTACCAACCTCATGCCTCAAAAAATCCAGGTTATTCTTTTCAGAATGTGGGGAATCCTTCCTATGGGGGATGGAATTCCTAGGCTCCTCCATGCTTACCATTTCTGGCAACGTTAAACTTTCCAGATCTATCAAAATTGAATAACGATCCTATTCGGTATATTCTGGGCTAGCCTCCGATCCCCAAGAAGCTCCCCTTAGACATTCCAAAGTTTGAAGGGAAAATTGGTGAGGATCTGGCAGATCATATCACCACTTTCCATTTATGGTGTTCATCGAAATCCATGATCGATGACTCGATTACTTTGAGATTATTTCAAAGAACCTTAACTGGAAATGTGGCCAAATGGTACATAGAGTTAACTGGGGGCAGTTTTTCTACTTTTGCAGAATTGGCTACCATGTTCTTAAATCATTTTCAGTTACCTGTCCGTTATGACGTCGGGACTGACCTCCTAGCCAATTTTTAGCAGAACAAGGCAACTCACATTTCTGACCATATTCAGGAATGGAAAAGAAGGAAGAGGCTCATTAAAGCCCAAATTTCGAATGAATTCCTTCTTGAATGGTTTTTTAAATCCTTACAGCCAAACATTTCTAAGGATGTATCCCTTTCAGGGGTATTTTCTGAAGAGTAGGCTATTTTTAGGGCTCATCAACTAGAACTAATTTATTCTCAGTCTGGAGTCCTTTAATGCTCCTCACTCCAAATTGGAATTAGCCAAAACTAAACCTAGTCCTCATGGTGATGGGCTTATCAGTTCGATTGATAGTAGTACGGCTAACCTGCTAAGTCAATTGCAGCATTTATCTATACAATCTGATTCTTCTGGTCGAGTTGTGCCTTCAGTGTCAACTCCTTCCCAATCCTTGGCAATTAATGTTGTTCAAACTTCTAACCCCAAAGAAATTCAACAATCCGAGGGGAAGAAGAAGGGACAGAATAACAAGAAAAAGGACAAGTATGGGAAGGGGAATGTGAACAAATCCAATGATCATGTTGGAGAGGGTAAAAAAGATAATAAAAAGAAAGTGAAGTTTCCATGCAAATTGTGCACTGGAGACCATCTTACGCACTTTTTCCCTAAAATTCAAGATGCACAGTGGTTGTTAGCTCAACAAGGTTCTTCTAGTTCCTAGGCTGTGCTGACAAACCCTTTTCCCTAAGGGAAACCATTAGTTGCTGGCGTGAATCCAAATACTAGGGCTCCCTTTGGGGGCAGTAAGGAAGGGGAAAATACATCAAACATATACATGATGAGTGCTCACGCATATATCGCTACAAGATCTCGTGATTATGGAAAAGCTGAGTCTTTGAAAGCTAAGGGTGCTTCTGATAGTACTGAGCCACTTCATATTACGAGGCCTACTGTTGAGCATATACCTTTAATGCCGAAAGCATCCTCAAAGCATACGATGATCAATCCTAATGCCAAGGCTGCCTAGAACTACTCGATTGTAGAAGATCTGGCTCAAAGTCCTTGTGCCATGTCTGCGTTAGAGGTGCTCTAGTCTTTTCCTGCTCAGCGGAGTGCTTTGCTCACTGCTATTAGGGCTATTGATCCAAATAATTATCTTATGATTACATTTGATATGTTGAATCTTAAAAAGAGACTTCCTCGTCATATGGCTTTTCATATTAGGTCAACTTATTGGAAATTCAATATATTTCGAACGGTCGTTGATGAGGGAGCTTCCACATGTGTAATATCTCTTTCATGTTGGAAGGGTATTGGATCTCCCATAGTTGTTCCTTCAGCCATTCTTTTGACTGCATTTGATGGTCATTCTCACAAGGTGCATGGTATTGTTCCATATTTGCCTATCTATGTTGGGGGGGGGATTGTTAATATCGAAGTTGAGATAGTCGATGCAAGATTAGACTATAACCTTATGTTGGGGCGAAACTGGATCTATGAGATGGATGCTATTTTTTACAGGACAAATTACCTCCTCATCAGCTCAGAGGAGAAGGTAACATGGAAGGAAGAAAATGACCTAGACAAGACCCATTACTTCCAAGGTAACGCACCCCAGAAGCAGCTAGACAGCATTATAACGCACTTGAGACATGTAAAGGGAGCGTTAGTACCTATGATAACACTCTTTCTTGCCCAAGGGGCAGCGTTATCCATGTTTAAGTGTGAAAAGGGAAAATATCTTGCAGAAAATTGACTAGAAATTCCAGCTTTTTCTCATAAAGGACCAGTGCAAATTAGAAACTAAAAGGCACAAACCTTTTATTAGGCCTTGCAAAATACAACTGGACTCCTAAGGAAGGAAAAATCATGGAGGAACATGGAAACATCTTGATCTTTCCCATTAAAAACTGGTTGAATAAGTTGGCAAGGTTTTCCCTCTCCATCTTCTATAAAATGGAGTTGTGGGCTCTTGGTCTAAGGTCGAAAGATTGAATATATGTAGAGCATAATTTCATTATTGTAGTGTGAGGTTTGAGATCAGCGAAGTTCATTGAGAACTTTCTGCCTTGAGCATCATCACACTCGGAAATAGAGAAAGAGGGAGAGGAATTGGAAGACTGAGGAGGGCTTGGTGCAACCAATGGTTGTAATCCTCCTTTTTATAAATCAGTAGAACTGTATCTTTTTTTTCCATTCGATGCATCAGTTTCAAAATTGTCTTTCAATCATCTATGTAGCATGATATGAATGGCTTAGATCTGTATTGTTTCATGTTTCTCATATGCTAGTTTAATCAATAACAAACTATACTGTTGTAGAGATTACATGGGTGCTTTGATTGATTGCGGGATCTGGATTTGGATTCGGTGAAGAAGGATCTCTACTTTGCTGCTTGTTGTTCTCCATAGGATCTGCTATCGATAAATAGGTAATCTCTCCATCTCACTTTGTCGATTATAGATATTAGCATGAACATGTGTGCAACATCCTTGTGAACTTTACAGCTAATCTGACTGTCTGCCTCGGGCACTGGAAAGCCTTGAGAGGGATATTCAATAACCACCACCCAAGCATATTACCCTATAGCACTATTAAATCCTCATTATTTTGTATTGTTTGTTTCCCTCACGAAGGGATAATTGTCACAGTTGACGAACTGGATTGTTCTCCAGTAGATCCGAATGCATCCTTTGACTCAACCATTCCTTTAGTGAAGGATACCAAGCAACCAATTGAGAATCTAGGGGTTGGAATGTACACTTTCTTGATGGGTACTTTGGATCTTCCACCTCCTTCGGTTCATATCAATGTTATTTCATCCCCCAGGGCTCCTATGCAAAGAGAGTTCTTTAGAACTCATTATTCTTCGGACCCTTAGCAGAAGGTCAAGTGGGTGGAATGGCATTTCTTATGTCTGCAGCTGAGATTTCTTATAGCTCTATTGTTGACTCTGCAAATTCCATTCTAATTTCTCTTTCACCGGAGGAATTGGATAGATATGTGGCTCCGGATTGGACTCTCAGTTCATCTTCAGCTCAGGATTGCCTTAATACCACTCTTCGATTTGAAGAGGCCATCCTTGAAGCAATGACTGGTGTAGAGAGACCGTGGGATGATTGGCATCATCAGTATTACTTTCTACCAGACTTGGGTGAAGTTGAATCAAGTTTCCCTAGCCCTCAGTCTTCTGGTCCTGTTCACCCAGTTCTGAACCCTTTAGCACCAACACAGGTTTTTTCTGAAGGGAACATGGTTGTTATTTCTCAGACTACCCCATTGAACATCTCCATAGATCCCAACATCATAGAGAATGTCTTCATTGGAGCCGAGTGTTCCCCTGAAGAAATTCAGACTTACACCAATCTCTTTTCGGAGTTTCGTGATGTGTTTTCCAGGTCTTATGAGGAAATCCCTGGTATAGATCCATCTATTGTCCAGCATGAGATCAAGGTATACGAAAATGCTAAGCCTATCAGGCAAAAGCTTTGTCCGATCAACCCTAGGAAGGTAGCAACTATCAAAGTTGAGGTGGAGAAGCTGCTTAAGGTGGGTTTAATTTACCCTGTTCCTTTGACTGAGTGGGTTTCGAATCCAGTTCCTATGGACAAGAAACAAGGGAAAATTCGAGTTTGTATCGATTTCCAGGACCTAGATAAATCATGTCCTAAAGATAACTATCCCACACCATTTATAGATCAGATCATCGATGAGTGTGCGGGGAATGAGATTTTCTCCTTCATGAACAATTTCTCTAGATATAATCAAATTACTCTCCGTCCTGAAGATCAGCATAAGACTGCATTTATTTTCCCCTGGAGTACCTTTGCTTACAATAAAATGCCTTTTGGCCTCAAAAATGCTAGAGCAACATTTCAGTGGGCCATGTCTTACGCCTTCCATGACATAAAACATATTATCGAGGCATATTTGGATGATTTAGCTACTCATTCTCACAAGAGAATTGATCATCCTTCTCACCTCTGTCAAGTTTTTGAACGATGTCGTTATTACAAAATCCGGTTGAACCATAACAAGTGTGTTTTCGCTGTCACATCCGGTCGGTTGTTGGGATTCAATGTGTCTACGGAACGGATTCGAGTATATCCCTTCAAGGTTGAGGCAATACTTCAGTTTCCTCCCCCGTCTTCAATTCCTAAACTTCAAAGTCTACAAGGAAAAGCTAATTTCCTGCAAATATTTATCATAAATTATGTCGAGATTACAAAGGGATTTATAAGATTATTAAATAAAGGAGTTCCATTCTTTTGGGATGACTTTGCTCAACACTCATTCGATGCTTTGAAAAAATAATTGACCTCTGCTCCTTTACTGAGTCCGCCTAATTATAGCATGGATTTCCTCTTGTATCTCGCAGCAGCAAAATCGACCATTGGTATGGTTCTAGTTCAGGAGGACGATGCTCTTTCCGAGCATGTTATATACTACCTTAGTCGAGGCTTGGTAGGACCTGAACTCCGGTATTCTTCGATAGAGAAGCTTTCTTTAGCAGTTTTTCATGCTGTGCAGTGACTCAGACATTACATTCTTCTTTCCAAAACTTATGTTTTGGCAGCAGTCAATCCATTTCAGTCTGTTCTCAGTAGGCGAGTGATTGGGGGCAAATACAATCGATGGATTGTGATTTTGCAGGAATTTGATCTTGAGTTTATGTCTGCCAAGTCCAAGAAATCATTAGTTTTTGCGGAATTTATTTCTAAGTTTCCTTATGGAGAAAAGATTGTTTATGACTAATCATTTCCTGATGAACATATTTTTCTCATTTCTTCACAGGATCCTTTGTACGTGGATCTCATAGTTTATCTCCAAACCGCGAATTTTCCCTCAAATTTTTCGAAAGATGAGCATCGTAAGTTACATCACTTAGCCAAAAGTTAATTGATTATTGGTGACACTTTATATCATCTCGAGGTTGATTCAATCCTTAGATGTTGCTTAACTCTCAAAGAAGCTGAGGTCGTGTTGAATGACTGCCACAATGGAGCTTGTGGTGGCCATTTATCTAGGCTTGCTACAACGCAAAAAATATTGCATGCAAGATACTTTTGGCCTTCTATTTTCAAATATTGTATGGAATTGGTCAAAAAGTTTCATCTATGTCAGGTTTATACTCGAAATATACAGCGCACTCGTCCAGCTCCTCTCTTTCCTGTCATCACTGTCGGCCCCTTTACAAAGTGGGGTATTTATTATACTACTTGTAACCTGCCTTCGGCTAAAGGTCACAAGTACATTATCATAGTTGTAGACTACTTCACCAAGTGGGTTGAGGCTATGCCTACTTTTGGGAATGACAATGAGATAGTAGCTCTTTTTCTCTTCAATCAAGTCATTTCTCGCTTTGGTATTCCCAAAGAGATTTTCACTAACCATGGCAGTCACTTTCAAAACAACATGATGGCTGAATTCGCTCTGAAATTAGGTTTCTGGGCAATGGGAAAGTTGAAGTGAACAAATCTTTGAAGACAATTCTTCAACAGATGATTGATTAAGCCAGATCCAATTGGCATATTATGTTGTATCCTGCACTTTGGGCATACCGGATGTCAGTCAAAACTACAACCGGTTTTACTCTGTTTCAAATGGCTTATGGGTTGGAATCTATATTTCCTATTGAATGCAAAATTCCCTCTCTTAAGTTAGTTGTTGAGCTTCTTCCTGACACTTCTAGTCTCGAAGAACGCCTCCTTCATCTGGAACATCTCGATGAGAAGCGTCGAGATGTGGCTACGATGAATGAGCCACATAAGAATTGTGTAAAGGTTCAATACGATAAGGTGGTCAAACCTATGGTTTTCTCTGAAGGTGACCTTCTCTTGGTTTATGCCTAAGAAAAGGATGCCTTGGGGGCAGGCAAGTTCAAATCTATGTGGTATGGCCCCTTCATCGTCAAAAAGGTCCTAAAGAAAGGAGCCTATGCCTTGATTTATTTTGATGGAAATGAGTTGGCGGAGCCCAGAAATGGGCTCTATTTGAAAATTTATTATGCCTAGACTTTGGCCTAGAATCTTGATTTTTTGTATATATTTTGTTTTTGTACATATCTGGGTTTCAATTTTTGGTGTGATTTTGATGAATTTGATCTGCTTTGGAAGGTAATATTGGATAACATGAGTCACTTTGGTTTCGCTGATGGTGCTAGTAGACATACCCGGAACTTGGCTTCCGTGGCTTGTGTACTCCATTATACATCTGGTCAGTTGTTAGTTTCAAGAGGTGTTTTCATTGTTCCTGCTTTGAACAACATAGTATAATACACTGCAGTGGTTAACTTACTCTTGGAGGAAATATCTTTGGGTGTTGATTCGTTAGTAGTTTTCTTGGATTCGCAGCTGGTGGTTTCATAGTTGAACAACACATATCGGGCCCGAGACACATTTTTAAATCGATTATTTTTTAGGGTACTTTTGTTGCAACGATCATTTAAATTTATAACATTCATTCATATTCCTCGAGCTTACAATTGGATGGCATGCTTATTGGCTAATCAAGAAATTTATTGGCATATTCATCATTCAATACTTAAAAAAAATATATCAAATACATCTTTCATTATCATATATTTGAGTCATCACATCATCTAAATCGCAATATATATATATATATAAGTCAGAGTGTTCAAAAATATACAAAATTTGGACCATCCTGTCCTACAAAATTGGAGCTTATGTCTGATCTTGTCTATCATCAAAAAATATTATAGTCATCCGATCATATCTATAATCTACTACTGAGGTCCCTGCCCAACATTCGTGTTCCTATAGAACACAATGGCAGCCGCTACACGGCGGAATAATGACACCCAATCTCGTGGTACTCCTACCACCCGTCTCTGGATAGCCTTTGGTAGGCCCTCGATAGCAGCCATAGGCACCTGGAGAGTCAGGCTCTCCAATTTCCTCTGTAATGCATGGAGTGTCCTGCCATAGCCTTCAACATCTGCCTCACCTCTGCGGCGCTTGTGCCTTGGGTACCCCTTCGGTCTGACTAGTCCCATGTCTACATCATGATCATCATAATTTTGTAAGTCATTTAGTCCAATCAAAAACATTTTTTCATTTTCATACTTTGAAAAAACACACACCCCAAACTATATTGTTATCTTTGCTAAAATCCACCTAAAGGCGTACAGAAAGCAAGCGGAAGAGCAGAGCATAGCGGTTATAGCCAAGCTAAGGCGTACACAAAGCGTTAATAATATTTTGAATACCTAATATTACTTACGTTATAACACTGATAAGATTGTGCAAAAAAAAAAATCATATAATCAAAAATTGCAATCTCACCGATTGTGCCCCATGCTGCACCAGGTGGTAGGAATAGATCTGGATCTACACGAAAGTCCATCCCAGCATAGGAATAATCTTCCACTGTGATGACTTGTTCTTCCCACCATTGGAAGAACTCATCATTCCAAGTTGTTTGAGGAACTTTACTTCCCCCTAATCTCTTCATCAGATTTTCCCATCAGGCTATTCTTAGATCGATCAGGTTGCTAATAGTTGAGATGACCTTGGGTCGAAGCCCTGGGACCCTCTCGAATAATAATTTCAGCAAGATTGTACCATACCCAAAATGTTTATTCTTTTCTTTCCGGATTGAAGTCAATTTTTTGTTCATATTTCTCCGCAAGGTTGTGCACCAATCAAAGAGATGAATCAGGCATTCCACTACTATGCTCATTTGTGTCTATGAAGTCTGATGCAGAGAAGCAGATCCTGCTACTCTGCCAATGGTAAAGAGAAGGATCTTCTGTATAAATCCTTCAGATCTCTGATAGGAATCTGAGTTCCTACCCTTTTTGCATTGTCTATGCAATAGACTTGGACATAATCCTCTACGGTAAGCCCTCCAACAGGCTTTTCGTACAAGTCTACTAGGTCTCCTCTCTGAGAGAGTCCAGTAATGAAATATATATCTTCCACTTCTATACATGGTGGCATCTGATCAATTATGAAACAATCTTCTTCCGGCTCCCAATGATCAACCAACATTTGAGGCAAATGAACATTGCTTTTCATATTGGGCATTTTGAAAAATTTGAGCACTCCACAATTTTGGAGAATCTCTAAGGAAATTTGATCCTCCATCACCTCATTGTCAATTGCACTATGCTCACTCTCTCTCTAGCTGATGGACATCCTGGCCAGAATCACTAAATGGTTGATTAGATTCAAGTTTTAAATTTTCGCTCTGCACATACGCGACCTCGTTTGTACACAGTTGTGTATGATACGTAGGTTCATCCACACGAACCCGCATATGCACAGAGGGTTTCAACAAAAATATCTTTTTTATAGTCAAATTTCCAAAAAAATTCCTTAAACAGGAATGAAATTGATGAAAAAGACAAGTTTAGAGCTTACTTGACTGATTTGGCGTGATTTGATGGTTAATTGCTCCATATTCAAGAAGAGGAATTTTTGCCCCAAATGCTCCTTCTCCACTTCTGCAATGTGAAAATGATCCAAATGTGAGTCAAATGGTGTATTTATGCCCAGAATTTGAAAAATTTTGCAAATTTCCTTTGTTCTTATTTTTTGAATTTGACTAAGGTTATATAAGCGTTTGGCTTGTAAGTGTTGGGCAAGGTATTTTTTTAGGTACATGTTGTTGAATTCGAGGTTTTCCTAGTTTTTTCTTTGGATCCATGACCGCTGGCCTATCATGGCAGGTATCTGATTTCGAACTGGCATATAGGTTAGGGAACTCACTTTTCATTGCATTTTTCATACTAGCCTCCATTTTGATCACTTTCCATAGGGTCGATCCCATCATGTCATGAGTACTTGACCCATTTCACTCGTCGTTTTTTTAATCATGACTTGTTGGTAGATCCATCCTTTACATGCGCTTCCTAGTTATTTTCTCGCTAGCATTTTTTTCCCATGCTACAATTTATGTAGGCTCGGGAGTCCTCTTTAGTCTCGCCATGACTTATGCATTGAAGTTTCATTCTTCTTCTTCTTCGCTATCATTTTTCTGGCCATTACTCTAGAGGCTCCCTTATGTTGTCGATTTGTATTACTGCATTACGTATGGACTAGTTTATCTTGGCCTTTAGTCAGCTTCATTTGGACTCATGTTTAAGCCACCTTTTGACCATGTCTTTTCTGCACAAGTTAACGATGTAATCACTTAGCTTCTACAACTTGACACCTTTACCCATGGATGGAACATTCCTTTGAGTGTCACTTACCAGTTTTCACCACCTTGCATTGAGCATAGAATTGTTCCTATCCCAGGAACTAGTGCATATGTTTCACAACACTCATTCTATCCATTGTACTATAGCATTGTTTTATTCTTTTTCAGGCTTTGAATATGAAAAAGACAAAAAAATTAAATATTTGAAAAAGAGCAGGAACGGGATATTACTTCCATATTTGATGGCAGCTACAATGTCATTTGTGTCGCCCTTGAACAAAGCACACAAAAAAAAATCCTAAGTCTTTTCTCCATTTGGGATGGTTGTAGTTTTTGACTTAGGAGAATCCATAACCTTGTTTCATGAGTCATTTCTCCCCCAGTCGGTTATCTCTTCCAATCATATGGAGGGTTTTTTTATGCCTCCTACATGACAAACTTATACAAAGTTATCATTTGCTTCCTAAAGTTATCATTTGCTCCCGAGTTGTGTGTTGTACCATTTGTTCCACCACTTATGATTTGGTACTTGTATATTCAGTTGTGACTTTTGTGATCAAATATCTAATACAGCATCATCGATCAATCTTCTAAATGTGATACTTGGACCTGATTTTGATTTGTACTTTCTGGCAGTGATCAAATGATTCACTATGTACTTTACATTTCAGTTATACTTGTATACATATTGGATATGCTCTATACTTAATAGGTGGACATGATTTTCTTTCACTGAGCATGGGTATGCCCACCTCAGACATGAGCTATCTTTATGATCCCTCTCACTGGTTTTTTGGCATGCTGAAATCTGGTGAAGTCCTCTCTAGTCCTCGCAAGGCTCTTTCTATGCACATAATACATTTCGGTCATCATGTACCCCTTCTAACCTCATATATTAGGGGGCATATGTTATAGCATCATTTATCACCATCATATACTTGATGACTTATGCTTTGGCCTTGGGAAACCCTTCCCTTCAGACTTGGAAATATTTCTCAAAAAAAAGTTTCCTAAAACCCATACGTGACTTTTCCGAGACTTTTCCACATATACACGCAAGTCCATACATAGAGAGTCGCATATGCCTTTTTAAACATTAAAAAATATATTTTTCCCTATTTTAGAGGCAGGGTTTACAGTTATTTTAGTAACTTAACCACCCCAGCCCATGGCCTAATTGTTCCCAACTACAAAAAACTAATTTGAGGGAGTATAAAATCCCCTCAAGGGAATGGCCTAAGGGAGGAAGAGAGAGAGAAATATAGATATTATACGTTTTCGGAGCCCTATCCAAGCCTGATATATTCCCGTGCCTCCTACACTTCCCAGATATTTTCAGGAAATCGTTGTTTCCTTGAGATGTTCACCACCTTATGTGACATCCATTGTGCACTATTCTTGGAAGAAATCTTAAGAGGCTAGGATTGGACGGATCCAGAGGACGGTATGCTTGAAGGCCGTGGCATATTTCAGGTGATCTCTCCATGTTTGTTTACTATACATGTCATTAATAACAAAAGTACCATCTTGTTCCCAATGTTTACATGTCAATAATCTTTTATACATGTGTAATGATCATAAATTGTTCATTTAATATTGTTTTTATGACATCATGCATGCTTGTCCATAACATCTAGAACATATATATGTTGTACAACTAGGATTTTGTGTTCATTCTTTTTTTATTTACATATTTACGAGCACAAAGCGTTGCATGGGTTTTGCACCCCACGGGATCTACTACAACCGAGGGATATCTAGGTAAGGCCTGCAACCTGTAGTTTCTATTTATTAGCATAAAATTGGTTAAGTGAGTCCTTCTTGTAATGACATGCCCCTGATCTGTGAAGTTTTATCAACCCAAGACCTTTAGGGTAACATTCCCCTCTTGTTTGTATATTGGTTTGGGTCTTGCATGTGCAGGAAGGAGGAAACAATAGGACAACTCAGAAACATACTATAAGGACAATGCAACGCCAAAGTGCCATTACTTGAAGCAAGCACAACAATACCTCAGCATTTTTTAGTGTTCAAAGAAGCAGTGTCAATTCAAGTATCAGGCCGTGTCAAAAGTCAGTATTGTAAAAATCGCCATTGTAAAATTATAAAAGATTCATTATTGTAAAAGAGTCAATCTTCCTAGAGTTGGAGAGGCATTTTTGGGAGGTATAAGTGTCATTGTTGGATAATGTTATGGTTGGGTTGCATGTCATAGTGTTATTGGGTGATTGGTCTAGTTCAATAAAATCATTGTGAATCATATTGTATCGTGGATCATTGTCCCTAGTACGGGATTCCATACTCTTGTCTTATTTATGATCATTATGGGGTGGCAGGGAGGTGCTAGGTTGGTGCATGAAGTCACCAATATTTTGGAGCCTGTGAACACTTTAGGCTAGTAGGTTGGTCTAGGATGTTGGGGCATCCATTCAGTTGACTATTGAAGAAACCAGGGCATTGGGGTGTCCTTCCAGTGGGAGCTAGAGAAGAATGATTTTCTAGAATTATAGGAAGTTGTACCTTTCATTTCAGTTTGGGCTGAACATTAAATAATTTATTAGAAAAGCGTTCAGTGGTTTTTTACCCTAAGGGGGTTTTCCACCTAAAATTCGTGTGCCTATTGTGTTCTATTGTTTACTGTTGTTACTAGATAAACATCAAGAATAATTGAAGATTAACTAATGCTCTGAAAATATTTAAAAGGTGATAATTGATAAGAAATATTGATTCACCCCCCCCCCCTCCTCTCAGTAATTCCAACAATTGGAATCAAAACTTGATTCCTTCAATAGTAGTCTAACAACTCAAAGAAGGCCATGGAGTATACTAAGAATAGAGTTCCTCTATTCAATGGAAATAACTATGCACTTTTGAGTGGAAGAATGCAAGTTCATTTGTTGGCGCCAGGATACGAAGTATGGGAAATCGTTGAAAAAGTATTTACAACGACCCCAGATGAACAAGGAAAGAAAAATATGGTATATGATGCAAGGGCTAAATATCTCATTATCAGTGGGCTTATCAAATTTGTCTATCTTAAGGTGTTGATTTACGAAACTGCTAAAAAAGTATCCAGGGCAAGCTTGAGAATATATATGCAGGTGACTCAAACGTGAAAGAAGCAAAGCTTCAAATTTACAGGGCAAAATTTGAGCAACTCAAAATGAAGGAAGATGAAAATATTGATGCATACTTACAGCATGTTGATGAAATACCAAATGCATTGCAAGGTTTGGGAGAACTTGTCGACATGAACATTTTTGTCTGAAAGATCCTTAGAACCTTGCCGGCAAGATTCAACCCAAAGGTATCTATCTTGGAATATAGTTCGAATCTATCCAATGTCAGCAAATATGAATTTCATGGAGTGCTTACGGAATATGAAATGAGGATTGAAGAAGAGGATGGCACATCTCACCTAGAAACATCATTCGCCGCATCCAAGAAAACCAGTAAGGACAAGCATACTCCGAAAGCGAAAAATTATTGTTGTAAGGAAAAAGAAGATGAAGAAGAATTTTCAGATAAAGGATTTTCCTACTTCACGCGCAAAATGAGAACAAGTACGGGGAAATTCAAAGGTAAACTTTGATTGATATGTTTTGATTGTGGTGAGGTTTGGTATTTTGCAGCCGAGTGTCCTCACAAAAATGAGGTTGTTACGAAAGGAAAGAAAGGTTTGAGGAAGTTCAAAAATCAAGGCAAGAAGAAATGGTATAGGAAGAGTTTCTTCTCCAAAGAAGATAGCTCCTCATCTGATAAAGATAGTGATAACGAAGAATAAATCAATAGAAGAATATTTTTTATGGTCAAGCATAATAAACAAGAAGCATCTGAGGAAGAAGAAGAGATGACTGAGGTTTAATTTCAAAATGAAGTGATCAGGGTTATCAAAGAGCTCAAGGTCAAGAAGAATCATGTCAACACTCTTGAAGACGAATTAAAGATAGAAAGGGAACATGTCCTAAATATTAAAATCATGGTTGAATAATACAAACAAGTTGAAGAATCGCTCAAGGAAGAATTAAAGGAAAGAAACAAGGAAAGAGAAGCATTTGAAGCTAAAATAGTTTCTCCTTGAAAGCAAGTAAAAAATGGAAAAACTCTTCAAAACTACACCAAAAGCTCCAAGGAATTGGAAGAAATCATCAACAATCAACAATCAAATAGTGACAAGACTGGTCTTGGTTACAAAGAAAAATCTAAAAAGGAGCCAAGTCCTTCTATGACAACAAAAGAAGATGGATATGAAAAATCTAACAAGAAGGTAGACCTTCCAACCAACTCAAGAGATTAGGACTCGCAGGAAGAACCATGGAATACAATTCCTCGAAGAATATTTCCTCCCAGGTATCAACCTATCTTCTATGGTCATTGTTATTCATGTGGAAGGCTTGGACATAGAGCTATAGAATTTCGCATGTATGTTTGGAATAAATACAGTTTCTAGACATCTTTCAGAAATGGATATTCTGGAACTCAAAAGAATATTAACATATTTGATCATTTGAGAGATGATGTTGAATGTTACAAATGTAACAATTTTGGACACCTAGCTAAAGATTACAGACTTGGAAGTTCCTCAAAGGAATTCTCACAAAATCAGATGAACAAATATGGAAAAAGAAGACTGAAAAATGTGCTATCTCTCTCAAGGCTCAAAGCAATAGAAACGTTTGGTATGTTGATGGTGGTTTCTCAACACATATGACTGGAGATAGGAATAAGTTCATATCCTTGAAGGAAAATAAGGATGGAACAGTGTCTTTTGGAAATGACGAGTCTTCAAACGCCATAGGAGTAGGTACAGTCACACTTGGAAGCAAGAATTCATTAGCGAAAGATGTGTTGTTGGTTGAAAATAATAATCACAATCTACTCAGTGTTGGACAAATGTGTGATCAAGGACACACAATGTTATTTAACTCCAAGAAATGTGAAATCAAGAAAGGAAAGTTCAGTAAAATTGTGGCTACAACAATTAGAGCTCCAAATGACATATATACTTTGGATGAGACACCTAAACAGTGATTTTTGGTGAAATAAGACGAAAGTTGGCTATGGCACAAATGAACTGGACATATAAATTTCGACAATTTGGTCATGATCAGCAAGAAGGAAGTAGTAAGAGAAATGCCTAAAAATTAAAAACCCACCAATACGATATGTGAATCTTTTTGGCGTGGCAAGCAGACAAAAGTTGAGTTCAAGAAAAAATAACACTTTTCATCACGTCCATTGGAATTATTACATATTTATCTATGTGTTCCTATCAGAACAAAAGGTTTAGATGGATAATTATATTTTATGCTAATGATAGATGATTACACCAGAATGACAGTCGTTAGCTTATTAAAGAAAAAGACCGAGGCATTCGAATGTTTTAGAATCTAAAAGGAATTGGTCGAAAATGAAACTGATTTTAAGATCAAATGTCTGAGATCAGATAATGGCGGAGAATTCACTTCCAAGGTATTTCAGCAGTACTGTGATGACAATGGAATAAAAATGCAATTCTCAATAGCCATAACACCACAACAAAATTAAGTTGTTGAAAGAAAAAACAGAACCATATAGGAAATGGCCAAAACAATTTTAAATGACTCAAAATTAGATGATAAATTATGGGTTCAAGCAATCGATATAGTTGTATTCATGATAAATGGAGGTTTGCTAAGGAACAATTGCAACATGACTCCATATGAATTATAGAAAGGAAGGTCGGCTAACGTCAAATACTTCAAAATATTTGGAAGCAAATGCTACATCAAAAGAGAAGATCAAAAATTGGGCAAGCTTGATTCCCATGTCAATGAAGGTATTTTCATTGGTTATTCACGCAAAAGGAAGGCTTATAGATTCTACAATCTTAGGCGAAAACAAATAGTGGAAAACATAAATGTTACTTTTGATGAAGATTGTGCTACAAAGGATGACGATGAGATTGTCCCTTCAAGAAAATCTGAGGGATCTCAGGGATAATCTGTGAAGGATGAAGAAGAAGCTCCAAAACAAGATCAATCAAATAAGGAAACAATAATCAACCAAGAGGAAATAAGAAATGATCAGCAGGATGTACAATAAAATTTTTCAAAAGCTTTAAAAGAATGGTGTCAAAAGAATCATTAGTCAAATCAAATCATCGGCAACATAAATGAAGGAATTGGAACCAGAAGAAGTCGATAGCTTTGCTCATCACAACAAGCCCACCTTGATTTTTTAGCAACTTTTGAGCCTAGAAATTTTGAGGAAGTTAGTCAAGATGAACACTGGGTAGTAGATATGAATGAAGAACTTGATCAAATTGAGAAGAACGATACTTGGGAATTGGTTCCACGGCCAAAGGATAAAAATGTTATTGGAGCTAAATGGGTCTTCAAAAAAAAATTGAATGAGGATGGACAGGTTACCAGGAATAAGGCAAGATTAGTCTACAAAGGATATGCACAAGTTGAAGGAATTTATTTTGAAGGAACATTTGCTACTATTTCCAGAATGTAAGTTATTAGAATGTTTCTCACTTATGCATGCTCGAGAAAAATCAAGGTCTACCAAATGGATGATAAGTTAGCCCTTCTAAATGGTGAATTGGAAGAAGAAGTGTACATCGAACAACCCGAAGGTTTTCTGCTCTCTGGAAAGGAAGACTATGTCTGCAGATTAAAGAAGGCACTATATGGTCTCAGGCAAGCTCCTAGAGCTTGATATACTCATCTTTATGGATATATACATCAAGGATTCAAGAAAGGAAGCATCGACAATAATCTCTATGTGAAAATGGATCAAGATAACCTAACAATTATCGAGGTATATGTAGACGATATAATTTTTGGAAGCAATGATGACAGATTAAGTAAAAAAAATTCCCCAAATATGCAAAGTGAATTTTAAATGTCTCTACTTGGCGAGCTGACATACTTTTTAGGGCTTCAGATATCTCAATAGGATAAAGGAATATTTATATATCAAACCAAGTACATCAAGGAAATGCTCAAGAAATTCTAGATGGAAGATTGTGTTAAAATTAGGTCCTTCGACCTAAAATGGGGGAATCATTATTTTGCATATCATTTTTAGGTATGCCTTTCATTCCACTTGGGTATTGTAAGTTTTCACTATGGTGTCATTGGTGACGAGGAGTACGGTTGTCTTGTGTTTCCTCATGCTTATGCTATGAAACAATTAAAATTCTAAAAAAATCACTTTGAAGTTAGGGTCACTTCCATCATGGTCATGACAGTTATTTTGTCAAAAAGAGTCTTTAGTCCTAGATTCTAGGGTTTCAAGTCTTAGTACATACAATAAAATATTACAGGAGCCTTGGTCGGGTTTCAAGGTTCTATTTCACGTGATTATTCTAAAAACATTTAGGGAGCATTCTGATTGGGGCTTCATTTTGGAACTAGAAATTGTCAAATTTCATTTTTTGTAATAATTGTGTATTTGTTCCACTATAAGAAGTTCAAAAGCAGCCTCTGGTCTTTTCCAAAGCCAAAATGCCAAATCCCTGCAAAAACAACCAAGTTTCATCAGTCCAAGACTCAGAAAGACAGTGAAAAGCCAAAGATAGAATTGCATTAAAATGATAAAGTGCCAAAAAGCCAAACATTACAAAAGTGGGTTATGGAGCAAATTAAAATCAAATTTGATTTTTATGAGATATTTTACAACCCATATAAAGCATTGGAAACAAATCATTTTCACAAATTTCCCAAAGCAAAACCGAGTTGAAGTGTTGAAGTCAAGTTTGAAGAGTTTTCAAGCGGTGAAGTGCCGGAGGTGAAGTGTGGCATGACGCATAGGAAGCAACGCTACGCGCTGAGCGTGCCAAACTGCAGGCTTCCAGAGCCGATGCAAATTAACAACGTGTAGCACTTTATCTGCCTTCGGCATATGGTGTGTGTAGGCACGTGCGATCTCGAGCAAAAAATTTGCTCCTTCGTCCATTCGTACTGATTGCCTCAAACTTCTTGCAAGAAGGTTTTCACACGTTTGTAAGTTGTAATGAATTTTGGACATGATTATGGTGTTTTTGAAAGTGGAGAAACCATTTTTTAATGGAAGGAAATATATTTATGTTTTATTTCCAATTTCACTTCACAGGTTTTGAAAGCAGATGTTACTGATTGTATGAAGGTTGCAAACTTGTGTTGTTATTCTTTTCACTCAACCCATCTTGTCGAGTGGTGTCCTTCTCATTTTTCACCTTAGCCTGTGCTCTCTCTTTTCCATTCTGTCTTTGTCTCTCATTGTTATTGCCATTGTCATTTTCTTTCATGTCAGTGTGTTATGACATAGTCCTATTTCAATTGTCCACATCCTCATTGACATTGTTAAACAACATAGGAGCTATTGTCACTTTTGTTATTTTTCCACCACATTACACTCTTTTCTTCTCTTGTCAGGAAATCCCAAACATGATCAAATGTCAGTGGCGCATAATACCAAACCTATTTAGCGACCATTACCCTTTATGACTTTCTATAATACTTACAGCACATGTGACATATTTGGGTTTTGAGCATACACTGAACTTTTGTCTTCACTACACCTATATCAGCATATATATTGCAAACATCTTGTTTTCAAAGCCATGTCAGAGACGGATTCAGTTTATGAGCAAGATTATGACAGTGATTCTACAGCAGAGGGTAATGTGCCATGGAGGTCTCACAAAAGTGGCAAAAGTGGTAGGCATGTCAGGGAGGAGCCTACTTCTTTGGCTCAATTGCAGGCATGCCCACTTGCAATGGATTGTTTTCAGCATAAGTCATGTTTCCAGTACTGTGAGATGATTTCACAAACTCAGCATCATCATGAGCTAGCTCGTCTATTTGTTCTACATTTACATGATGGCCGTGTAAATCTTGCCGGAGTAGATTTCGTTCTGTCACCAGAGACCATTGCTCAGGCCACCGGAATACCAAACATAGGAGAGGAATGGAACAAACGACAGCAGCTAGAGAAATCCTACTATGAGCCATACATCAAACCTGGGTTTATGAGGCAGCTGAGCAGGGTATTTCCATTCAGATTTCTGAAGGATGAGTTTGCACCATTGATGAAACTCATCATTCGATATTTCAGTTGCGAGGGAAGATTCTCGCGTCTCTATGCGTACCATGTCCGTTTGTTGATGCATTTCACGAGGGTACGTATGATGAGCATTCCATATTTCATGTATCGCAACATAGAGAGGATGAAAATTTTTGTATAGAAGAAGACTCCAGAACAGCAGCATAGAAGTATATATCATTACGCGCTGATCAAAATCATGGTGGTACATCAGTTGACATAGAAGGGCATTACTTGGGAGGATTTCATCTCTCGTGACTTCTTCACAGCCCCACAGCTGCCTCCCGAGGTAGTTCATGATGAGGGAGAGCCTTCACATCAGCTAGACATTCTTGAGATCGAGCATATTAGTGCTCCATTGTATGTGACATACCAGCGAGGCCACAGAGCCTTATTTGCAGCTACACGACGAGTATTATCTCCACCCGGGGTGGAAGGGGTCTCATTGACTTCATCAACAGCGCGAGTATTATCTCCACCAAGGGTGGAAGGGGTCTTGCCTTCTTCTTCAGCACAGGTAGAGATCCAGGACAGAGGCAAGAGGCCTATGCACGATGAGGGCCCATCAGGCGGTCGAGACACTGATTTCACATTCATCGATGTTGATGCGAGCTCTCCTAGCTCAAAACTGAAAAATATCATCCAGGAGCAAAAGGCCGAGAATGACACGCTGAAATAACAATTGCAGAGGGCTCAGTGGGTGATAAAATACCTGGAGCAGCGTAAAAAATAGCTAGAGGATGAGCACACACTTTTAGAGCTGTGGCGAATCCGTGAGGATCGACAATTGGCCCGGAAGAGACCTGGTGATATGACACCGGCTGATCGAGATTCTTGCCTCACGCATGTTAACATTCATCTGGATAAGTTGTTGGCAAAGGCCAATAGAGACAAAGACATGCTTCGTCACATGAAAGGTCATTATTGGGCCCGCATGCATGTCTGCAAGGCAAAAATGAAAATTCTGAAGAGGAGGTTGAGCAGTGCACTAAAACGGCGGAAGAGGCCTGATCCACTCCGGATTTTGGCCGAGGCTTCATTGGCTGGGCATGATACATGATGGATGGTCTTCGCTCCAAATTTGAGCAAATTTGAAGAATTTTTTGTCATTTTGGAAAATTTTGGTCTCAAAACAGGTTTTTCAGCCCAACGCGTAGCGCGTCGACGCGCGCGCTTATGATTGGGACACTTGCTGGAGGAAAACTTTATATATTTGGATTTTTCATGGTAATTTATGCATGATCCAGTATGTCCAAAGCATTTCATCAAGTTCTGGATGATCAAAAGGGCTAAAAACACCATGAAAATCACCTTTCTGCCACCTTTTTCACCAGCAGGAAGTACTTGTGGGAGAATGAAGTTTTGGAGGGGAAAATGAGCTCCAAATTGGGAAATTCCACTTGGGCTGGATAGCAGACATCCAGGTCTTTCCAAAAAGCTATCATGAGCTTGATTTTGATGCCAGGAAGTGCTCCAAAAACAGGCTGAAAGGCGCGCAACACATAGAGCTCAGGCGCGCGACGCATAGAGAAAATTGGCTAATTTTTCATCTTCCAGCTCAGAATTTCGGCCAGTTGGACCAGTTTTGATTGTGGATGTAATTTTTGAGTTATCTTGATGTAGTTTTATGGTTGGCATGTCACTTGGACTCACTTTTACCTATTCTAGATGATTCACTCCTAAAAAAGTAAAAATCAAATGTAAGAATCAGTTTCCTTCCTTTTAGAGGCAAGTTGTTTGGCTGCCTATATTCTAGCTCCTTGTTTAGAATTAGTTGAAACTGCTCCTAGAAGGAGGAATTCGACCCCTAGAGACATGGGAATGGGTTATGATACTCTATATGATGTAATTTCTGAGACATTCTACAGGTTGGACTCTTAGGAAAACTTTGGCACACTATTGTACAAATTTTTCATATTTTGGCTAAGGAAAGATCAGAGGTTTTGCAGCACCTGTTGGGATTCTTGTGGCTTTCAGTTCTTGATGGTGTATTCTCTCAGTTTATTGTAAGTTATTTCATGTTTAATGTATGCCATTCCCTTCTTATGCTTCTGAAACTAAATAAATGAGTAAATGAGGTTGAATCCATTGTTTCAGTGCTCTACCTTTAAATTTGTTTAGTTTTACATGTTTTCGCCTGTTTAGAGAGGATCCATGTTCTCCCTTGCCCTCTTCAGCTCCTTGTCGTTTTGATCCATCCATACACCTGATCAAAAGCATCAAGACTACTTCCTACCTCGCCCCAACTCGAATTCTGCAAAGATCTGGCCTTATCCCCGGACCCAAAATTGTTTTTCCCATTTTTTCAACAAAAAACCCAAAAAATCAAAATCAAACTTTCCTATCTCTTTACTAGCCTAAAATCAGTATTCATTATAAGTCATCTTAGCCCCTTTGAAGACCTTTTGCCGAGATAGACCCGGAGAGAGCCCCCTCCTATCCTCGTAGGGCTAGCTACGAGGCTGAGCTTGGTTTGATGTAGCCTTGAGTTTTACCTTATTTTAGCCTAAGGTAGATTTGAGCGCTAACATAGTGGCGACCATACTGGGGAAAAATCTCAATGGTTTTCTTGTTGATGTGTTTGTTTCATGAGTCTTAGACGGATTCTGAAGTCACGCCAGGTAGCTTTCGAAACACTTTTGCCATGCATAAGCGGAAGTAGATAAACGATGCTTCAGTCGATCTCCGGTTAGCTTGTGAATGCGGCACTTGATTTGAAAATTACCCTAGTATACTTATTCGTTCTAGACCTTTGGATGATTGAGTCTAGAATTCAATAGGCTGAAAATAATCTATTGTGTCCCTTGAATTTTTCTTGAGTAGATCAATACACTGGCTTCAAAAAGGCATACCAGATCAAATCCTGATCCAAATCCACCTCCAGTATATGAAAACCCCAACCTAATCTCAAGAATTTTCCATCGAGAATCTCCCATTATTCCTTTGGTCAAATCGCACTCATACCCCACTGTTTTTTAATACATTGAAGATATTGAGTTTGACGATCAGTTTGAGTTATCATTGTTTGAAACCAAATCCGAAAGTGCCACTGGTTCCACCGTCATCAATCCTGAGTTCATCAAGTATCTAGAAGTTGAGCAAGCAAATAGATCTATCGATAATTATATTCTGAATCTTCAAAACTCCATTGTGGCAACCAACATTCCCGAATTCATTGAATCTGCTTCACAAACTCTTGGGCCATCTGAAATTGCATCCGGTTCACGAATTCCCACTGAACCTCCCTTTATCCCTACCATTCCCTTACAGCCTGAGATCTCTGATCAGCAATCAGCAGTAGTTCCTCCCCCATCTCCACCGCATACACCTCGTTCACCTACTGCTCCCATTCCACCTGTTTCTCCGAGACAGCAGATTATAAATCCCCCAAGAGCCATGGCCGCGAGATTTGCACCTCTTATTTTACCTGCAAATTTGGATCCTATGCCTGCTGATTATCAGAGCAAGATTCCAATATTCGATGGCACGCCACAGAGTATATCCGCGCAGCAGCATATTGTCAGAATGACAGATTTCTTGGACCTGCATGAAATAGATGAAGAAAACATGTCCATGAGGTTGTTTGCTCAGACTTTTGGAGGCGAGGTTCGTAAATGGTTCAGAGCTCTACAGCCCGCAAGTATCAATACATTATAAGAGCTTCAGACACAATTTTTAGATCGGTGGGAGATGAAAAAAGATCCGCTGCAGATTACCTCTGAATATACCAGCATCAAGCGTAATCCTGGTGAGTCTATTCAGGATTATATTATCAGATTCAATACAGTGTATAATGCAATTCCAGATGACTTAAGACCATCTAGAAAGTCAGCACTTCTTAAATTCCCGGATGGTTTCGATCCGGAGATGGATTATTCACTACGAGATAGAGATCCGCCTACCTTGGAAGATATGCAGAAGATTGCTGTTAGTGTTGAGGCGAATCTGAATGATAAGAGAGCCCGGTTGAAAGCAGAGAAAAGAGTGACCATAAAAGAAGAAGCTTCCACATCTGCATCAGAACAGCACTTGCTTCGTGAGATGGAAAAAATGTTCAAAAGAATGACGCTTGATAAGCCAAAAACGCAGATTCGTAATCCCAACTACCGTGGTCAGTAGCAGCCACAGTTCAGAATTAAGCAGCGTGACCAGAGAGCACAAGAGCCGGCAGCCCAGCAGCAAATTAAAACTCCTCTTTTTCAGAATTTTGTGAGTCAAGATTCAGACGATGACGATGATGTAGTAGGTGAGCAAAACCACTTCTTTACTCCCGATGATCTGCCTATTTACATCACTGAGGATGAAGAATATGGAGAAAGTTCAGCTGCACAGAGAGATGAGGATTTCATTTTAGCAAATGATGAAGCTTTGGAGGAAGAATCAGATGAATACCAAAGAGGGTATATGAATGCTTTGTCCGCTCAGCAGAAGCAATACTCATTGAGAAATAGAGATGTGCCCATAAACCCAATTCAGAAAAGAAAAGAGGCTTCAGCACCAAAGATAGATTCGCCTATACCACAGAAGAAAGGAAAAGAGACAATTGATCCCGCAGCTAGTAAATCATCATCAGCAGAAAAGGAAAATCAGTCCAGTATAATGAAGGATAAGGCTGAAAAGAAGGAAGTTCCGGTCAAAGAAGTTGAAAGGGTTTCAGCCTTTAGTTTAGAAAATGAAATTTCCAAATTGAAGGTATCTATTCCTTTGACATAAATTATGAAGAACAGCAGCTATCGAGGTCAAGTCTCCAAAATTCTGAATTTTGATCCAATGTTTGACACGGTAAATATAGAAGATGATCAGCCTGAATTGATATTTGGGCCTGCTTTAGATGGTGAGTCCCCTGACAGTGATGTTCCTCCCTTTTATATCAGTTTGAGGTTTCATGAATATGTATTGCACAATGCCATGTTCGATTCTGGTGCTTCGCACAATCTTATGCCAAAGGCGATCATGGAAAAGTTGGGTTTAGATATTACAAGGAAATACCATGATTTGTATTCATTTGATTCCAGCCGCGTGAGATGTATCGGACTCATCAAATATTTGGTTGTAAGTTTAGATCAAATTCCTGCGAAGAATGTCTTGATGGATGTGGTTGTGGCGGACATTCCTCCTCGATTTGGGATGCTCCTTTCTAGATCTTGGGAGGCAAAGTTGAAAGGTACACTACAGTTAGATTTTTCCTATGCTACAATTCTAGTCTTCGGTCAAATGAGAAAGTTATATCGAGAGCAGAAGATTAAATACATGATAACAAGCAAGGAGAAACCAATCAATCATCCTGTAAATTATGTACATACCGACTTAGAGTCGTTTGTTTTGTTTGCTGATAGTTTTAATGATATAGATAGTCAATTAGTTCAGGCAGAAGATATACCAGAGATCATTGAAAACTTTAGAGAAGTTCTGCAGAAAGAAAGACGAGAAAAGCAACCTACTGTTGAGCAATCAGCTGAAGACGATGGGCAGCAAACAGAAAAAACAGAGCTGGCGCAATTTCAACACTTGGAGGAGGATGAAGATGGTCTTTGGACCATGGATTTTGATGGCGCAGTGGGTAGTGATGGTGCTGGAATTGGTGTTTGGATTCGTAGTCCGTTTTCCGCTCCGGATAAGGTTCCAAGCAATGTGAGAGTTTGTTCCTACAAACTAGCATTTGACTATTCTAACAATGAGGCGGAGTATGAGGCTCTGATTGCTGGCCTTAAGATTCTTAGAAAGCTGAAAGCGAAAATAATTGCAGTCTATGGTGATTCAGAGTTGGTGATAAAGCAGGTAAAGGGTGAGTTTCAAGCCAAGCATCCTCGCATGAGGGCTTACCGCAATGCAGTTTTAGACATTTTGAAGTTATTTTCTGATCATACCTTGACATGTGTGCCTCGCATACAAAATGGTGTTGCTAATGGACTTGCTAAGGCAGCAAGAAATTTAAAAATCCCAATGAATTCCAGCAACAAGTTCGAGATACATGTGAAGCACCGTCCCACCGTTCCAGACAATCAGCGATGTTGGCAAGTTTTTCAGGATGACGAGGAGATTAGTGATTTTCTGCAAAGTAAGGGTAAGTTTAAAGACACCTCCATAGATACAGAACATGATGATGGTAATGATGATATACAAATAAATCAAATGGAAGTGTTGCAACTTAAAGATAACATCATTCCTAAAGGATTGATTCCTTTAGAAGAACTCTTTGATCAAGACGATGTAGCCCGTAAACCGACATTGAGACCAACTGAAAAAGGTGTTGAGGAGGTAAATATTGGGACAGCTGAAAATCCCAAGATGGTAAAATTATCCAAGTCATTATCACCAAAGTTGAGAGCGGAGTATGTGAAATTGTTGTCTTCATTTGCTGATGCTTTTGCATGGGATTACTCAGATTTAAAAACATATGACACTAATATCATTCAGCATACTATCCCTATCAAACCAAATCAGAAGCCTTTCCGTCAGAAGTTGAGGAGAATCAATCTGAAGCTTCTACCGTCGATTGAAAAAGAGGTAAACAGGTTGTATAAGTTAGGAATCATTGTGCCTATCAGATTTTCCGATTGGATATCAAATTTGGTGCCCGTGAGAAAGAAGACAGGTGAGATCCGTTTATGTATCGACTTCAGAAATTTGAATAAGGTATCATTAAAATATAATTATCCGCTGCCAAAAATGGACCATATATTGCAGCGAGTATTTGGAGCATCAAGGATGTCACTACTCAACGGCTATTCAGGATATAATCAAATTTTAGTGCATGAAGACGATCGTGACAAGACTGCGTTCACCACTCCATGGGGAACGTTTCATTATGCAAAAATGTTGTTTGGTTTGAAAAATGCAGGTGCCACTTTTCAACGTGCAATGGACATGGCTTTCGCCAACGAGAAAGATGTATTTTTGGTTGTTTACCTTGATGATCTGACTGTGTTTTCAAATTCTGATGAAGAACATTTATATCACTTAAAAGTTGTTTTCCAGAAGTGCAGAAAATATGGCATTTCGCTGAATCCGAAAAAGAGTCTTTTTGCCATGGATGAAGGCAAGCTCCTTGGCCACATCATATCGAAAGATGGCATCCGTGTTGACCCTGCACGTGTTGAAGCCATACAGCAGATTGAACAGCCCCGAAACAAGAAAGAAATACAGTCATTTAATGGCAAAATGAATTTTCTGCGTCGTTTCATTCCAAATCTTGCAGAGCATCTTAGAGAAATCACGAACATGCTGAAAAAGGACAGTCAGGTAAAGTGGACAGAAGAGGCGGTGAAATCATTCAATTTGGTAAAGTTAGCTCTTTCTTCAGCCCCTATTTTAATCAGCCCGGACTACACACAGGACTTCATTTTGTTTTCGTTTGCTTTTGAGCACACTTTGGCAGTTGTTTTAATGCAGAAAAGGGATGGAGTTGAGAAGCCCATTGCCTTTTTCAGTCAGATTATAAGGGACGGAGCGTTGAAATACAAAATTATTGAGAAACAAGCACTTGCGCTTGTAAAGGCCTTGAAATATTTCCGTGTATATATACTGCATTCCCACATTATAGCCTATGTTCCTAATGCAGCAGTTAAAGATGTTTTGGTACAGGCAGATCCAGAAGGAAGGCGGGGTAAGTGGATCGCTGCGTTGTTAGAATATGATGTGGAGATTAAACCAACCAAGCTGATCAAAGGACAAGGACTCGCCAAGCTCATGGCTGAAACAAATCTGCATGCTCTAGATATAAATTTGATCGCTGCCATGTCCGATGAAGATGAGGAGAGTACATCATTTCAAGTATCTGATATTTTTGTTTCTTCCCCTTGGTATGCTGACATTTTATACGTTCTTCAGAATTTGTCTCCACCACCCGGCATGCCTAAAAATAAGAGTAGAACCTTGAAGTTGAGGGCTGCAAAGTTTTGCATATTGAATTCTGCATTATATTGGAAAGACCCTGGTGGAATGCTATTGAATTGTTTGGTAGAGGAGGAAGCCAAAAGAGTTTTGGAGGATTTTCATAGAGGTGACTACGGGGGCCATCTGTTTTGGAAAACCACAGCGAATAAGATTCTAAGGGCAGGTTACTATTGGCCGTCTTGTTTTCTGATGTATACAAGGCTGTTAAGAATTGTCATGAATGTCAAATTTTCGAAGGGAAGCAGAAACACTAGCCTTTGCCTCTCAAACCAATTGAAGTCAGTGCACCATTTCAGCAGTGGGGGTTGGATTTCATTGGGGAAATCCATCCGGCATCTTCCGGTCAGCATAGATGGATATTGACAACAACGGATTACTTCACGAAGTGGATCGAGGCCATTCCCACTCGACAAGCCACGGATGCGGTAATTATCTCTTTTCTTGAAAACAATATTCTGTCACGTTTTGGGTGTCCTAGTAAGATAATCACAGATAATGCAGCGGCCTTCAAGTCAAAGAGGATGGTTGAATTTTGCTATAAGTACAACATCAGCTTGGGACATTCAACTGCCTACCATCCGCAAGGAAATGGCTTGGCGGAATCTTCAAATAAGTCTTTGGTAAATATCATTAAGAAATTGCTGGAAATCAATAAAAAGAGCTGGCACAAGAAATTAGTGAATGTACTTTGGGCTGATAGGGTAAGTCAGAAAAAGTCTATTGGCATGTCTCCTTTCGAGTTGGTGTATGGGGTAGACACAGTTTTTCCCACTTCTCTTGCTGTCCAGGTAGTCAAATTGCTTCAGAAAGCCGGTAGTGAGGAAGATCCCATGCAGTGAAGGATTAATCAGATGATTCATTTACAGCAGACACGGGAGGAGGTCTTTCAAAATACATTCAAGTTGCAGGAGCGCATAAAGAAGATCTACAATAGAAAGGCAAAAGCAGATAAGTTTCAGCTAGATGAGGTGGTTTTGAAGTGGGATGCTCGAAATGAAGATAAAGGAAAGCACGGCAAATTTGAAAACCTATGGAAGGGTCCTTTTAAGATTGCAGCGTATCGTGGTCAAAACGCCTTTCTTCTCAAGGAAATGAACGGGGATGATTGTCCCGGAGGGCCGATCAATGGTCGGCTACTCAAGCGATACCACTTCTGAGTATTTTCTGTTGATTTCATCATCATTGTATATATCGTTTTACTTCTGTTTCATCGCAAGTGTGGACTAATCTCTTTTCTTCAGTCTGGGGCCCGAAGCGAAGGCTATAATTCTGGAGATGGAGGTTAGTTGGTTTGTAGTTTTTCAAGTCAGTTTTATCAGTCTTTTCAGTTTTAAAGTCGAGTCAGTTTTGGTCAAATTTCAGTCAAGTTTTCAGTCAATAAATGTGTCAAAAAAATTTTGTGTTATCCGTTGAAATAATGACTCCATCGCCCAATGGATGAAGGCACTGTCTGACTCCCCCAGAGATCTGCCGTTCTTGGCATCTCCTTGGAGCCACCATCCCCATTGGAGCCAATGTTAGAGTCGGTCCTTACAGCCCTCCGTCAGAGATCATTTCTCTTTTTGCATATCATTTTTAGGTGTCTCGCTCGTTCCACTTCATTGAATTTCACTAGGGGCACGTCATTGACTGACGAGAGGGTCTGGTTGTCTTGTGTTTCCTCATGCTTGTACCTGTAGGGCTAATTAAAATTCCTAAAAAAAATCACTGAAGTTCAGGTCACTTCATTCATAGTCATAAATGATTATTTTTGTCAAAAAGAGTCTTTAGTCCTAGAGTCTAGGGTTTTCAGTCTTTTGGTACATGTAATAAAAGCCCGCAGGCCTTGAGGTCGGTTTCAAAAGGTTCCTATTTCACGTTTTTATTCTCAAAAACATTTGAAGACATTTCTAGTCCAAAACTCTGTTTTGGAACTAGAAATTGTCAAATTTCATTTTTTGTAATAATTGTGTATTTGTTCCACTATAAGAAGTTCAAAAGAAGCCTCTGGTCTTTTCCAAAGCCAAAATGCCAAATCCCTGCAAAAACAACCAAGTTTCATCAGTCCAAGACTCAGAAAGACAGTGAAAAGCCAAAGATAGAATTGCATTAAAATGATAAAGTGCCAAAAAGCCAAACATTACAAAAGTGGGTTATGGAGCAAATTAAAATCAAATTTGATTTTTATGAGATATTTTACAACCCATATAAAGCATTGGAAACAAATCATTTTCACAAATTTCCCAAAGCAAAACCGAGTTGAAGTGTTGAAGTCAAGTTTGAAGAGTTTTCAAAGCCGTGGGCTGGAGGTGGAAGTGCGCGCGGCGCACAGAGGAGGCGCGCTACGCACAAGAGGCGCGCGACGCACCGGGCTTCACAGGCCCGTGCAAATTAGCACGCGCGCGACACACATACTACGCGCGGTGCACTGGGTGAGCGCGTGACGCGTAGAATCTCAGAGCCAAAAAAATTTCGCTCCTTCGTCCAGATTCGTGCCAGATTGCCTCAAACTTCTTGCAAGTAGGTTTTTCACGTTTGCTCAGTGAATTTTGGACATGATTATGGTGTTTTGAAAGTGGAGAAACCATTGTTTAATGTGGAGAAATGTAAACCCTATGTTTATTTCCAATTTCACTTCCTAGGGTTTTGAAACGAATGTTAGTGATTGTGTGGGGGTTTGCAAACTTGTGTTGTTGATATATATGCTCATACATCTACTGTCAGTGGTGTCCCTGCTCATTTTTCACCTTAGCCTCATGCTCTCTCTTTGCCATTACATCACTTCTCTCATTGTTATTGCCATTGTCATTTTCACACTATTTATCATTCATGTTATGACATAGTCCTATTTTCAATTGTCCACATCCTCCATTGACATTGTTAAACACTGCCAGGGCTATTGTCACTTTTGTTATTTCCCCCACATTACACTCTTTTCTTCTCACTTGTCAAATCCCATTATGATCAAATCAGTGACTGTTTTTCATGCAAACCTATTTGACAGAGCCATTACCACTGTGGCTTTCCTATAATACTTTGACACACATGTGACATATTTGGGTTTTGAGCATACACTGAACTTTTGTCTTCACTACACCTATATCAGCATATATATTGCAAACATCTTGTTTTCAAAGCCATGTCAGAGACGGATTCAGTTTATGAGCAAGATTATGACAGTGATTCTACAGCAGAGGGTAATGTGCCACGGAGGTCTCACAAAAGTGGCAAAAGTGGTAAGCATCTCAGGGAGGAGCTTACTTCTTTGGCTCAATTGCAGGCTTTCCCGCTTGCAATGGATTGTTTTCAGCATCGGTCATGTTTCCAATACTGTGAGATGATTTCACAAACCCAGCTTCATCGTGAATTAGCTCGTCTGTTTGTTCTTCATTTACATGATGGCCGTGTAAATCTTGCTGGGGTAGAGTTCATTCTGTCTCCAGAGACCATTGCTCAGGCCACTGGGATACCAAATATAGGAGAGGAATGGAATAAGCGGCAGCAGCTAGAGAAATCCTACTATGAGCCATACATCAAACATGGGCATATGAAACATTTGAGCAGGGTTTTTCCTTTCAGATTTCTGAGGGATGAGTTTGCACCACTGATGAAACTCATCATTCGGTATTTCAGTTGCGAGCGAAGTTCTCGCCTCTGTACGGTACCATGTCCGTTTGTTGAGTTTTTTCACGGTCGTATGATGAACACTCATATCTCATGTGTGCAACATGGGGGTTGACATTTCTCGTACGAGAAGACCCCGGCCACGGTCGCATGGCGGTGTATCATTACGCGGTCAAAATCATGGTGGTACATCGGTTGACACGACGGGGGGCATTACTTGGGAGGATTTCATCTCCCGTGACTTCTTCGAGCGCCACGACCGCCTCCCGGGTAGTTCATGATGAGGAGAGCCTTCATCGACTTGACATTACGGAACCGATCATATCAGTGCTCCATTGTATGTGACATACCAGCGAGGCCACAGGGCCTTATTTGCAGCTACACGACGAGTACTATCTCCACCCGGGGTGGAAGGGGTCTCGTTGACTTCATCAGCAGCGTGAGTATTATCTCCACCAAGGGTGGAAGTGGTCTCACCTTCTTCTTCAGCACAGGTATAGATCCAGGACAGAGGCAAGAGGCCTATGCACGATGAGGGCCCATCAGGCAGTCAAGACACTAATTTCACATTCATCGATGTTGATGCGAGCTCTCCTAGCTCGAAACTGAAAGAGATCATCCAGGAGAAAAAGGTCGAGAATGACATGCTGAAAGAGAAATTGCAGAGGGATCAGTGGGTGATAAAATACCTGGAGCAGCGTAACAAACAACTAGAGGATGAGCACACACTTTTAGAGCTGCGGCGAATCCGTGAGGATCGACAATTGGCCCGGAAGAGACCTGGTGATATGACACCGGATGATCGAGATTCTTGCCTCACGCATGCTAACATTCATCTGGAGAATTTGTTGGCAAAGGCCAATAGAGACAAATACATGCTTCATCACATGAAAGGTCATTATTGGGCCCGCATGCATGTCTGCAAAGCAAAAATGAAAATTCTGAAGAGGAGATTGAGCAGTGCACTAAAACGGCGGAAGGGGCCTGATCCACTACGGATTTTGGCCGAGGCTTCATTGGTTGGGCATGATACATGATGGAGGGTCTTCGCTTCGAATTTGAGCAAATTTGGAGAAATTTTTGTCATTTTGAAAAATTTTGGTCTCAAAACAGATTTTTCAGCCCAACGCGTAGCGCGTCCCAGCCTTTAACATGATTGGGACATGGAAACTTTATATTTTGGATTTTCACGCTGTTACCATATGCTCCAGTAGGACCAAAGCATTTCACCAAATTCTGGATGATCAAAGGGGCCAAAACACCATGAAAATCACCGTTCTGCCACCTTTTTCAGCAGCAGGATGTACGTGTGGGAGGATGAAGTTTTGGAGGGGCAAATGAGCTCCAAATTGGGAAATTCCACTTGGGCTGGATAGCAGACATCCAGGGCTTTCCAAAACGCTATCATGAGCTTGATTTTGATGCCGGGAAGTGCCCCAAAAGTAGGCTGAAAGGCGTGCTACTCATACAGATTTTTGGTCCATTTTTCATCTTCCAGCTCAGGATTTCGTCCAGTTGGACTAGTTTTGCTTGTGGATGTAATTTTTGAGTTATATTGATGTAATTTTATGGTTGGCATGTAACTTGGACTCAATTTTAACTATTCTAGATGATTCACTCCTAAAAAAGTAAAAATCAAGTGAAAGAATCAGTTTCCTTCCTTTTAGAGGCAAGTTGTTTGGCTGCCTATATTCCAGCTCTTTGTTTAAAATTAGTTGGAACTGCTCCTAGAAGGAGGAATTCGACCCCTAGAGGTGTGGGAAGGAGTTAAGATACTCTATATATAATGTATTTCCACAAGACATTCTACAGGTTGGACTCTTGGGAAGATTTTGGCACACTATTGTACATATTTTTCATATTTTGGCTAAGGAAAGATCAGAGGTTTTGCAGCACCTGTTGGGATTCTTGTGGCCTTCAGTTCTTGATGGTGTTTTCTCTCATTTTATTGTAATTTATTTCATGTTTAATGTATGGCATTCCATTCTTATTCTTCCAAAACTAAATGAATGAGTAAATGAGGTTGAATCCATTGATTTCAGTGCTCTGCCTTTGAATTTGTTTAGTTTTACATGTTTTCGCCTGTTTGGAGAGGATCCATGTTCCCCCTTGCCCTCTTCAGCTCCTTGTCGCTCTGATCCATCCATATACCCAATCAAAAGCATCAAGACTATTGCCTACCTCGCCCCAACTCGAATTCTGCAAAGATCTGGCCTTATCCCCGGACCCAAAATTGTTTTTCCCATTTTTTCAACAAAAAACCCAAAAAATCAAAATCAAACTTTCCTATCTCTTTACTAGCCTAAAATCAGTATTCATTATAAGTCATCTCAGTCCCTTTGAAGACCTTTTTCCGAGATAGAACCGGAGAGAGCCCTCTCCTGTCCTCGTAGGGCTAGCTACGAGGCTGAGCGTGGTTTGATGTAGCCTTGAGTTTTACCTTATTTCAGCCTAAGGTAGATTTGAGCGCTAACAGATTGCAAGCCTGTCCTTACCCTAATGGTAAAATGTTGCAAGTTAAGTTTAGATGATTCATCAAAGGATGTGGACCAAAGGTTGTATAGATCTATGATTGGTAGTCTTCTATATGTGACATTTTCTCGACCAGACGTAATGCAGGCAGTTAGACAAATAGAAATATTCCAAGAAACACCAAAAGAATCTCATATTATTGTCTTCAAAATAATTCTCCGACATCTTAAGGGAACAAAAGAATATGGTTTATGGTATCCCAAATGAAATAATCTAGTTATCCAAGCTTATACAAATTCAAATTGGGTAGGCAGTGTTGATGATCGAAAGAGTACCAGTGGAGCAGCATTGTATCTAGGTGGTTTCCTTGTTTCATGGTTAAGTAAAAAGTAGTCTTCAATATCGTTATCTACAGCAAAAGCAGAATATATCGCAGCAGCAGCCTGTTGTACTCAAGTTCTCTGGATGAAGAAAAATTTGCAAGATCTTCAAGTCAAGTTTGATGAGCCTATTCCCATGTTTTGTGATAACACCAGTGCCATCAGTATCTCCAAGAATCCTGTGATGCATTCCAAAAAAAAGCACATTCTGATCAAATATAATTTCGTTAGAGAGAATGTCACCAAAAAGAATATCAAGCTTGAATATGTTGACACAAGGGAACAAATTACTGACATCTTAACCAAACCATTACCTCGTGAATCATTTGAGTATCTTCGCATAAAATTTGGGATTCTCCCAAGTTCTCATTAGACTCTTTCTCTTATCTAACTAAGTAAATAAAAAGGGGGGGTTGAGGTGTGTACAGGTCCGCAGGATGACATTTGTTAGGGTGAGTTAGCCTTTGCCATTGATGATAAAGGGGGAGAGAATGATGTAGGAAAATATGTCATGATCGCAGGGGGAGTACTTGTGTTGCCATCAATGCCAAAGGGGGATATTTTTATCAATGTTTGTCATTGATGTCAACCCAAGCAGCACCAGGGGCTACCTCGGTCTTGCATAGGAATTTTGACTTGACAACGTACTCTATTCTGAGTCAAGGATATTTTGGATGGTTTCTACTTGTAGATATGTTTTAGTTTATATATGGCACGCCACGTAATTATTCATGGTTTGAGAGTTATTCGTAACCCCAGTTAGTGGGCTAAAGCCCCATGGGGTTGTAGCATCACACTAATAATTGGTTGTGGTCATTGAATTTTCAATAATTAATAATTCTTTTAAGCTCCTAAAATCCCTCCAATGTTCACTTGTTGAAGACCCTCTCAACCTAAGCATTTATATAAATTGTGACCCCCGTCTCCTCCTCATGTAAGGATTTTGCTACTTATAACAGGTCATCATGGAATCTTCGCTATAATTTTTTTTTTGCAAAGCTTCAGATGCTGAAACAGAAAACCCATTTGGGAAAAATCCTAATGAAGTGTGTGTCTAAATTTTAGATATTGGTTCGCTATATATTTAGAGATATGATCTGAGGAAGTTAGGGTTTTTTCAAGCTCCCGAATTTTATGTCAAACAAGTGACCTTGGGAAAAATGTCATAACTTTCTCTCTGAGCATTAGATTTAGATTTCGTAAAAAGTGACAGAAAGAAGACGGGTTGTAGTATGTTGTGTGTCGTTTTCAGGACCAATGGTTGAAACAATGACACGTGTAACTTCATAAAAGTTCACTCTATTGAACTAATATATAATCAGGTCATCGTAGGAGATTGGGCATAACTATTTATTGAAGAATCCAGTGTTGATCAGACCTATGGGGTTGGAAAGAAGACTCATAGGGATAACATAAGATGAAATCTCATACCTTGGAGATCTAAAATTACACAGATATAACAGATTCAATATCGAGCTTCTAGAAGGCAAGAAAAAATATGCATTCAAGGATCACTACAGTAAGGACAACACATCAACATTCAAGGGTAAGTATTCTACAACAAGGTATGCATTATTAGTGTTTGAATTTTAATTTGAATATAATATCTGACATGTGTTTTGGTAGGAAATGTTAAACACCATGTTGAAGCACACACATGGTGCATGAGGAAGATAAACACACACACAAGAGACTTAACACACAATAAAGGATAAGCGTGAGGCTTTCTTATTTTCCACTATACAAAGATGTACATTTATAGTACAATGGTGTGACTCTTGGTTTCATATTCCAAGGTCACTTGGACTCCATTGTGACTTTTCGCATTCCACACCTACCCATGTAGGATTAGGTGTTCCAACATCCCCCCTTAATCCGAAGGGGTATGTGTGAGTCAAAGAAAAGAGTTGTAATACAAATCTACAAAGTATGCATGGCAGCACTTGGGCTGAATCAACTCTCTGAAATGTTGGAAAAAAGAGATGGTTTAAGGATGACCACCAACACTGGAACGCAAAACTTGTTGCAGTTCCCGGAACTCTTCCAAAACTGGCAAGAAGCTGAAAGCTTCTGCTAGAGGAATTGTCCCTCATAAAAAAAGGAGACCTTCAACCTAAAAGAAGGGAGGTCTACTACCTGTGATGGTTTTAGGATTACTAACAACTCTGGAATGCTTGAAGCATTTCCTGGAACTCAACCAAAGCTGGCAAGAAGCTGAAGGCTGCTAAGCTGAAGGCTTCTGCTAGAGGAAGTGTTCCTCATATATGAAAGAGAGACCTTCGACCTAAAAGAAGGGAGGTCTACTACCTGTGATGGTTTTAGGTTATCCACCAACCAAAGATGATGGTTTAAGGTTGTCCACCAACCGAAGGCATGCTCTTGGGCATCCATGTCTCTAGCTACATCTCTGAATCTGGAATGAAGAATTGTGGCTCGGGCTCGCTTGGACTGTTGTGTCTCTAGCTACAACTCTGAACATGGAATGAGAGATTGTGGCTCAGGCTCGCTTGATCTGACATCGAAGCTTGTACATGACCACCATTTTCCCCCCTGTCAGGGACAAGGTGAGATGATGGCAAAAACTCAACTGCAAGTTTGCTCAATATTCGTGAACAAGTTCTAACATGTGTCGTAAACATCTTCTTGGCTGCTGATGCCCATTGCCAAGAAGCGATCCATCCAAGATGAATCTTGGTTCTTGCAGGAGGCTTGTGTCTGAAGCATCTGTCTGAAGAATGGGTGTGTCGACCACAGTTCTTACATGGATGAAGATCAAAACAGTGATCTTTCATATGGCCAACTCGATCACAGTGTTGGCATTTCACAATCTGTTGTGGAAGTGGAACAGGATCTGGAACAGCTGCAGGTGAACTGTCATACATGAATCCGGCACTCTGAAATATGATGGGCTTTGTGTAGTCTGGAATATGAAAGGACACATCCTTGTCATATCCAAGACCAGTTCGGTGCTTGTTGTGGACAAGCTCTTCCCAAGGTCTGATGATGGGCTTGAGAAGTGCAGGTTGAACTGCTGCATCTGCATGTACATCTGCTGAATGGGAATCAACTGCAACTTTACTGACTTGCTGCTGATGGGAGTCTTTCTCAATCTTATGAACAGAAACAGGTTAAGAATGGTGACTCTTTTTCTGAAGTTCGTCTTGCTGAAGCTGAGATTCCAACTGCAAAAACTCAATCTTCTCTTGTGCATCTTCCAAACAACTTTGAATGTTACAAAGAGCATTCTTGCTCATTTTTATGATATCATCAACATTTGAATGAATGAGGCTATTCAACAACTCTAATGCCTCATTGATTTTAGCCATTTTCAACAACTTAGGCTCAAAAATGAAAGGGTGTCGGCTTCAACCGAAAATGCACCCGTTTACAATGTGATGCAACAAGAAATATAAATGACTCAAGAAAACTTCCAACTATGGAAATCTCAAAGTACAAAGTGTGCTCCTCAAATGATGGAGGGCAATCAACAATTTTTCAACTCAAGTACACTTCAAGTCTCTAATGAAGATGCAAATCAATTTCAGTTCAATACAATATTTCTGCAAAATATGTGCAGCTGAAAACACTATGCAGCTGAATTTTTTCTTCAAAGCGTTGTTTTCAATGATGGAAAACTTGTCTTCAAATGTCAATTTCTTCAAAAAATCATGCCACAAATCATAAAATGTAAATCTGCACTGTATTCAATCCAACTGCTCCTCAAATGCCATTTTCCATTTTTTTGCTGTTCATATTCTCTTTTTCTCTCTCTCTCTGTTGTTTTTATTTTTATTTTTTAATTAATTAAAAAATGAATTAATGAGAATTAATTAAAAAGGAGTCTAAACATTTAAATAGGGAAGGGGAAATATTAAAATGGAATGAGTTTTTTTTTTTTTTTTTTCAAATTAAAAATGGAGGGGAAAGTATTATATGTGGGAGGGGGATAAATTAAAAAAGGGAAGAAGATTAATTAAAAGGGAGAGTAATGAGAAATTTTATTTTATTTTTTAATTAATTAATTAATAAATTAATGAGAATTAATTATAAATGGGGGGAATTTTAAAAAAATGTGATTAATTAGAAGAAAGGGAAATTAATGGGATTTAATTAAAGGGAAGGTTATGAGAAGGGTGAGTATTGTAAATGGAGGGATTTTTTAAAAATCGAAATTTTTGAAGGCGGCCTTGAGGGCCGAGGGAGGTTTTATACAGTGTGCAGATTCGAGAGGGGTTGGGAGGAATCGTGGGTTAGGGAGGGGCGGTAGAGCGAGTGTGGGGAGGCGAGTTGTGAGTGGGGTAAGGTTTGTTGGTTAGGGAGGAAGGCGAGAGGTGTAAAGGAGAGCGTGTAATGAGTGAAGGGGAGCCGCAGAGCATTTGAGGGTGCACTGGAGTATGGGGGCGGGTTGTAGCTCGAGGGCAAGCGGGTTTAAGCGGAGTATAGAGTGTGTTGGGTGGAGCGTAAGATGGGTAGAACAAACAGCGAGGGTTGGGAGTGTTGAGAGTGTATGAGAAGGATGCGTGTGGGAGATGAGTGAGAGAGTTTGGTGAGTGGTCGGGTTTTGGAAGAAGAGGGTAGAGGATAGGCCACAGGTGAGGGTCGTGGAGAGAGGGGTAGCGTATGAGTGTGTAAGGTGCTGTGAGAAGCGAATGAGAGCTGTAAGGAGAGGGCGTAAGGAGCGTAGGTGCAGGTCGAGAGGGGGGGCCGAAAGGCCAAAAATTTAGAATTTTATTTTTTATTTTTTATTTTTTATTTATTTTTATTTTTATATAACAGCAGAGAGGAGTTAAAGATTTTGTACAATAGCAGTAGAATTTTTTTTTCAAATGTGTAGCAGAAACAAATCCAGCAGCAGCAGAAAGTGCAGAAATGAGGGCAACTTCAGAATTCTAATCTTCAAAACAGCAGATTTTTTCAAATATACAGCAATCTACTCCATTGAAGAATTTAACAGTATTCAGAAACCCAGAAACTTGCAGAGATTTTTCAATGAAAAACTCAAAAATATTTCTAGGAAAAACCCAGAATTTTCCAGAAACTCATTTTAAATACTTTTCCAGCAGCTCCAAAATGGTGCAGAAATTTAAAATGCAGAGATTTTTCAATGGAAAAATAAGCAGTGAGAAAACCTTCAGATGCACAATGCTGCCAATTTCTGAACGTTGCTCCTCCTTCAAACCAATTTCTGAATGCTGCCAAGGATTTTGAATGCTGCTCCTCTTCAAAACACTTCTGAATGCCGGAAAAAACACTGCTGCAGAAAGTCTCTAAATGCTGCAAAAATGTCAAGAATTTTGCAGATATGCACAGGCCATACACACAAATGGCTCACTCAAATTGGAGCAGGGCCAGCAATCACCCGCTCTGATACCATGTTAAACACCATGTTGAAGCACACACATGGTGTATGAGGAAGATAAACACACACACAAGAGACTTAACACATAATGAAGGATAAGCGTGAGGCTTTCTTATTTTCCATTATACAAAGATGTACATTTATAGTACAATGGTGTGACTCTTGGTTTCATATTCCAAGGTCACTTGGACTCCATTGTGACTTTTCGTATTCCACACCTACCCATGAGGATTAGGTGTTCCAACAGGAAATTTTAAGTATTTTGAATGTATGTTTGATTTGGTTTTGTTCATAAATTTTGTACGTATTTACATTTGAATTTTTAATATTTCTCTGGCATATGGCTTGTAGGACAGTGTAAGTATTTTGTTTGTATATTGGTTTGAGTCTTGCATGTGCAGGAAGGAGGACACAATAGGACAACTCAAACACATACTAGAAGGACAATGCAATGTCAAAGTACCATTACTTGAAGCAAGCACAACAATACCTCAGCAGCTGCTAGTGTTCAAAGAAGTAGTGTCTAGTCAAGTATCAGGTCGTGTCAAAAGTCGGTATTGTAAAAATCATCATTGTAGAATTGTAAAAGAGTCATTATTGTAAAAGATTCAATCTGCCTAGAGTTGGAGAGGCATTGTTCGGAGGTATAAGTGTCATTGTTGGATAATGTTATGGTTGGGTTACAGGTCATAGTGTGATTGGGTGATTGGTCTAGTTCAAGAAAATCATTGTGAATCATATTGTATCATGGATCATTGTCCCTGGTACGTGTTGGTCGCTTTAATTGTTTTCACAATTCAAGCTCCACATAAATTGTCAACCCGAGGAAGTCTTTTTATTCCAAAGACAATCACGCACTGGATATGCTCAATTTCAAAAGCAAGAACAATGTTGTAGTAAAAAGCCACACAATTATCAATCACACAAATCCAATTATTCACACTCTGTTTAATCAAAGCTGAAGTCACTTAAGTTATAGCAGAAATGATTCCTATGTTGCAGTTAAAGGAAAATCAATCTGCAAGAAAAGAAATCAATCAACCATAGCAGGAACAGGACCCTATTCCTTAATTAGGAACTTCAGCACCTACTGCCTGGCACTAATTACACTGTAGAAAAGATGACTCAAGAGACCAAGACCCTATTCCCATGAACAGGAACCTTCAGCACTTGTTCTCTTGTTTCTAATCACACTGCAGGAAAAGAAAAGCAATTAATGGGAGCAGGACCCTATTCCTTTGTACAGGAATCTTCAGCACCTGCTTCCCAGCATCATACATTCACACAATTAACAGAAATAGATTTCTCAACTTCTCAAGAATGAATGTATTAAACACATGCAGCGTTAAGGAAACAGAGTACTTGATGAACTACAGAACTGTGCAACTAGTGTTCAACAACAGAATTAAAGTAAAGTGCAAACATCGTAAAGAATTAAACAAATTACAGGAACAGAAGGGTGAATCTTGTGAGGAAGGCGGGCCCTTTCCCTCTCACAAGATTCCCCAGGGAAAGAATTAAATTGGGGCGCTCAAAAGAAGATTTTATTCATCTGTCAAAAGAAATGATACATTACAGATGGAGTCTAGCTCCAGTTCTCACACACAATGTTCTCCTGTAGCTTTCAAACTCGAACTCCCTACTAATGATGATGTCTCCTCTTTTTAAAGAGGAGACATCTTTTACAATTACATGAGAGCAAATCTACGTTTATCCCAAATCTGTTCTCTTTCTTAAAACAGGACTATTCTGTTCTTCCATAAAAAGATATTGTTACAACAGAGACAACAAGAATGCTATCTTCAGAATAATCCACGTCTTCATGCTGTTGCTATTGTTCCACAAAAGGTTCTTCCAGAATCGCAAATTACGAGTGATGGAATTTGCGTGCTTGATGGCTGTTTCAGCAACTAAGTCACCTGTTTTAGCAACGGCCGCTTGTTCCTAGCAAAGCATATAACTTATCTGCGATCTTTTGGACTTATGTTAGCAACAATGCACTTCGATTAATGATAAAATATAAGAGTATTATGGAATTATATGTAAACAGATTAAACATATAATAAAGAAGAGGATTTTATATACCTTGGGATAAAGTAGATGAAAAATGATAATGGAATCCTTTTTAATCATGGTTATAAAGGTAAGATGGTGTCAAAGTATATAGCAAAAATGATACATAGTGGAGTCCTAACATCCCCCCCAGCTGAAAATGTTGCATGTCCTCAGGCAACCCCTAGTCTGAATCAGAGTCTGAGTACTGATACTGTGCATGCAAATTACTCAAGCAGTAGCTGGAGAAGGTGGCATCTGTAGGAGCTCGGAATCCTTTATTGTTCTGCAATTGCTGCCATGTTGAAGCTTCATCTCTGCCAGCCAATTGGTAGTGACACTGATATTTCTCTGAAGGCAGCCATAAAATTGGAAAATGAAAATGATAACCGATCCAGTTTACTCCACAATTTCGAATGCATCCAATGTAATTAGGTACCCTGGAAAGTGCAGCTTGAAGATTTTCAGGGTTAAAAGGGTGATAATCTTGTCTTTCTTTACATGACTGCTGCCAAAACATAGTGTTGGCCTTCAATGCAGCAGTCCCCTTTACTCTAATTTGCTGTTGACACTTAAAAAGTGTTGAAGCCTGTAGTTGTTGTATATACCTATGCATTCCTGGCTTCTGTAAGAATTTATGATATTGTGCTATAAACATGGTTGGACTTAAAGGTTCTGGTCTAATCCAAAGGAGTCTATTCTCCTCATTATGACTGCTTGCAGTGAACGTAGTTTGCCAAGTAAGCTGGTTGGCCAAAAATGAAACAAATGCCCTTATTTGTATATCACCTGCAATTGGAATAAGATTAACTCTTCTATTGTCGGGAATGGCCTCATTATGAAGGTAAAGTTCGCACAGCAGATGCTGGTCACTTTCAGGGGCCTCAGTAAAAGTCTCAACAAATTGCTCTGAAGTAAGTAATTCATGCGGTCTGCCATCCTTTATTGCTTTTAATTGAAAATAAACTAATCGTTCAGAAAGAAAGAGAGAGTAGTTTACAGAGGGTTTGCGGGTAGCCATCAACTTTTGTACTAATGAAAACATCAAGGCCATCTTTTCCTTAGATTCCTTGACTTCCTTTTTGGAGTCCCTGAGCTGTTGCAATATCTGTTCCCAACTATCCCAGTTGGCATACATGTGATTCTGCCATGCTAACTTATGCTGTTGTAGTATTGTATCTTGTTCTTCAGCATATTGTTTCTTCCATTTGTTCATCAGTTCCAATTGATTCCATGGCAGGGTCTGTGTGCTAGCATTAGAAGTACTGGGTTGGGACGTTGTTTGAATGGCTACACTGACTAACTTAGGGCGAGATATTTGCGGTGGTGTTTCTGTCTGAGTGGCTGCACTAACTAGCACAGGGCGAGATATCTGAGGTTTAGTTTCTTTTTCTTCATTTGTTGAGAGCCCTACTAGTTCTTGTGGAGCAGTAGGGCATCCCTCTTTCATTCCAGCTGATGTAGATGCCTCAGATACTTGAACTTTAACTAGTTTGTAGCCTGCCTGCTGGTAAATATTACCACACTCATGGCACATGTATTCCTTGCATGGCTCCTTATTTTGCGTTGATGCTGTGTGTGCTAACATATAGAGATTCAATTCTCTATCAAAAGCTTCTCGTGCCATGGTTAATTCACTCTTGTAGGCTTCCAGTTCAGACTTCAAGAATTCATTCTCCTCCAATAAAGATTTCATAGTATGTAAACCCTGTGCGCTGGTTGATTCTGCTGGGGTAGTCTGCTGATACACAGCCGTAGCTGGTTCTTGTGGGGCAGCTACAGCTGGTCTCCCAGTATCATCATGCTTGGTGTATTTTTGTACCACAGTGGCTGGTTCTTGTGTTTCAGCCTCTGGGTAAGTGACTGGTTCTTGTGTGGCAGTCACTGTTTGAGCCATAAACAATGTCGTATTATCCCGGGGCACTGGTTCTTGTGTGGCAGTGCCACCGGACGAGACGGGTTGGGGGGTTTGAAATGGGGATCAAGATTGGAGTTTTAACATAATAGTGGCAGGGTCAGGGGAAATGGGAGTAACTCTTGTTTCAACAGTCATCTTCATTTTCCTTTTTGGTAGGAAAGCAGAGAAGTCAATGTCTTTCCTTTTCTTTGCGGGGGAGGATTTTTCTCTGGGGGAAGGGCTTTCGGAAGAAGTGAAAATTTGGAATTTAGCCCTTGTCCGTCGTTTGGAGACTGAGACTGTTGGGGTTCTTTTCTTTTTATAAGTAGGTGGGGATGGGGGTGTTAGAGAGTCGTCACTAGGGACATAAATAGTGGGGACGGTTGACCCTACTAAGTGGGACGAACTTGGGGTTGGGTCAACTGGCTCTGGGGATGAAATTACTGGGGAGTGTGGAATATCGTCCCATTGCCCTTCATAAGGAATCTCAGGAGTATCTTGGGAACTTTCGGGTTGTTGGGACATTTGAGCCTGCTGAGGAATTTTAGGCAGCTGGGGAACAGGGAGTGGGTTATTCAGAGGGGGATTTTGCTGAGCAAAACCCCTCTGTATTAACAATTGGCATAAACAATGGTGGGTGAGGGATAACATTGGGAATTTAGCCCGTCTACAATAATAAGACATGTTTCTGATACAACCAAGCAGATAATAGGGGATATTAACCATTCGACCATTTCTCAAATGATTCATCAAAACAAGTCGTGGTTGTACACTACCTGGTAACGCCCTTCGCATGTCAAGTAGTGCTTGATGAATTCTGCCACTGATGGCCATGGTCGAGGAAGTGAATGCAGACTTACACCGCGGCCTTTAAGTTCAAATGGCTCATATGGACGAAGAAAATCTTGCTGTGCATTCAGAATAACCTGCTTTCTGCTGAACCAGCGAGTCCCAATAGCTGGCAACCCTGAAACTTGAACTATGTCCTCCTCTGTTACTGAAATGCGGACCCCTTGAACCACTGATAAATTCCCTTGAAGGTTTTGTGCAAACTCTAAAACTTGTTCCTGGTCAAATTCGCCCAACCTTTCAAAATATACTGTCCATCCCGCTTGTTGGAAAATTTGATAGGCTTCGGGGAACAATTGAAGAAGATTTATGGAACCAGGCTCGTGTCTGATGGTCGACCCTCCCATGGCTCTAGCTTTGAGTTACATGCAGAGGCACAGAAGACAGTAAACACAGACTTTGATCGCGCTAGTTGTTGCAACAGAGGCTGTAGAGTCTCAATGACGGCGGAAGTGGATATGACAAAGGACGGAGGATTGGTTAATGCGAAATGATTGTTCAGTTTTCGAAATCCCCCCCCCTACGTATGGTGTAATGATGATTGGGCGTGTCAAGATTGTAATCATTATGAATAAAATCCTCTCTTTAATATAATTTAACTGAATTACATTAAAACCTCATACCTTACATTTTTACCTTTGGTTTAATAATTCGAAGTGTAGAGTGCTTCAAAATGGCTTAATATACATGGAAGAATCTGTAGATTTCTCTGAAATTTAGAACAGGAGTGTAACCGGATCTGCTCAGTGCTGAATAATTTTTCACCCAAAGGATCTGAAGTATAAACGTGGAGAACCAAAAAGCTTATATAACAGCGAAGAGAAATGATGTTTTAATGATGACAGATTGCTGAAACTGGTGTTTCAGCAACGGAAAAATGAACGATACGTTGCTGAAACTGGTGTTTCAGCAACGGGAAAAATCAGAAAAATGGGATAAATGACTTGGGTCTGTAAGAAGTGGGGGAAGTATTTGGTAAGGGATAATTTCAGTAGTAAGGGATGGGAAATACTAGCTGAAGGAAGATATTTCAAGAATGGTAGGAGTGGGAAAAATGGAAAAAGGGCAATAATGTAGAAGTGAGGATGAAGGGATATTGCTAGGAAATGGGGTAAAATGAAGGGAACAAGCTTCTGTGATTGAAGCTTCAGATCTTCTCATGATGAATCTGTCCTCCTTAATGAGCTTTTCCAGAATCTGCAAAATTCAATTGTAATATGCCAATCCTTGACGGGGATTATTAGTGCTAAATCTAATCTAATACTAAAAAAAATACAGTGCAGAAAATTAAATGCTGTGAGGAGCAGAAGACTCCCCTAGAAAAAGATAATGAATATAGTCATGCAAGCAGTCTTGAAATCCTCTTTAGAAACAGGGCGCTGATATAGACGGAGCCTATGACCATTGACTAGTAGAGGTGTTTTAGAATCATCAATTGTTAAAAGTCTTACCGTTCCATTTGGAAAAACAGCATCTACCTCATATGGTCCAAGCCAGCGTGTACGTAGCTTACCCTGAAAATTTTCAAACCGAGAGTCATACAACAAGGCCCAATTACCTTTTTGGAACTGTTTGTGTTTGATAATTTTGTCATGCCACTTCATCCTTTGTTGTTGTATCATGGTTGTTTGATGAATGGCATCTAATCTCTTTTCATCCAACTCAAGAAGCTGCTGCAACCTAGCTGTCTGCACATCAGTCAAATCAAGATTAACAGCTAAAGCAGTTCTTAGAGTTTTAATCTCAAATTCCACGGGAAAAACAACATTTTTACCATAAACCAATTCATAGGGAGAAAAACCTGTAGTGTTTCTCCAAGTAGTTCTGTAAGCCCATAATGCCTCAGGGAGCCTTTGGGACCAATCCTTCTGGTTGTCCTTCACTGTTTTAGTTAGAATGGCTTCTAATACTTTGTTTGTGCTTTCCACCTGCCCATTGGCCTGGGGGTGGTATGGTGTAGTCATTCTATGTTGAATATGATATTTGTGAAGGGTAGATTTAAAACCATGAGAATTGAATGGAGGTCCTCCATCAGTAGCTAGCTCTCTAGGAATTCCAAATCTAGTAAAGATTTCTTCAAATAAGAAAGCTAGGACAGCCTCTTCATTGGCTCTAATAAGTGCTTTGGCCTCCACCCATTTAGTCATATAGTCTGTACAGACTAATATATATGTTCTTTGATTGGATGGAGGGTTAATGGGTCCTATGAAATCCAAGGCCCATCTTTCAAATGGTTCAGAAACTACCTGGGGGTTTAATGGCATTTGGTCTCTATGATTGGGTTGACCCATTCTCTGGCAGCTGTCACAAGCCCTTACATATTTCTTTGCATCCTTGAATAATGAGGGCCAATAGTAACCCATCCTCAAAATTTTGTGTGCTGTTCTCTTATCAGAAAAATGCCCTCCACAAGGGCCATCATGACAAGCTTTCAATATGTCATACACTTCATCTTCTCTAATGCATCTTCGGATTTCCTGATCAAGCCCGGTGTAGAAAAGACACCCGCTTATCCAGCTGTACCTGGCACTTTGTTGAACAATTCTTCTCTTTTCTCTGTATGACAGGTGTGATGGTAATTTTCCTGCAACCAAATAATTAGCAATATCTGCATACCATGGAGAGTGAGCAGAAACTGCAAACAAATACTCATCAGGAAAAGAATCATCTACTAGAATATCATTGTCGGTTTTTAACCGTGAAAGGAAATCAGCCACCACATTTTCTTTACCAGGCCGATCTACAATTGTGATATCAAATTCCTGCAATAATAATAGCCATCTGGTAACTCTAGCATTTGTGACAGATTTATTCATTAAATACTTAATAGCTGAATGATCAGTGTGCACAAAAGTAGAATAACCGGTGATATAGTGTCGAAATTTATTAATGGCATAGATTACTGCAAGAAACTCCTTCTCAGTAACTGTATAATTAAGCTCAGCAGGGGTCATATTCTTACTGATAAAGTAGATAGCATAAGGAAGATGATTTTCCTCTTGTCCCAAGACAGCTCCAATTGCAGTGTCTGAAGCATCAGAAGATATATGAAAAGGGAGATTCCAATCAGGCCCCCTCAAAATAGGAGCAGTATACAACTGATGCTTAAGTTCTTCAAAAGCTTTTTGACAAGAATTAGTCCACTTAAATTCAACATTTTTCATAAGCAACACAAATAATGGAGAAGCTATCTTAGAAAAATCTTTAATAAATCTTCTGTAGTATCCAGCATGTCCTAGAAAACTTTTCACATCATTTTGTGTTTTAGGAACAGAAAGATTCTGAATGACCAATATTTTAGATGGATCTACCTGAATACCTTGAGATGAAATAAAGTGTCCAAGCACCACTCCTTCACTCATCATCATATGACATTTTTCAGTACTTAGGGAGAGGTGAGCTTGTATACATCGTTTAAGTACCTTTTCAAGATTTTGTAATGCATCTTCAAAAGACACACCATAAGGAGTAAAATCATCCATAAATATTTCCATAGAATCATTCAGCATATCAGAAAAGATTCCTATAACAACTCTTTGAAAAGTTGTTGGTGCATTACATAGCCCAAATGGAAGAACTCTATAGGCAAAAGTTCCCCAAGGGCTGATGAAAGTGGTCTTGTCTTGGTCTTGGGGTGCAATTCTTATCTGATTATACCCACTGAATCCATCTAGAAAAGAAAAGAATTTCTTCCCTGCCAGACTATCCAACACCTGATCAATGAAGGGTAAAGGAAAGTGATCCTTTTGAGTAGCTTTGTTTAAGGCTCTGTAATCAACACATACTCTCCATTTCCCGTTTTTCTTAGGGACAATTACCAATGGGGAAACCCATTCACTGTCAGATATAGGGTATATAAATCCTGCATTAAGCAATTTCTGAAGTTCTTCCTTAACAATTTCTCGTAAATTAGGATTCATTTGTCTTTGGGGTTGACAAACAGGCCGGCATCCTTCTTTAATGTAAATTCGATGAGTACATAATTCAGAAGAAATACCTTTCATATCCGTGTAATCCCATGCAAATGGTTCCTTATATTCATGCAATAACTTCATTAACTGCTGTGTTTCATTAATTGTTAGATCAGGATTTATGTTTAATGTCTTGCCAGGTTCAATTTCAACTGTTATGCTTCTAGATGAGATGGTGGTTAATGTCTGAGATGAGTCTTCAGATTCAATCTTTTCTTGAGTATCAGTTTCAAAAATTGCAGTTAATTGATTGTGTGTTTTATCAATTACAGAAGAAGGCTCACAAATAAAATTATTAATTATCTCATCCTCTGTATTGTCTTTGAGAGTTAAAGCTTGTCCAATGGTTAAAATAGGCTGAACAGCATTATCATCATAATCCATCCACATAGAATCTTCATTATTAATTATTGGTGTAGCATGAGGATAAAGAGTAAGCTGTTTTGTTTCATAACCGTTAGAAATTGTCATTGAACCAGATCTGCAACTGATAAAAGCATCAGTTGTGGCCAGCCATGGCCTTCCTAGAATTAAGGGATGTCCCCCCAGCTTTGTTTTAGTTTGCAATACAACAAAATCAGCTGGGTATTTCCAGGATTCAACTGAAATAAGTAGATCCTCAACAACTCCTTCGGGTTTAATTGTAGAACGATCAGCCAACTCTAGAATGGTGGGTGTATCTCTGATTGTGTTATTCAGCTGTAACAATTGTGAAGTTTCAAGAGTCATTATGTTAATTGCGGCACCTAAATCTACCAGAACTTGGGGAATCATTGTTTTACCAATCTGAACTGTCACCGTAGGATGGCCGGGATCACCATATTTTACAGGAGGGGCTTTTCCGGACATTAATGCAGACAAGTCACCCATCACATGTACTGTAAGGGGGTCTTTAGTTTTCCTACCAGGTTTTTTAACACAAATATCCCTTATTGTTCTGGCATAAATTGGTACATCTCTTAATGCTTGTAAAAGTGGAATTTTAACATACAAATTTTGCAATTCCCCTAAAAGATTAAAAGCAGGTGTTTCAGGCGTTCTGGTTAAAACCAAACGCTCGGGAAATGGTGGTTCTGTTATTTCAACATTCTTGTTAGAAGGTGGTTGTGCTTTCTTATGTTTCTCAGTTTCCTCTTTATCAGAATCAGAAGAGGTTATGTCATCAATAATAGGCTCTACTATTTTCCCGGATCTCAAATGAATATCATTACATTGCATAGTAGGAAATATAGACTGATTCTGAATATCAATGACTTGCACAACTTTATTATTGGGGTTAGGATTTGGTTGCACAGGTAGCTGGGGTCTCATTTGGTTCTTTGGCGGAGCATTTGATGGCAGAGGAAGTGGTTGTTGGAATTGAGGCAATTGATTTGGATACGGGAGTTGTTGGCTTCTCCAATTTGAATTCCAAGGGTTAAAAGAAGATGGCTGCTGTGGAGGCCAAGGAGTCCACATTGAAGGATCAACAAAGGGAGGGTTTGATTGTTGCATGGGTGGGAAATTCATTTGATTGAAGGGTGGGTATTGCATTTGATTGAAGGGAGGGTAATTTGTTTGACCGAAAGCAGAATAATTGTTCCAACGATTAAATGGCATACTAGAGTTCATACCTTGTCCTTTTGGTTGCCATTGTCTTCTTTGAGTTAGCAGATAAACTGCTTCAGCTTCTTCTTCCGTTGGCTGTAATGCTGCCTTTATTCCTGGTAGAGATGGACATTGTTTTGTTTCATGATATTTCTCACAAAGGGTACAAATTGATATTTTATCCATTGGGCATTCCCTTAGTGGATGTTTGTCTCTGCACTTTGGGCAAAAGACAGCCAGAGTTGCTTATGCTTCAGCCTGCTTCTTCTTAACCTGCAAAGTGTCAATTTGTGAAGCAAAAGAACTTAACATCTCAGTTTTAAATTCTTCAAGTAAATTACCTATTTCAGCTCTTGTTGCTCCTCCACTGGCTGATTTCTGCACTCTTGAATAGGTGGAATCTCTATTACTTACTCTGTTCCTTGCAGCTCCCCTTGAACATCTCTTAGAAAGTTCAATAATCTCATCATATGATTCCTTAGATATATCTCCCTTGCCAAGCATGTTTAACATATCTAAACAATCATCCCTTAAACCTCTAAGTAATATTGTTTTGTGAATTTCCTTACTTATATTCGGATGATCGGATCTCTGTATATTGTACTGCAGCCTTTCTATATAGTCCTCCAGATTCTCGTCCGGCTTTTGTGCCATATTGAATAGTTCATCCTTCTTTTCTCTCGTTCGGCAGTAGTCTTGATATTTAAGCAGAAATTTTTGTTTCATCTGCTCCCATGTTGTGATCACCTGACTTCCAAGGCTCATGAACCATCTTAAAGCATTCCCTTTTAAGGTGGCTGGAAACAGTTTCAACTTTTGAGCATTAGTAACATAATCATAACTTCTGCATAATATATCAAATTCAAAAAGAAATTCATCCGGATCTTCAGAGGATAAACCATGAAAGTTAGGTAAAGCAGACAATGGAATGTTTTTCATAGGAGTTATCTCTGCAGGAAGATCACTGATAGGAAATCCCAAGGTAGAGAGGGAATTTTCATCCCTTCTTTCTCCTTCAGGATCTACACGTCCTCCACCAAAGAAATCATCATTGTTTCCTTCCATTGTTGGCTCTCCTACTGCACTTGCTCGATCGTCAAGATCTTCTACTGGCTCTTCAATGTTTTCCACTGGTCGTCCAACGCTCTCTATTATTTCCTCAATGTGCTCTACTGATTTACTAACACTTTCTTCTGACTCTCCAGCACTGACTGCTGGTTCTTCAATCACTGGTTCTTCTATATTTTCAGGACCCACAACTTCCTCTGTTTTGTAATCTGATTGAGGGGAGTGCTGAAGTTTTGATCTTCGAGAACTTAATCTCTGTGATGATTCAGCCTTTGATACAATCTCGTCAATAAAAGTCTTTCTTCCTCCCCTTCCTTTGCCTTTGCCACCTGTGGGGTTAGTTTTCTTCTGGGTTCTGCGTCCTCTCATACAATCTGCACATTTAGAAAGAAAATATTAATGCTTTTGAAATCTATAATTGCCTTCCCCGGAAACGGCGCCAAAATGTTGGTCGCTTTAATTGTTTTCACAATTCAAGCTCCACATAAATTGTCAACCCGAGGAAGTCATTTTATTCCAAAGACAATCACGCACTGGATATGCTCAATTTCAAAAGCAAAAACAATGTTGTAGTAAAAAGCCACACAATTATCAATCACACAAATCTAATTATTCACACTCTGTTTAATCAAAGCTGAAGTCACTTAAGTTATAGCAGAAATAATTCCTATGTTGCAGTTAAAATCCAAATAAAGGAAAATCAATCTGCAAGAAAAGAAATCAATCAACCATAGCAGGAACAGGACCCTATTCCTTAATTAGGAACTTCAGCACCTGCTGCCTGACACTAATCACACTGTAGAAAAGATAACTCAAGAGACCAAGACCCTATTCCCATGAACAGGAACCTTCAGCACTTGTTCTCCTGTTTCTAATCACACTGCAGGAAAAGAAAGGCAATTAGTGGGAGCAGGACCCTATTCCTTTGTACAGGAATCTTCAGCACCTGCTTCCTAGCATCATACATTCACACAATTAATAGAAATAGATTGCTCAACTTCTCAAGAATGAATGTATTAAACACATGCAGCGTTAAGGAAACATAGTACTCGATGAACTACAGAACTGTGCAACTAGTGTTCAGCAACAGAATTAAAGTAAAGTGCAAACAGCGTAAAGAATTAGACAAACTACAGGAACAGAATGGTGAATCTTGTGAGGAAGGCGGGCCCTTTCCCTCTCACAAGATTCCCCGGGGAAAGAATTAAATTGGAGCGCTCAAAAGAAGATTTTATTCATCTGTCAAAAGAAATGATACATTACAGATGGAGTCTAGCTCCAGTTCTCACACAATGTTCTCCTGTAGCTTTCAAAAAAAATGAACTCCCTACTAATGATGATGTCTCCTCTTTTTAAAGAGGAGACATCTTTTTCAGTTACATGAGAGAAAATCTACGTTTATCCCCAAATCTGTTTGCTTTCTCAAAACAGGACTATTCTGTTCTCCCAAAAAAAGATATTGTTACAACAGAGACAACAAGAATGCTATCTTCAGAATGATCCATGTAACCATGTCTTCATGCTGTTACTATTGTTCCACAAAAGGCTCTTCCAGAATCGAAAATTACGAGTGACGGAATTTGCGTGCTTGATGGCTGTTTCAGCAACTAAGTCAACTGTTTCAGCAACGGCCGCTTGTTCCTAGCAAAGCATATAACTTATTTGCGATCTTTTGGACTTATGTTAGCAACAATGCACTTCGATTAATGATAAAATATAAGAGTATTATGGAATTATATGCAAACAGATTAAACATATAATAAAGAAGAGGATTTTATATACCTTGGGATAAAGTAGATGAAAAATGATAATGGAATCCTTTTTAATCATGGTTATAAAGGTAAGATGGTGTCAAAGTATATAGCAAAAATGATACATAGTGGAGTCCTAACAGTACGGGAGTCCACACTCTTGTATTATTTCTAATCATTATAGGGTCGCAGGAAGGTTTTAGGTTGGTGCATGAAGTCACCTATAGTTTGGAGCTTGTGAACACTTCGGGGTGGTAGGTTGGTCTAGGATGTCGGGGCATCCATTCAATTGACTACTGAAGAAACCAGGGCGTTGGGGCATCCTTCCAGTGGGAGATGGAGAAGAATAATTTTCTATAATTCTAGGAAGTTTTACCTTTCATTTCAGTTGGGGCTTAAGATTAAAGAATTTATTAGAAAAACTTTTAGTGGTTTTTGACCCGGAGGGGGTTTTCCACCTAAAATTTGTGTGCCTATTGTGCTCTATTGTTTACTGTTGTTACTAGGTAAACATCAAGAATATTTGAAGATTAAATAATTCTCTAAAAATATTTAAAAGGTGCTAATTGATAAGAAATATTGATTCACCCCCCCTCTCAGTATTTCCAACAACAATCAAATTTAGCATTTTTGGTGGCCTAATGGGGAAAATACAGGTGACATGTGCCACCACTAAGGAGGCACCATGTGTAATGATGATGACAGCATGACATTATCTCGGAGGTCAACATATCATAGGTTGAAGTTTCTGCAACTCCTGTCTAATTGTTTGGTAGAAAATTTTTGATCAGATGAAAGGGGCTCTGATGTGTTGGTGCATGGTCAAGAGGACTAATAGATCCAAGGGTGTAGAGTGAGGCTAGCACGAAAGTGATATTGGAGATTGAGGATTTCAGAACTTCACTTTAAATGAACTTTGAAGAAAGTTACGATGTAGGGAGCTCCGATGTATGTCGGTAACTGGATGTAAAAACCCAAAATAAATGAGGGTGAGATCTATACACAGGGATATAGTACCATGATAGGAGCATAAAGGCCCGAGCACCTAAGCACTAAGTTGACGAACTCAGGCAACGATCATATGAGAAAGAAAATGATAAGGGGGCTAAGCACTAAGGGGCTAAAGAGATCATAACTATGTGATTTCATAACGTTCTTTTAATATAAGTTATGATTAATTATGGCTCTAATACTATAGTACATAGTGTTAAACGATGAATGTGTCAGTAGCTAGAGATTAAATGCAAGCCAAAGGAGTTGGTTGATGGAGTTAATGGAAACTGCAGAGATTGCTTGGTAAAGGCCACAAGGACCACGATTCTTAGAGAGGAACTATTGGGTTGGTCTTGGTATTGAAAGAAAGTGATCTCTTATCTCCCGTGCATGCCTTACAAATTTAAATGAGGAATAGAGAATCCATGTTGAATTACAGTCAAGCTATGTGAAGACATGAATAAGGATGGGGAGTCTCATTGGATTGTGCAGGTGGGCTGCAATTAAATTATCAGCATGGAGAATCACACAAGGATTTGGTGAAGCTCTTAAGAGCCCATCCTCATGTTTAATGTAGTGGAATAATTCAGGCATCAGACGCAACAGCATGATGGTGGATCCATATAGAGGTACACTCGGGAAGTGTGGAAACAAGTAGCAAAGGAAACATTGAGTAGTGTGCAGCAGATGAACAAAATCAGTGTTTGACACTGATAAAAATGGGGGAATAAAATTTCATTTTGTTTTTGTTGAAGAGAGTGGAGTAGAGTATGTAAGAGTTGAACAACTAGACCAAGTTATTGGATTGAAGCAAAGTGTTGCAGAGAGACTACAGAATAGAAGGCCGAGAGCAGAGTATATGCGGCTGTGAGAAGAGGATAGGGTGTTGTTGTGTGAGTCTAAGAGAGACTGTGGAAAGGAAAGTCGAGAACAAAGTATATGCGGTTGTGAGCAGAGGATAGGGTGCTTCTATGTGAGGTCGAGAGAGCCTGTGGAACAGTAGAGGACCAAGAGTAGAAGTATGTTTCTATAGTGAACCAGATTATTATTTCTCTATATATGTTTTTTTCCATTGTTTTCAGTTTGAAAATTGTATGAAAAGAAGAATAATGGCTAGAACAAGTGTTGGTCTGCATTCATAATAGGTTGGTGCCTCTTCGAAAGTAGGTTTTTTCTATCTTAAGGGAGACAGTGCCTCCTGTGAGTGGGTGATCACAAAAAAATGATGTAATTAAGTAGGTGCTTAATTTACATCATAAAAAACAAATAGATTGATGGTTTTCTCTCTTTTGGTTTTGTTGTACTATTCAACAACCCCCCAATTTTCATTTTTATAATAATCAATATTGTAATAATAAATGGGGACCCTTTTAAATTTTTCCAAAAAATATATCAAGTAAGAGTTTTTCCCTTTATAAAGTGTTAAAGCATTAAGCTAATTCACTTACGGCTAAGTGCTTTACGCTTTATCGCAGATCGCACAAGCCAAAGGTAACGCAAATAATCATTAGTTGGAATCCACGATATGTGATCAATAAAACCCTTTTTAAGACCAAATGTTATGTTGAACTCTTTATAACTTAAAGCACCTTGTAATATTTCTAGAATTTTCATAAATTTCTTAGAGCATACTTCGTATAAGGAAAAATCTGCTCAAAGAACACATCATGCGTCGCAAATCTCAAAGACAGAAATAACTTTCCAAATACCATAACTTAAATCTTGCAATTTTACGATACTACGAAATGGCGAATATTTTGGTTGATTTCTCGATAACACGATATTGTGATTTTGTGATCTTGCGATTTATCACAATCGCAAAATCAGCATTGCACTTAAGTCTTATCATTTAGAAATATTGTTCGGGTTTGCAATGCAATGTTTTGACAAGACCCGAAAAGAATCACACGAAAGCCATAATGCGTAATTATTAGAAATCAATTGCATTTACTCTTTTAAAGGCTCGAGGAGATTTTTATATGTTTACTCATGCTTGCAATAAAAGTCCCATCCTTATCAAATTTACTGTTTTAATTAAACCTCTGCTATTATCTCTACTTTACGTTCATTTTTATTTCTCTATTGTTCAATCTCAGGGAATAACATTCAAAGATGACGAAGAAAGGAAAAAAGACATTTGAGCCTTCTACATCTGAGGACTCAGACATGCAGCCGCTCTTTAGCGATACTGCATGCAACAAATATGGTGGAGCTACATCGTGGGAAGCCATGTATAATATGTTAGAGGAAAAAAATCAAAAGGTGTTGGTAATCAGAGCAATGTTTGATGCTAAAGTCTCTTCTGAAGCTTCCTATTTTGAAGCAACATGTTCTTTCTTAAACAGAATAGTTGTGAGGCCTAAAATCTTGTCATATACAGATATGGTGAAGTGGATTATTGATAATGTAGATATCTCAAACAGGACATTCAGGAATTTGAGACAAGAGGTCATGGGGTCATTTTCTGCAGACGATTTATGCAAGATGTATCATCTGCCAGAACCTCAAAATACCTATGATAGAGCTTTCATCGAGTTGTTTGCAAAATAGAATGAAGACCTAATAGATGCCATGCAGACTTGGAGGTCTAGCTCCAGCAAATTAAAACGGGAGAAATGTTGTGAAGCCAACTCCAAAAATAGAAGAAAAGAGATATCAATGCCTTGGAAATAAGCCACTTCGAGGGGGAAACCTCCCATACATTACATGAATGAAAAATTCTTGGATGATACAAATTACAAAACCTCCTTTCTATATATAGGAGTCCATGGGGCCACAATGTAATCCTAGTGGGGCCACAATGTAATCCTAGCCAACCTAACAATAATAATTTAAGGGCACAATAATAACAATATGGGGTTACGAGGGGTACAATAATAACAATAAAGGGTGCAATAACAACAATAAGGGACTATACTAGTAATATAGGGACCTAACATGCCTCAAGCCTTCCAAAAAGTCTTTGTCCCTCAATGCTTGGTATTTCTGGGTGCTTACGTATAAAATTATCATCTCCCATGTAGAATCTTCGATGGTTAAGTTCTTGCACTTGATGAGATACTCTTGAAATTGATTGATTTTGTATTGTCGAGTTCTTGTTTCCGTGGCCAGCTTCGGGTTAATATGATTTTCCTTCCTCATCAAGTTATGACAATATTGTTTGAGCGGGAGAGAATTTTCACCTATAACCTTCTTTAAGCATGAAACATGGAAAGGCGGATGCACTCGTGACATGATAAATTTGTATGCCATAGTACCAATATTTTACAACACCTTGTAAGGACCACAGTGCTTTGAAGATTATTTATCATCCTTCTTAGCTTGCTTGAGGGACATTTTTTTGTATGGTTGTAGCCGTAAAAATACCCAGTCTCCTACATCAAAACTTCTCTCACTGTGATGTTGATCTGCCTGTTGTTTCATTCGATTTTGTGCCAAATTCAAGTTATCCTTTAAGAGTTGGAGAACTTCTTTTTTATGCTCGATGTGATCTTCCACTGCTTGATCCTTCAAATTTTCCATGTTGTCTTTCATTTTTTCTTCCATGTCATCCATCTTAGCTTCCATGCCAGCTTCCATGCCAGCTTCCATGCCATCCATCTTAGCTTCCACGCATTTCTTCAAACCATCCATCTTCGCTTCCACGCCTTTCTTCAAAACTTCCATTTCATTTTTTGTTGCTCTTTACGAGAGCGAAATTTGGTGCACTTGCTCTTGTAATTTTGATAGATCATGTTGAAATTCTTCATCTTCATGAGTCATAGTACAGCCTTCTGAAGGCTTAATGGGTGTTGAATTATTTTTATGGGGCATTTTTTAGAATCCAATACTGATATCTATTCTACAATATGCCCTTGGAATCAATTCAAATTGATTCTTCAAACAAGACTTATGCAATTCGGAAAAAATTACACACCTTTTTCTTGCTTTTGAAGAGCTCTATATTTAAATTGGATTATCTCTGTGGTTACAGCTCTTCAATATCTGAAATTTGGCAGTGAGGTAGCCTTCTGAATCCTCTTTCGAATGCCATAGGTCTGAGCTTATTTGGATTCTTCAAGGTAAAGTTATGCCCAATCTCCCACAATGACCTAATTATGGATTGTTTCAGTAGATCAAACTTGTACGACTTGCCACGTGTCACTGTTTCGTCTTTTAGCTCTGAAATTGATAGCAAAGAAATTGCAGTCTGTGTACTTGTGGCCACTTTTTATGGCACTCCAATCCGATGCTCAGAGAGAGAGTTATGAATATTTTCCCACGATCACCTCTTTGAGATGAAATTCAGGAGCCTGAAAACGCACTACCTTCCACAGATCATATCTCCGAAAATATTGCGAACCAAACTCTGAAATTTTGCAACGAGTTTCCTCAGGATTTCAGATTCGCGCCCTAAAAATATCAGATTCTGAACCTTTGTAGAAAAAAAATTATAGCGCAAATTCCACGATGACCTGTTTAGATTAAATTGAGGAGCCTGCAAAAAGACCTAAATTCCACAGATCATATCTCTGAAAATTTTGTGAACCAAGCTCTGAAATTTTGCGACGATGTTCCTCAGGATTTCGGATTTGTACCCTAAACATTTTATATTTTGAAACTTCGTAGAAAAAAATTTATAGCAAAAATTCCACGATGACCTGTTTGGAGCAGTGAAACCCTAGAATCCAAAGCTATGATACCAAATGTTGTGAAGCCAGCTCCAAAAATAGAAGAAAAGTGATATCAATGCCTTAGAAATAAGCCACTTCGAGGGGGAAACCTACAATACATTACATGAATGAACAATTATTGGATGATACAAATTACAAAACCTCCTTTCTATATATAGGAGTCCATGGGTCCACAATGTAATCCTAGCCGACCTAACAATAATAATTTAAGGGCACAATAATAACAATATGGGGGTTACAGGGGTACAATAATAACAATAAGGGGATTACACTAACAACAATAAGGGACTATACTAGTAATATAGGGACCTAACAAGAAAACTGGTATGTACCCAATTGCACCTCTGTCAGATCCACATAGTTATGTAGCTGCTATGATATGTAGGCTTTTTGGGAAAGCTGACAGTACCAAGCTTTCTATGGAATGGATTCCATTAATTGATGCGGCTGTCAACTCCATGGTTATGAATTGGACTAACATTTTATCATACAATTTGGCTATGTCTATTAGACAGTATAGACAATATAGAGTTGTCTCTACTCGGGTCATCCCTCCATTTTTTATGAGTACTTATGTGATGGATGCCATCTTTTTCTGTACAAATTTCACTTATATGGGTTGGAATTGGACTCTTAAAGACCCTACTCCTATCCATGTGTATCATAAGATTGTATGGGAATCCCAATTTCGTCCCTATTTTTATAAGATTTGTCAAAATATTATGTTGTCAATATATCAAACTATTTTTGATACAAAAGCCCCCAAACTTTCAGAAGAAGCAAAGATGGATATTTTGCTAGTGGCAGGATGGTTTGGTGAAGAAAATTTTACTTATAATAGATGTTTTGGGAGTATTTCTGCTCCCCATGTTCTTCCTTATTATGTTCCAGATAAGTTATTGGTGATAGAAATTTCATACCAAAGATTAGGGGAATTTCTTACCAAAACCCTAAAGGACATGAAGAAATCTATCTGGCCAAATTTTCCAGTACAATGTGGTTCTTTTGCCTTGTTAAATTTTGGACATGTAGTTAAAGAGGTTCAGAATATTACATGCTTGAATCTGGCTACTATGCCAGGGATAAAATATGATCCCAACCAAGTCACTCAAGACTTTACTGCTTTGGTTAAAATTAGACAATTCATGCATGAGAAAGATAAATTTTATGACATGTTTGAAAAGGATGAGACTTTCTCAAAATTCTTGAATTTTGCATCAATCAAATTAACTCCAGCCGACCTCAATCGTTTTCATATTTACAAAAACAAAATATTGTGAAGGGTTCCATTAGACCTATTACAGATTAAGGAATGAAGATAGCCTAATCCTAGTGTAATTTTAGAGGAAAATTTTGACACAATTCTCATCAAGAATCACTAGAGAATTCAGGTCAAGGTTCAAAAATTTCTGAGCATCAATCTAAAAATCAGGAAGAAGACCCTAAGTAAATTTTTGAAAATGATACAGAGGGAAATAATGGAGAAACAACCAAAGAAACCTTGGTTGAAGAAAATTTTGACATTAATTCTACACAGGATTAGACACAGACAATCACAATAAATGACATGGATAAAGAATGGGAGCATTTCAAATAAAATCTCTAGCTACCACAAAAAGAAATAGGAATTGAAGGAAATTTTATTTTAAAAATCCTAAACAGACATTACAAGTTGGAAATCTAGAATCAGATGTTGAAATCAACCCGGCCTACCCAACGTCACAAATTGTTTTGAGAATTGAAGAGATACCCCCTTTATAGATATTTTATAGTCCAACACACAGAGTAGTGTTAAGAGGACAGAGAAATAAAATAAAGCTTGATTTATCAGTAGCAACTCCAGAGAATGAATCAATGGAGCTTGTCTCAAAATAAAACCCCATTGATCGTCCATAAGAAAACTTGACAAGACTTTCACAATTCGCAGGTGCCTATGCAACAGCTACAATTGATAAAGCAACAGAGGTTAGTCTTCTGCTTAAATAAAAATATGCGAGAATTCAGCTCTTAGAGCAACAAATTGAACAGGAAAGATAGAATGTCAATAAGAAAACAAAGCTACAGATGATACAATTTCAAAAATATTTTGAGCAAATGAAGTTACATCACAGGCAAGCATCGCAGAAAAATATACACAGATTCATTCGATACAAAATGAAGTAGATAAACTCATAAATCAACATCAGACATAAGAATTTATCAAAGAAACACTTGAGCTAAATACTCAATTGTCAAAATAGCAAGAGATATTTTGTCAAATAATCTCAATAATCAAACCATATTGTGAAACAAGTGATACATTAGTACATCAAATGGTTGATCAGATATTGGAATATGAAGAAGTTGATAAGAATATCTCATAGTTTATCTCTTGGAAATAATCTGAGGAAGGAAGAAAAGTTTATTTGTTGAAGATTGAAGAATCCCACAGAGATATTCGATTTACAGATTGGGATATGCAATTAAAGTAAGCAGAAATGGAAATAACTAGAGCAGATGGTATAAAAACTAATATAATTGAAGTTGCGAATGAAAATATTTATAATATTAATATGATTAAAGAATGCAAGCCTGGAGTTTTCCCATATATCAAAAAATTAGAGGGACAGTGGAAAGAGGCCGCCAAAAATAAAATTAAAGCAGTCAAAAATCTATCTAAGCTTGATCATGAATCTTATTGGTAGTTTCTAGCAAAACCATATAGTCAACAAATGGCTTTATGTTTTCTAACGAATTCCACTCAAAAGATGGTTCCACCTCTCTCCGATGTTCTATTCACGATACAAATAAGATCCAAAGTCGGCTAACCATCCCAAGTGAAGACTATGTTGGATATCTCCGAAATGAAGAGCTCAATGGAAAGGAAGGACAATTCAACTTGATGAAGCACGTCATTATCTTTCTTTTAGTTTTTATCTTTTATTTTCAGTATTCCAAGGAAGGTTGTTTGAAACATCCTCAATTTTTTATGTAATATTCTATTTTTGATACATATGTAATATTATTAGTGAGGTTTTTTCCAATTCTCCATCTCAAATCCATTCATTCCCTCCACACGTTTCAACATCTCTCATTCTAACTACTAGTGCTACTTCTTCTAGTTCAGGTATTCAACCTACCTCTTCTTCAACTCATATCCCGCTCATATTTTCATCCATCCATACTCCTATCATCATGGTGGGACAACAACCACCACTGCGAATACAACCATGGACTAATCCAGGCATTGTAGCAATGCCCAGTCCTCTTCATCCTCTTCCTAAACATCCTGAAAGATGGTTGCCCAAATTTAATCCTGATGATAGTATACCAGAAGAAGAACGTCTCCACAACTATATGTTAGCCATCAATTTAAATGAAGTCACTGAAGAAGACTTTTTCGTTAGATTATTCCCATATACTCTTATAGGATATGCAGGGTCCTCGTAATTTTCATTACCCCCTCGCTCTATAACTAGTTTGGATATGTTTGAACAACAATTCTTAGCTAAGTTTGGAGATGATAGAACCATTACATCGCTCATCAATGAATTATCCAATATCAAGGCTAAAATGGGAGAAAATATCAAAGACTTTAATTCTAGGTTCAATAAATTACTCAATAAAATTCCTACTATGTCATCTCCTGGTGTTGATGTTCAAATTGAGTGGTATAAATCTTCTCTTCCCTCTAATACAACTATTTTTGTAGATAGATTGCGGTTAGCCACATTAGCTGAAAACATGAAGGAAGCCTTATCTGTGGAAAAATTCATAGTGCTCCTGAAAATAAAATCTCTCAAGAGGATAAAAAATCTAAGAAAGTGTCCTTCAAAGATGATTCTAAAAAAGAAAGTGCAGAAAAATCCTTTTGATCTTGAAGGCCTGCAAAAAGTGTGAAAGAATATGTCTAATGAAATGGTCGAAATGAAGAAACAAGTTGTTGAATATTCAACTACTAAAAGGCCATTTAGATATTGTAATAGAAATAAATCTTCTAACTCTCAGCCACCAAATATAATATCTAATGTTGAGTCCGACTTAGAAGAAGAGGAAGAAGAAACTGAAGACGAAGAAACTGGAGATGAAGAAACAACTGAACTAAATGGAATATGGGGCTTTGTTCTTCCAAGTGAAGAAGAATGAGAAGCTTTTCCCATTAGCACCAGAAGAAAAGGACCTGCTGATTCAACTCATTTGAATCAAAAGCAGAAAACTCAAACTCCTCCTGCTAAGGAAAAATCAAGAAGTAAAAAATCCTCCCCCAAAGCTTCACAGCCAAATCCAAATTCATCAAATCTTCCATCTACATCAAAGACCCTAGTAGTCACTGATACTATGGAGTATAATATTGTGGAAGATATAAAGAATAACAAGGCAAAAATTTCATTACATGAACTTATCAAATTGAAACAACAATGGAAAATGTTACTTAGAGAACTGAATGTAGTTCATGTATCACCTTTACCTACTGTTGTTGTATCTCAGCCTGCTAAAGGCATGGGAAAACCCCCAACTTCCTCAAATAAAGTCGATCCTACCAATTTCAACATGATCGATGACAGGTCTAATTCACATACACCTCCCTTTCTCTTAACTTATGAAATTTTCAATAAAAACCTTCATAATTGTTGGATTGACTCAGGAGCCTCTTCCAATATAATGCCAAAAATAGTCTGTGCCAAGCTGAAAATCACTCCACAAAATTCTGTCGTCCACATAGTACAACTTTACAGAACTAAATTAGAAGTCTTAGGAGAAATCAATTCTGTCAGCATTAGACTTTCATCAAATCCCAAAGTCTGTCAAATAATAGATATTTTGGTCACTGACATTCCTGAATTTTACAGTCTAATTCTAAGTAGGGACTGGTCTAAAAAACTCCATGGATATTTTGCTACATGTTAGTCTCACATGTGGCTTCCTTACAATGGGAAGCCAAATCAAATTTGAGTTAACTGAGAAAAACACTTGAAACACAAAGTGACTGAATTTGAAGGTGATGATGAGCCAATAGCATTCAATCACAATATTATTGGGAATTATTCATCTGAATCATTTTTAGGGAATTATTTCTGGACAATGTTTTCATCTCACAAATTGAAAACTTTTCACAAATAGATACTTCCAAGTGCAAAACTTTTGTAAATAAACCAGTAGTTAAAAATTTGTTTTGGACTTTGTACTTTGATGGTTCCAAATCTAACGATGGTGTAGGAGCTGGTTGTGTTTTAATTACCCCAAAAGGAGAAAAGACCATGTTAGCTTGAAAGTTAGAATTATATTGTGTTGGGATCCTGTGATTTGGCCGATTCGTAAACAAAATGACAAGGCCACATATAAACTAGTCTTTAGAGCTCTAGGATCTAGCCCTCCTACTCTCAGAGATGGATCTCTCAAAATCTTTGCAAAGATATAACTTTTTTGCTTGTAAAAAGTTTGATTTTAGGCTAGTTATTAAGCATGATTTTGTTTGATTGTTTTGTGGGACATGATGATCTAGGCAGCATAGATAGAAAAGGAAAATATCTGTTTCATTGGGAAATGGAGTCAAATGGAAGTTTGTAAAAAGTTTGTAGATGAATTAGGGGTATCAAAGGGCAAATCTAACTTGGTTGTTGGATCTACAAAGTTTTTAGATGAAATGAAATGAACATCAAGGTTTTTAGAATGAAAAGTAGAACTAAAGGCAGTTAAGAATCCTTAATTATATGTACTCTTCAACAAAGGGACTTAAAACATTATCTGAACATGAAGAAGTATTTTATAGACAGGGCTAACCATGAATTCTACAATTTACACTTCAGCAAATAACAATCTCAAGACAAACTTTTAAAATTAAATCTAAGAGTCGAGGAACACTCTATTTCATCAAATATTTCACTTTCAAGGATAAGTAAACATTCACGATTCACAAATAACCGCATTCATAGAAGAGGGAACTCCTAAACATATGTGATTGCAATTATAAAGACCTTCAAAACAATTATTTGAGCAAGTACAAAGGGTATGATCAAAAGAGACCTCTTTGGCAGACTTTGGACAATGGTACTTTGAAGGGAGACTTCAAAAACAGTTTTTAAATAGCAACAAGCAAGCAGGGAAAACCATAAATCATTCTTGAGGCCACTGTATTGAACTATTTAGGAAATAAACAAGCATAAAGGTTGAAAAGCAGTCAAACAACTCAATAAAACCTTCAGCAGATGAAAACATAAAGACAGTGAAAAGAAAACAGGCCTAAGGTGCTTCTAGGAGACATTTCTTAGCCTAAAGCTTTTACTCTATTGCAAGCAAGAGATGATGAAAACAAAATGAAAACAGGAAAAACATTAAAAATTTTAGAATACTTCACCAACGGCCAAGCTTAGGGATCCAATGACAGAGCTTTCTCCATCCACAAACAGGTCAAAACATCCATAGGTTCCAGTCCATCAATTTATTTTCAATCTCAACAGAATTATGTATTACTTCAAAGAGTTATCAAATGCCCGCATACAATGAGTTCAAATGCAGTATTTATGCTAAAAATGAGGAGGTGGAACTATCTAGGGTTCAAAATGTTTATTAAAGACATAGTAAATGCACTCCTATCCTTAAAAACCATGCAAGGCATAAGGTAGGAATGTTTCTCAACTACTTCTCTGTGTATTAAATCTGTCTTTACTTCCTGAGGATAAAATAGCTAAGAAGATTGACTTTGAGGCTCTTTTCTGTCTTTTGCAATAACTGTCTGACAGTTTTAAAATATCTTTTTGTGTAATAACTGCCAATTTTCCCTTTGAGACATAAAGTAAATGAAAGGTGTCCATTTTGAGTTATTAAGTGAATAACTACTCCTTTGATGCATTTGAGGCTATCTTCAAGCCTAAGTCTTCTTGATTTAATCATAAAACTACTCTTTGGGCTTAATCTACCTTTACTTCACCATTAATTATGTTTTAAGGCTTTGATGATGTCTTTGGCCTTCATAATGTAACATTGTTGCCCCTTTTCCTTTTATGATTGATTCGAACCTTTAAACTGTGTATTTAACCTTTAACCTTCATCTTTCATGCATAATCTTTTATCTCTGTATCTTCAGCCCGATTTGCTCTTGGTCTTTATAACACATCATTGTTGTTCCTTAACCCTTTATTCCTTTCATTGTGATTTTCCTTTCATTGTTGTGGACAAAGGACCTTAATGCGCAGGGGTTTGATTTGAATAACAAATATTCATGCAATTTTGATTAAAAGACCCAGATTTATGCCCTAGAAATTTCTTTTCTTCATTGATTAGTCTTCAAAAGATGGTGATCTTCAACCCTGTCCCTTCACAGACAGCGGGAAGGGTTTTTACTTTTAAAACTGCCATCAAACCTACACAAGACAAACAAAATGTTAATAAAACCATGCGGGGTCAGAAATATTACTTCGGAGGCTGGCAGAGCAGGTTGCAGAGAGGCGGAATGCATGGAGGAAGGGTTTTAATGGCGGAGGGAAAAAAAATGGATTTAAATGGACTTTGGCGCGAAAATGGGCATAAGTGGTTTTGGAAAACCATTGGTGGTTTTCGCGTGACAAACAAGTGGTAAGTGGTTTAGTCTGGAGGGGACGCGATCCAGTTATATCGTGCCACACGTCCTCTGCAATACCACCGGTTTCACGCGGCTCTTGGTTGTTAAACCCTGGACGCAGAAATCGCACGATATGCGATATCGACCGTTGGATGAGAAGGGGTGGATCCAACGGTAGGGAGAGAAACGCGATGGGAAAGGCGAGCGAGCGAGGAATTAGTGGAAACCAGGTGGCAACCAGAGATTGGACGGGCAGCTCTGTGGGTGGAAGGTGGGCCATGTGGTGACTTAAGCATTTTTTGTTTGGTAGCGAGGTGGTTGATTGGCAGGGTGTAAATGATCGAGTTGCATGGTAGCCGTCGGATCTAGGCCTAAGGACTTTGATCTATGGTCAAGAATGGACCAAGAGAAATCAAGGTGGGGTGAAAGAAAAAGGGGAGGGGGGCTTAAGGAAAGGGTGTCGGGGAGTGGTCCTGTGGATGGAGCAGAGGACCGGGAGCGAGGGTAGGGTGCTAATCGCATTGGCGGGGGAGAAATTTTCAAAGGAAAAAGTGGATTTATAGAGGAAGGCCGATGCGATGGGGTTTAGGGTGCTTGGTCATAGCCTCGGACATATGGAGGAAAGGGGCCAAATGTTTTAAGCACTCGAGGGCTTATACCTTTATTTATAAAAAGACTGTTTTTTAGGCCCAAAAATGGGTTTTTAGGCCAAATTGGAAGTTCCGATAGGTGAAAAGGGTGTTTTAAACCAAAAAAATAGTGAGCGTATTGGTTTAAAGAGGGTTTTTCGAACCATATAAAGGGGTTATGATGGTTTGGAGGGGTTTTTTAGGGAAAATAGAGGATAAATGAGAAAGGAAAAGAAATAATTGGGCTTAGAAAATGATGGAAAAAATGGCCTACATACAGTCTCTTTTTGTTCAGTAGTGTTTCTTGAGGATTCAGAATAAGGAACAGCTGCAGCAACTTAGGGAACAGCAGCTTAAGGAACAACACTTTAGGGAACAGCATTGTTAAGGAACAACAGTTTTAAGGAACAGCAGGATAACCTTTTTGGGAAAAATAGATGAAGATTTTGGTGAAATGACAGACTTAGAAAGATGAAGGCCGTGAGATTTCTAGAACTCATAATGTTTTTTGCAATTTTGTTCTAGAAATCTGGGTTTGTCAAATTTAGTCATCTTTGAATAAAATCAGAATTATGGATGACTAATAGTGGCTCCATTTGGGGAGGACAGTTGTCCTTTTAGGTGTCCAGAACCTCAGTTTACAAATATTTGGCTTTTAGTAGATCAGTGCCTTATCTATTGGGAAGATTTCTTCTTTTCTTGTTGATCTTCTTCTGAAAATGACAACCTTTATCAATCTGCTATATGTAGTTTCTTCAAAACAGCATCTCTACATACCCAACCTTACTTGTTCTAGCATTTTTTCTTCTTCCTTTGAGTGCATTTGAACTAGCAAACTCTTTGACATTTTATTTTTGAAAACAGAAATAAACTATCTAATCCTATCCTTATTTATTCCATGAGTTCAGATTAAATTGTTGAACCCATTAATTCTCTACCTAAGCTACTATATGTCAGGATTAAACTGTCTGGCAGATTTTATTCTCTATTTTCTACAACAGAAATTTTAAAAATAGTCAAATTAGGATTAGACTGTCTGATTTGCTATGGTGTCTATGGATGTATGTACAAGCTGCACATAGACTTTATTTGCAGAAAATGAAACAAAATTGTGAAGGCTTAAGATCTGAAATGTAAAGACATTCTTCTATTCTTTCTCAGCTCTGATTTTGATCTATTTAGAGCTATCTCCTTTCTATCCTAATCTATTCTACTGATAAGCCAAGTCTAAAAAAATCTTATCAATTTGTGCTTGTACTAACTTATCAACATAAATTTAAAGAATTTTCAACCATGATTAGGCTAGATGACTGAACAATATATCATTTTTTAATCAGCATTGGCACTTAGATTTTCTCACTTTCAGAAAATTCTCTTTTTTGGGTATGGGGTTGTACCTCTTTTGAATCTGCCCTCTTTTCCTTTTCTATTTTTTGTGTTTTTTCTTCTTTTTTCAAATTGAAACAGCAATGTTATACACAGTGGAAAACATAAAAACTTTGAAATTTAGGACTCTTGGCAGAAATAGTGCTTGAGCATCCTGCCATTGATAGGACCTCCAAATAAATCTTCTCCATTTAGCTCTTATAGAAATAATGCATTATGACCCCTGATAGAATGAATAATATAGGGCCCTTTCCACAAATTTTCAAATTTTCCATGTTTTCCCTTTTCTTCTCTTCTAGAATCCCATTTTAGAACTACATTTCCAGCTTAGAAATCATTGTTTTTAGTCCTCTTGTCAAATAATTTCTTGGTACTTTCTTGGACTATTTGTGTTATGTTGTACACTTCCTCTCTGGTCTGCTGTAAATGAATGGTCTGATTTATCCTTCTCTGCATATCATTTTCCTCAGATTGTACTTCTTGGAGGAGTTTCATGACTGGAACTCATAAAGAGGTTGGGAAGACTGCATCCATGCCATAAACCAGCTGATAGGGGGACATATTTATTGACTTTTTTGATGGTTAATCTATCAGCCCAAAAAGCATGCACAAGCTTACTATGCCATGATTTTTTATTCTGCTCCAACAGTTTTTTGATAATATTGACAAGGCTTTTGTTAGAGGATTCAGCCAATCCATTTCCTTGGGGATAGTAGGCAGTGGAATGACCCAATGTGATATGATATTTATAGCAAAAGTCAACCATTTTCTTAGATTTGAAGGCAGCAACATTGTCTGTGATAATTTTTCATTGACAACCAAATTTGGATAGTATGTTGGTTTCAAGTAACTTGATAATGACAGAGTCAGTAGCATTCCTATAGGGTATGGCTTCTATCCACTTGGTAAAATAATTAGTCGCAGTGAGGATACACTTATGCAAAATATGGGTGAATTTCCCCAATGAATTCCAAGCCCCATTGTTGAAAAGGAGCCTCAACATTGATGGGATGTAGAGGTAATGGTAGGATTTATCTCTTGCCATCAAAAATTTGACACTTATGCAAGTCATGACAAGTTTTTGAGTATCTGGGAAAAGGGTGGGCCAATAGTAACCATATCTAAGGATTTTATTTGCTGTAGTCTTCCAGTACATATGTCCTCCACATTCTCCCTCATGCAACTCATGCATGATTTTTCCTGCATCACTCTCAAGAAAACATTTAACAAATATCCCAACAGAATTTTTCCAATATAAAACCCCATCTAATATTCAATAATTCAAAGCCTTATGTTTCAAAAATTTAGCTTTAGTTTTGGAGAAAGAACGATGGGTATTCAGATAAAGCAGCATATATATGATATCAGCATACCAAGGTGAATTCACAAATGTTTCTTCAATGAATGGAGTTGTGAATTCCTCTATTTCTTCTAAGACATTGACCATATTCATATCAAGTGCTTGGAATTTTGACTCAGCCATGATTTTAACTAGTCCCTGCCCTTTGACTAATTTGGTAGGCCTGATTTCTAAGTCATATTCTAGAATAATAGCAATCCATTTTCCCCTTTTACCATAAGGGTCTTGACTTAGAATATCTTTGACAACAGTATGTGGGACAAAAGAAATGATGTGAGAATGCAAAATGTAGACTCTAAAGTCTTTCAATGCTTTTACCAAGGCTAAGGCTTGTTTCTCCATGATGTTATACTTGAGTGGAGCATATCTTAAGGCCCTACTAAAAAATGATATTGGTTGTTCATGCCCCATATTATTCTTTTGCAGTAATACTACAGCTATTGTATGTTCAGATGCAAAAGAAAAGATATAAAAATCCTTGGTGAAATCAGGACTAATAAGAATTGGTGTTTGAGTTAAAGCTTGTTTCACTAGTTCAAATGATTGTTTAGCCTGTAATGTTCATTTAACACCTACCTCTTTCTTTAGCATGTTTGTGATATTTTTTAATAGCTCAGCAAGGTTGGGGATGAATCTCCTTAAAAAATTATTTTCCCAATGAAAGATTGTAATTCTTTAAGGTTTCTAGGATGGATGATCTTTAATATGCCATCAATTCTTTTAGGGTCTACTTTAATTCCCTCTTTAGAAATTATGTGGCCAAGAAACTTTCCTTCTTGAAGACCAAAGAGTGTCTTTTTGGGATTCAAAGACAAGCCATATTTCCTACATTTCTCAAAAACTTTTCTCAAATGAATCAAGTGTTCTTCATCAGTTTTAGAGAAAACAGTAATTTCATCAAGGTAAATGATTATGAAATAGCCTATGTCTTCTGAAAAGGATATTTCCATGGCCCTTTGGAAGGTGGCCCCTGCATTCATTAAACCAAATGGCATTTTGACATACATGAATGTACCCCAAGGTGTAGTAAAAGAAGTTTTATGTTGGTCACTTGGGAGTACTAAAACCTGATTGTAACCTGAGAACCCATCCAGCAGTGAAATTATTTTAGACCCAACCACCCTTTGAAGTATATGATCCATTTTTGGCAAGGGATAGTTATCTTTAAGGGAGGCTCTATTTAGATTTATGAAATCAATGCAACGCCTAATCTCCCCAGTCTTTTTCCTAACAGATACTAAGTTGGAAACCCATTCTGAATACCTGATGGGAACTATGATCCCAGCCTCATACATTTTATTAATCTCTTTCTCAACTAAAGGCAATAAAACAGGGTTTATCCTTCTGAGTTTTTGTTTGAAAGGTTTCTGATTTTCCTTAAGAGGAATTTTGTGTTGAATGATGCTGGTATCATATGATTTTAGATCCTTGTATCCCCATGCAAACACATCTCTAAATTCGTTGAAAAGGTATATGTATTGTTGTTTGATATGAGCTGGGAGAGTGCTGGATAGTTTTATCATCTTGGGTTTTTCTAGGCTACCTATGTTATTTTATTCTATGTTTGTTTCCATAGGTTCCATTCTTGGTTCTTTGGCTACATCATTGAAATAAAAAAGTTGTTCTAATGGTGCAAGACCTCTTGGAATTGTATAATTTTTACATTGTAAAACTCTCAGGTCTTTCTGATCTACGTTGTCAATTATTTCTGCTCTAAAAGGATGTTCAACATGGTTTATTTCAGTAGAAAAAGACAGCTATGTTTCAGGGTTTTGTTCCTCATTAAAATAGTTTTCTTCATGGCTTAAAACAGGTGTTGGCATGGCAAAGCCATTCTTTGATTGCAGAAAATCATCTATGTGTTTGTCTCCTTCAAACACTTGCCAATAGTCTTCATTGTCAAGTATTGTAGGTCTGTTTTTTACCTTTATATCATATTTTTCATTGGTCTCTGGTATTTGGAAATTACTAGCAGCAAAGGCAAGTTCATTTGCTAGATTATTTTGGGCCCTTGGGATGAAAATGAGTTCATATTTTTCGAAGATTTTTCGGAGATCAAGGGCAACATTTCTATATTCTCTGAGTTTTGGGTTTTTGGTTGAATACTCCCCTTTGATTTGTCTGATAATTAGCTTAGAATCCCCTTGGACTGATATTCTTTTAGCTCCTAAATCTTTGAGTAAGTGTAGGCCAATAACTAGGACTTTATATTCAGCAATGTTATTTGTGCATGGAAAATCTAGTTTATAGGAAAATCCTTGGTTTGTGTTCTGTATCCATACACCATCCCCTGCAATTATTTTGCTACAAGAGCCATCAAAGTTTATTTTCCAAGGTATTTGAATCTCATTTTCATTTTTTTTCTGCTGTTCAAGGTTGCTAAAATCTGGACTGTTCTTTTCTTGAGTTAAGGGTAGATTTGACTGTTCTGGTAGACTAATTTCTCCCTTGTTTTCCTTTTCTTGTTGGATGATTTCATCTTCATTATATAAGATAAAGGAATCCAAATCTGAATGGATGAAGTAGATAGGAGAATTGTTTGGTCTGTCTATGTTTCTCACCATGTATTTCATGTGGGATTCCCTGTATAGTCTTCTAGTTTGGTTAAATACTGGGATGGTGGCATAAGACATGTCCATTTTAAGGCTCCCCTGAATTTTGGCTCCCCATGATCTAGATAGAAGCATGCCATACTTAGGGGGAATGTCAGCTACCACTATGTCCATTACTAGACTCTTAGCAGGAATTTGTGACAAGTTAACACACAAATCTTTAATTAAGCCTAAGCATTTGACCCTGCTGGAATCAAAATAATACAGGTCTTTGTATGGTTTAGTAATTTCTAAGCCTAGGGTTTCCATTACTACTTTGGGCATAAGATTGTGAGAAGCACCTGAGTCTAGCATGGCATTGTGCAATATTTTATCATGTATATTCAAGCTAACATAGAAGGGAGGGACAGTGCCTTCTTGGTATTTTCTTTCAACTTCAGGACCAAACAATAATTCTAGTTTATCATCTACCAAGTTTAAAGTATCAGTGTCACTACCCATATTCAAAGCTTTCAAAACTTGTTTTTTATATACATCCTGAGTTACTAGTTCAGCTAAGGGTATGGTGATCTTAATCTTGGCAATTTCCCCTTCAAGGCTGAAAGGAACTATTGTTTTTGACATATTTACATCTTTTTTGTCATTTACAACTCTTTCAGCAATTTTGACTTGCTGAACTTTATTTGAACTGTTATTTGGGACAGATTGGTTAGGGCCACTAGAAGAAGTACTAGGGCAGCTTTGTTCAACACTTTTCTGAATGTTTTTGTCTTTATTTTGGTTAGTTTTCTTGGCTAAAGTGTTGGTGTTACTTGTTGTTTACTTAGGCTGATTTTCTGAGGTTTTCTTAACAGCAATACTAGTGTTTTTATCATTGGAACTCTCTAGGCTACCTTTGCTTCTGATATTGTATTGTTTGTGTACCTCCATGATAGTATTTTCAAACCCCAATCTGTAGTCTTCAGAATCCTCATTATTGTATTCGGTTTGTTCTGAAGAGAAGAAATCTTGTTCTTCTTCAGTGAGGAAAACATCTATCTCACTATCAGATCCTATCAAGTTTACATGGTTTTCTTCCAACCTTTCAACTTCCCTCTCTTCTTCTTGATCAACATAGTTTTGTTGAAAGGGAGGCCTAATCTGCTGGTCATTGTCTCTCTTCCTATCTTGATTAGGGTCTCTTCTGAGATTTTGGTTTCTATTTCTGTTTTGGTTTTCTCTAGGAGGCACTCTATCATTCAAATTTATCTTTTCAAGCATCCTCTCCATTACCTTCACTAAGTTATCAATTTTAGTATATAATGATGAGGTTGAAGCCATTGTGTCATCCTTGTATGTAACTCTTTTTTCTGCTCTCAACCTAGCTCTTTTCTCAATCAGATTTGCCTCCACACTCATGGCTCCCCTTTGCATATCCTCTAAAGTTGAGGGGTCTCTTTCTCTTAGATGGTAGGCCATTTCAGGGTCAAAGCCTTCTGGGAATTTATCCAAAGCTAAGCCTAATGGAGGTTTCATGTCTGGAGGAAGTGCATTATACACACTATTGAATCTAGTGCAGTAATCATGCACACTTTCCCCACTGTTTCTTTTGATATTGGTATATTCTGAAAGGATTTGGAGGGGGTTCTTTCTAATTTCCCATTTGTTTATGAATGTTTGATATAAAGAAGGGAGATCATTTATGCTGTGAGGAGCTAAGTTTTTAAACCATTTCTTGACTTCTCCTCCTAAACTTTGAGCAAAAATTCTCATCTTAATAGTCTCTTATTCTATTTCCATGTAATCAAAGGCATTATTCATTTTATCTACGTGTCGTTGGGAAGTAGTAGGTTCATTTGCAGTGAAATGGGGAATTTTGGACTGATAATCATTTTGTAAAGGAACCATGGGCTGTGGTAGCACTAGTGGAGCATACCATGCTGCCATGATTGGAAATAATGGGGAATTTACAAGAGTTGGATTTATAAGAGGGAAAGTGGGCTGAAATGGAGTGTTTTGAACAGTGGATGTGTGGATAGGAGTGGAAGAAACACTTGGGCCAGCAAACTGATGATGGGCAGATTTGCTATGGAAGGAGATGAAATGATGGAGAAGCTGATAATCAGGTGGAGTAGAAGGTGAAGCTTCTCTGCTAAAGCTCTGTTGGAAATCTGTAGTTTCAAAATCAGCTTGATTTAAATCACTTTGAGATTTATTTCTGAATAGCTTCTTTATGTGAGGTAAGTCAAAGTGAGGATCTTCTAAAACTGTAAGATTTTCAAGGACAGATCTTGTTCTTAGAATGGACCTATCAGTAGTTGGTTTTCTAGGTCTAGAAGTTTGCCACAAAAACCTCTCTGGATTGCCAACGATGGTAGGGTGATTAGGATCTGGATGGGATCTAGTGTTAATCCTATGTGAAGCCAGATTTCAGTTTTCAAAATTTAGAGAGGAAGAGGTTTTTTAAGAATTTTTTTCAAAAGTTCTCCTCTCATAGTGATTTCTATAATAGGATAACTAGGCTTCTAAAATTCCTCAATTCTGGTTAACACAATCTTTAAGAAAATATGTAGATCTAGAGGAGTAAAAGGCCTACTGGGCTAGTGGAGTCGCCAGGTGGAAATTTTTAGCTTTTCTGAAGGTAAAATGTCTTATGGTCCACCACCAATGGTTTATTTGAAAACCAATCTGAAATGTTTTGGGTTTTTCTGAGTTTCTAGGTTTGTTGAAGGACTAATGAGTCTATAAGAGCTTGCTAGGCAACTATGAACTCAGAGGTCCCACCGTGATCGCCAGAATGTTGGGATCCTGTGATTTGGCCGATTGGTAAACTAATGACAAGGCCACATATAAACCAGTCTTTAGAGCTCTAGGATCTAGCCCTCCTACTCTCAGAGAGGGATCTCTCAATATGTTTCCAAAGATATAAATTGTTTTCTTGTAAAAAGGTTGATTTTAGGCTAGTTATTAAGCATGAATTTGTTTGATTGTTTTGTGGGACATGATGATCTAGGCAGCATAGATAGAAAAGGAAAATCTCTAAGTCATTGGGCAATAGAGTCAACTGGAAGTTTGTAACAAGTTTGTAGATGAATTAGGGGTATCAAGGGGCAAATCTAACTTGGCTGTTGGATCTACAAATTTTTCAGATGAAATGAAATGAACATCAAGGTTTTTAGAATGAAAAGTAGAACTAAAGGCAGTTAAGAATCCTTAATTATATGTACTCTTCAGCAAAGGGACTTAAAACATTATCTGAACATGAAGAAGTATTTTATAGATAGGGCTAACCATGAATTCTACAATTTTCATTTCAGCAAATAGCAATCTCAACAAAAACTTTTAAAATTAAATCTAAGAGTTGAGGAATGCTCTATTTCATCAAATATTTCACTTTCAAGGATAAGTAAACATTCACGATTCACAAATAACCGCATTCATAGAAGAGGGAACTCCTAAACATATGTGATTGCAATTATAAAGACCTTCAAAACAATTATTTGAGCAAGTACAAAGGGTATGATCAAAACAGACCTCTTTGGCAGACTTTGGACAATGGTACTTTGAAGGGAGACTTCAAAAACAGTTTTTAAATAGCAACAAGCAAGCAGGGAAAACCATAAATCATTCTTGAGGCCACTGTATTGAACTATTTAGGAAATAAACAAGCATAAAGGTTGAAAAGCAGTCAAACAACTCAATAAAACCTTCAGCAGATGAAAACATAAAGACAGTGAAAAGAAAACAGGCCTAAGGTGCTTCTAGGAGACATTTCTTAGCCTAAAAATTTTACTCTACTGCAAGCAAGAGATGATGAAAACAAAATTAAAATAGGAAAAACATTAAACAGTTTAGAATACTTCACCAACAACCAAGCTTAGGGATCCAATGACAGAGCTTTCTCCATCCACAAACAGGTAAAAACATCCACAGGTTCCAGTCCATCAATTTCTTTTCAATCTCAGCAGAACTATGTATTACTTCAAATAGTTATCAAATGCCCGCATACAATGAGTTCAAATGCAGCATTTATGCTGCAAATGAGGAGGTGGAACTATCTAGGGTTCAAAATGTTTATTAATGACACAGTAAATGCACTCCTATCCTTAAAAACCATGCAAGGCATAAGGTAGGAATGTTTCTCAACTACTTCTCTGTGTATTAAATCTATCTTTACTTCCTGAGGATAAAATAGTTGAAAAGATTGACTTTGAGGCTCTTTTCTATCTTTTGCAATAACTATCTGACAATTTTAAAATATCTTTTTGTGTAATAACTGCCAATTTTCCCTTTGAGACATAAAGTAAATGAAAGGTGTCCATTTTGAGTTATTAAGTGAATAATTGCTCCTTTGATGCATTTGAGGCTATCTTCAAGCCTAAGTCTTCTTAATTTAATCATAAAACTGCTCTTTGGGCTTAATCTGCCTTTACTTCACCATTAACTGTGTTTTAAGGCTTTGATGATGTCTTTAGCCTTCATAATGTAACATTGTTGCCCCTTTTCCTTTTATGATTGATTTGAACCTTTAAACTGTGTATTTAACCTTTAATCTTCATCTTCCATGCATAATATTTTATCTCTGTATCTTCAGCCCGATTTTCTCTTGGTCTTTATAATGCATCATTGTTGTTCCTTAACCCTTTATTCCTTTCACTGTGCTTTTCCTTTCGTTGTTGTGGACAGAAGACCTTAATGTGCAGGGGTTTGATTTGAATAACAAATATTCATGCAATTTTGATTAAAAGACCTGGATTTACACCCTCAAAATTTATTTTCTTCATTGATCAATCTTTAAAAGATGGTGATCTTCGACCCTGTCCCTTCACAGACATTGGGAAGGGTTTTTACTTTTAAAACCACCATCAAACCTGCACAAGACATACAAAATGTTAATAAAACCATTCGGGGTTGGAAATATTGCTCCAGAGGCTAGCAGAGGAGGTTTCAGAGAGGCGGAATGCATGGAGGAATGGTTTTAATGGCGGAGGGTGAAAAAATGGATTTAAATGGACTTTGGCCTGAAAATGGGCATAAGTGGTTTTAGAAAACCATTGGCGGTTTTCGCGTGACAAACGGGTGGTAAGTGGTTTAGTCTGGAGGGAACGCGATCTAGTTATATCGTGCCACGCATCCTCTGCAATACCACCGGTTTTGCACGGCTTTTGGTTGTTAAACCCCGGACGCAGAAATCGCGCGATATGCGATATCGACCATTGGATGACAAGGGGTGGATCCAACGGTCGGGAGAGCAATGCGATGGGAAAGGTGCACGAGCAGTGAATTAGTCAAAACCAGGTGGCAGCCAAAGATTGGACGGGCAGCTCTGTGGCTGGAAGGTGGGCCATGTGGTGATGTAAGCAGTTTTTGTTTGGTATCGAGGTGGTTGATCGGCGGGGTGTAAATGATTGGGTTGCATGGTAGTCGTCAGATCTAGGCCTAAGGCCTTTGATCTATGGTCAAGAATGGACTGAGAGAAAGCAAGGCGGGGTGAAAGAAAAAGGGGAGAGGGGCTTAAGGAAAGGGCGTCAGGGAGTGGTCTTATGGATGGAGTAGAGGACCAGGAGCGAGGGTAGGGTGCTAATCGCATCAGCAGTGGAGAAATTTTTGAAGGAAAAAGCGGATTTATTGAGGAAGGTCTATGCGATGGGGTTTAGGGTGCTTGGTCATAGTGCTCGGACATATGGAGGAAAGGGGCCAAAGGTTTTAAGCCCTCGGGGGCTTATACCTTTATTTATAAAAAAGACTATTTTTGTAGGCCCGAAAATGGGTTTTTAGGCCAAATTGGAAGTTCTGATAGGTGAAAGGGGTGTTTTAAACCAAAACAATAGTGAGTGTATTGGTTTAAAGAGGGTTTTTCAAACCATATAAAGGGGTTATGATGGTTTGGAGGGGTTTTTAGGGAAAATGGAGGATAAATGAGAAAGGAAAAGAAAGAACTGGGCTTAGCAAATGATGGAAAAAATGGCCTACATACAGTCTCTTTTTGTTCAGTAGTGTTTCTTAAGGATTCTGAATAAGGAACAGCTGCAGCAGCTTAGGGAACAGCAGCTTAAGGAACAGCACTTTAGGGAACAACATTTTTAAGGAACAACAGTTTTAAGGAACCGCAGGATAACCTTTTTTGGAAAATTAGATGAAGATTTTGGTGAAATGACAGACTTAGAAAGATGAAGGTTGTGAGATTTCTAGAACTCATAATGTTTTTTGCAATTTTGTTCTAGAAATCTGGGTTTGTCAAATTTATTCATCTTTGGATAAAATCAGAATTATGGATGACTAACATAATGTACAAAGCATTAATACAAGGATTATACAAAGCAATTGGCCTCAATATTAAATATTTGCAGGTTTCTGGAGACTCAGAAATCATCATTAGACAGGTAAGAAATACTATCAATTGCATTTCTAGACATCTTAGACATTATCAATCATTAGTCCAAGAGCTTACATCTCATTTTTTGGCATTCAATATTTCTTCTGTACCTAGACTACAAAATTATATTGCTGATTTGTTAGCAAACGTTGCATCAAAACTCATACGATGTGAAGAATTTAGTCCTGATAGATTTTCTATTGAATTAGTTTTTAGACCATACATTCTTGATAATTTCACAAATTGGCGAGTCTTCAATGATGACTATGATATTGTGAATTTGCTAACATCAGAAGGGTCATACAATGATCAAATCATAGATGAAAATGAACATGACATACAGTTAGAATAGAACATTGAAGATGAAAATACAATACCCAAAGTTGTAGTCAAATTGGAAGATTTGTATGATCTCAAAGACAGATTTAAAAAGGTAAATAATGCCAAAATTCACAGTTCAACTCTGAAATTTGAATTAGTAAACCTTGGAAATGATGACAAGCCTTAGAATATCAATATACGTCTAGATTTGTCCTCTAATGAAAGATTATCATTTATTTGAGTATTGAAGAAATATAAGAGTATCTTTGCTTGGGATTATTCTGATCTCAAAACTTATGATACCTCTGTTATACAACATACCATACCTGTGATCTCTAATGATATACCAATGCAACAGAAACTAAGTAAAACTCATCTAAACCTTGAGAATCAAATTAAATCAGAGCTTAATAAACTTCTTAAGGCCAAAATCATATTTCTTGTTAGGCATTCAAAACGGGTATCCAATTTAGTGTATGTTAGCAAAAAAAATCGTGATATTCATATATGCATAGATTTTAAAATTTTGAATAAAGCATGTCAAAAAGAAAATTTTCCACTACCAACCATGGAACAACTACTGTAATCAGTAGTTGGTTCTGAGCTCATGTCTCTTCTTGATGGATTTTCAGGATATAACCATATCTTAGTTCATCTAGATGATATATTGAAAACCATATTCATAACTAAATGGGGAACATATGCTTATCAAAAAATTCCTTTTGGTTTGATTAATGCAGGCGCCACATTTCAAACAGCTATGGATATAGCATTTAAAGGACTCATTAAAAAATCAATTGTTATTTACTTGGATGATATCATTGTTTATTCCAAGAAAAGAAGCAGCCACTTAAATGACCTTAAACAGATCTTTGAACGATGTATGAAATATGGGATCTCGCTAAATCCAAAAAAGTATTATTTTTCCTTAAGCGAAGGTAAGCTTTTAGGATTCATCGTATCAAAAAAGGGTATTTATATTGATCCAAAAAGAGTTAAGGAAATTGAAAAAATACCTTTACCCCATAATAAGAAATCAATGCAGTCTTTCCTTGGACGATCAAATTTTGTAAAAAGGTTTGTCCCTGACTTTACACAAATATTTTTACCTTTACAGAATATGATTAAGAAAAATTTGGTTTTCAAATGGGGTCACAACGAAAAAACAAGCCTTTGACTTGATCAAAAGAGTAATTATTAAAGCTCCATCCCTGAAAACTCCCAATTTTTCTAATCATTTTGTTTTATACACATTTGCATCAAAAACACTGTATGTTGTCGTTTTAACACAACTCAATGATCAACAAATAGATGTTGGGAAAAATACTAAGAGGGGGGGGGGGGTGAATCAGTATTTACTGCAGTTTCAAAACTTTTTACTTTTTCACTCTCTAAAACCCATACGCTACTTTCCTTTAGTGAACTCGCGTATACACGCGGATATCCTTCATACAACTCGCGTATTAGCAGAGATCTAATTATGCCATTAGTTCTTCACTTATATCATTCCATCATTCATTCATTAGATGTTCTATAAACAGTAAACATGTGCAGTAAGAACAGAATAAACCATCACACAAAGCATCACACATGAACACCAGGATTTTTAGGTGGAAACCCAAGTCGGGAGAAAACCACCGCTGCAGTTGCTCAGCCTTAAATATTTTATTATAGAGAAAACATCTTAAAACATATGTGCTGGTGCAGACTCCTACCAGCACGCAGGCACCCACCTGCGCTCGTTTACCAGCCTCTCCTGGAAGGGAGCTCCAACCCCCTGACTCGTTTACCAGCCTCTCCTGGAAGGGAGCTACGACCCCCTGATCTCGTTTACCAGCCTCACCTGGAAGGGAGCTACAACCCCCTGACTGAAGGCTACAACCCTCAACACCTCTATGGACCACGTTTCATCAATTTTCACACTGGATCCAAAGCTTCCTTTAGGACATAACTTGCAGGCCACGTTTCATCATATTTTCAGACTGGACCCACTCCATACTTTTAAGCACAGTCAACCATGAAACAGATACATATAACTCACTGACAGATATCAGTAAACCAGTAGAACAGATCAGACATTTCTTACCACAGATTTCAGTAAACCCTAGTTTGCATACGCGCTTCCCTTTCACTGATGTCGCGTATATACGCACTTCCGTTCACATAAACCAGCATATACTTCAGTACAAATTATAGAGCCAATTTCATTGCGCATACGCGCTTTCTCTTCAGCGAAGCCGCGTATATACGCGCTTCCTCTTCGGCGAACTAGCGTATGGTTCTTCAGACTTTTATGTCATTGCAATTCTTCACAACAGATACATCACTTCAGATTTTACCCTTTACCTCAGATAGATGCTCGCCTCATCACAGATCTAATCATTCCATAAACAGATCCAGCAAATACAAGAACATTTCAGATCTAGATCCCCTTCTTCATCATTGCTTCATCGGTGCATCATACATTCAGATCTTTCATTCAAATGTAACCCTTTCCATTCAGATATACTTCAGAGAGAAGTATTCATTCAAGCTCAGACATCTTGCACCCACACTCATGATTTGCACAATGAATTTCTTCTCTTTATATAGGTTTACCCTTTTTCAATACCATGAGCCAAAACCACATTACATCCGATGGTATTCCTGGACGCGGTCATTTAGGCGAATCATTACCCAATACAATGGGTCAATACCATGGTGGTTACCCCTGGTTTTGCACTTTTTGAGCGCTTTTGCCCATACGCGACTTGGCACGTTCTTTCCCGCGTGCATACGCGACTTCCCCTAGACAAATCCGCGTATGCCTAGAGACATACTCTTTTCATCATAGATCTAGCACATACTGAATTCCTTTCTTCATTGCCTTCTGTACACACTGTAGATACATCATATTTAGTTCATCAAGACATATTCTATCAAGCACAACTTCATCAAGTAAGTTGCCATTATCTTCATCAGGTGGGTTGCCATTCAAGAACAACTCTCTACATCATATTGTCAACAAACATCATATCACATCAGATTTACATCATTTACCAAGTCCATCAAGTCAAGAATAACTTCATTAGGTGTATTTCCATCAAGGACAACACATGCCAACAATCTCATGTCTTCATCTTCATTCAGTGGGTTGCCATCAAGGACAACACTCTGCATCATATTGCCAACAATCTCCCCCTTTGGACTTGATGGCAACCACGATGGTGTTTGGTTACCACAACAGATAGGTACATTAAGAATAAAATGACACCATGTCACATTCCCCATTTTTGACACCATTCTTTCTCTTCATTCAAACACCATGTCACTCTCCCCCTTTGACATCAAGGGCAAAGGGTGGATCAAAACCAACATACTCTCCCCCTTTTCTTCACATGTGGAAGAAGCGTTCTGCAGATCTGATATATACTGAAGTGACCAAGCTCCCCCTGAGTTCATGCTGAATCTTCAAACATATTTTCCAATGGAGTACATGACTCTATGAATTTCCTATCACCAAAGACTCATACTTACATCAAAGATCCATCCAAGTGGATTTACATATGAGACTCAACTACCCAAACAAGTGGGTTTACAAATTTGACTCAGCTACCCAACCAAGTGGGTTTACAAAATTTGACTCAGCTACCCAACCAAGTGGGTTTACAAATTTATCAAGTCCTTACATGACTGAATATTACAATTTTACATCATGGATCTCTACATGACCTACAAATATAACTTTAAGACCAACACCAGAAAGTCCTCAAGAAAGAGAACATATTTCAGAACCATCATAATGCCAACAATGCATTATACTCAGCAAAGCTAATGCTCCCCCTGAATCTGTGCATCCAAGCAACCTTTCCATATGACTAAGGCTCCCCCTTAGTTTGTGCATCCTGAACACTTTTACCAACAAATCATCAAGGCATCTTTATCAAAACATTAGAAATAGAATTATGAGAGCTGGAACACCACCAGAGATACCAAACAGTATCAGAGATACCAAACAGCACTCCAGCTGTGCTGAAGAGAGCTGATTCCAAACAGAAAATTGTCAGCAATCAGACATACGCGGTTTTCTGTGAATGAACTCGCGTATATACGCGACTGTGTTTCAGGAAACCCGCGTATCCAATACCATCTTCTATATTTTAACCAGATCTGATCCTCTTGTGAGAAAAAGACAGTGTTCAGCTTCTTTCTGGGATATTTGAATGCTTCCCTAGACTACAGATAGATAGAACAGTGTAGTTGTGTCTTCAAGCGTCATCCAACGGTTGTAGCATAAGCACATTAGTAACCAAGCCTTGAGATTCTTTGCAGCATCAATACAATCTTTCCAAGAGAGATTATCATACCAGAACAACATCTTCAAATATGTGTCAAGCAATCATCCATGTGGTCCAATATCATCAAGATCTTCAAGATTTAACATGAAGTAACATATGTAGGAAAAATATCTCAACCATAGTAACAAACTCTGCATGATCTATTCTTATTTCTGAATCAAACGACATCCAACTCATCCATGTATGAGCACAAAAGATACTTATCAGCTACCAGGGCTCAAAATGTCATCATAATAAGCCATGTACCAAGTCATCATCATTTGAGCATGAGTATCACAGAAACCAAAGAATAAGCAGTCATATTGCCAACAATGCAATCATTAGTATTCAACCTGCTGCTCCCCCTGAACCAGTGCTCCTTCTTAACTTGTGCAACCTGAATACGTTCATCAGTAAGTCATCAGCAACAGTCTCTGCATGAACTGCCCTTATCTCCGAATTATAAGACTTTCATCTCAACAATGAATACTCTTCATCAAAAAACAAACAGGACTCATCCACAATCTTCAACATAAGAAACCATGTATCATATCATCATTATTTAGAACTGAGAAACTAAGATGATATTGAGTCAATAATACAGTTATTAACAGTCAGACTGATGCTCCCCCTGAACCTCTGCTCCAGATCTTCAGCTATCATATAAATTCTCTTATCATCAATGCATACGCGACTGTGTCTGCTGGAACTCGCGTGTATACGCGACTTTTGTTAATATAACCCGCGTATGGAAAGTGAAGCATAGAAATTTTTCACATTCCTTCATCTCCCCCTAAACTTGTACTTCCTGTACCTGTCTTCTTCATATCAGATGCTCTGTCAGAAATACATATAATCAGAATAATCAAATCAATCATGAGAGACATCATACATTGCTCCCCCTGTGATGATACATTACTAAATCTCATAATGTATCCCACATCATTCCTGCAGTCAATCAGAGAAGTAAGCTTCAGAAGCGGATGACTGCAGTAGGGTCAAAATTCCCTACGTTTCTGATCGGTCCTCCATCTTTTTCCAGATGTGTTTGAACTTTCTATTTGTGTGCTGGAAGTTATCCAATTTCTCATATCTGTTCAACCTGCATTCTTTTTCTACATGTCCATACTTGTTACAAGAATAACATCTCATGTGTCCAGAAAAATAAGCATAAGAATCATAATGAGTATTTCTAATTTCCCTCCTTTTACAATCAGCTGCTTTATTTCCATACTTGTTACATGAAAAACAATATCCTTTGAAGAAACCAGAGTACCTTTCTGAGTAGAATCGGTTTGTTTGTGGCTGAATTGTTCTGCTTCTGCAATTTGCTGCAACATGCCCATAATTATGACATTTAAAACATTCAACGTTCTTGAATGAATTCCTTTGAGAATTCATGATTGTTGGTTGATCTTTTGTCTCTTTCAACACTTCGGGTTTTGCATTGACTTCCTCTGAATTTTTAGCACTTCCTTGTGAGCTAGATTCTCGTTTAACAGTTTCATGGAAACCAAGACCAAGTTTGATAGCAGGAGACCTTTGATTACTCAGAATATTGTCCAAAATATTAGTACTATCTTGAAACCTCAAAAGTTTAACTTTTTCTTCTAATTTATCTTTGAGAATGTTTACCTCAACCTCCAAGGCTTGACATTGCTTTGTCATGCTTTCTTCTTTCCTTCTTCCATCTTCTACTTGATCCTTCAGATTTAGAATCTCTTCTTTCAACCAATTTTCGTTTTCTTCACATGTTTGTTGCAGCTCTTCATTCTTCTTATTTCATTTTTCTAGATCTTCTTTGAGAGAGATGATTTCTGCTTCAAGGCCTTCCTTTTCAAATGGTTGTAGAGGTTCCTCATTCTTCTTACTTGATGCTTCAAGATCTGTTTGTAGAGAGATGATTGCAGCTTCAAGTCCTTCATTCTTCTTGCTTGATTTTTCGAGATCTGCATTTAGATCGTTGATTTCTTCTTCTAGTTCTTTAATTCGATTGGATGCATAAGTATGAAACCTTTGATACTTGTCCACCTGTCCATTCAGCATTTCTATTTGTTTTTCCATTTGAGAGACCATCTCTTTGTTGATAGATTCTTGCGTCTTAGATGAACTTTGTAGTTCTTCAACTCTAACCTTGAGAGCTTCTTCTAGATTCACAACTTTACTATCTTCACTATTTTTTGCACAAAGAAGATTATTCAAAGGACCCCAATCACTATCAGATTCATCTTCTTCAATTTTTGCTATACAGGTTTTCTGAGACATCTCCTTGCTTTGAGTAGCTTTCTTCTTTTTCCTCTTTGCCGTGAGTACTTGTAGAGCTTGTTCAGAGTCTTCACTTTCACTATCATAATATTTGCATATACAGTTAAGTAAAATACAAGAACAACGATTAATACCTGTTTCATCTCCTTCAATTTCTGCTATACCTGATTTCTGAGGTATCTGCTTGCTTTGAGTAGCCTTCTTCTTTTGCTTCTTTGCCATGAGCACTTTCAGATCATGGTCAGAATCTTCTTCATCTTTACTGGATACTTCAAGAAAGTCATTGTTCTCTAGAGCATCCACAAATGTATCGTTTTCTTCTCTTTGTTCAAATGCCATGAGAAGTCTAAGATCTTCTTCACGTTCTTCCTCACTATCAGATGACCCATCACTGTCTTCATTTGCATAATAACTCTTCCTCTTTTCAAATTGTTTCCCTTTACCATGTTTCTCTCTATAAGGACATTTAGCAGCATAGTGACCAACTTTTCCACACTCAAAACATTTGAAGGGAAGCTTACCTTTGAATCTTCCAGTTCCTAGTTGGAGTTTTCTCACGAAATTTGCTTCTTCTTCATCGGATATATAGCTGGATTCTTTGACAACTTCCTTTTAGTTTCCTCTTGCAGATACCTTAAAAGCAGCTTCTTTGATTTGAGAAGGACCTCCTTGTCTCATTTCAAAAGCAGTCAGAATACCATGTAATTGAACAATAGTAAGAGTTTGCAGATCTTGCCTTTCTTCAATAGCTGAAACTTTAGAGTCAAATTTTGAAGTCAAGGATCTTAAGACTTTTCCACCAAAGTAGTATCAGTTATGGTTTCACCCAAATTTCTCATTCGATTTACAATATCATCCAGACGTAAGAAGAAATGGGCAATACTCTCATCACTATGCATCTTCAAATTTTCATATTCAATTCTAAGAGTTTGGAGTTTTGCACTTTTTACCTTTGTATCTCCTTCATAACTTAGAATGATTTTGTCCCATATTTCTTTTGCTGAATGTAGCTGCATCACTTTAGCAAATTCTGATTCAGACATGCTTCCCAATAAGACATTCATTGCTTTGGCATTGATTTCATACTTCTTTCTTTCAGCTGCATCAGTAGGAATACTTGCCGGGTATTGATAACCTTCTTCCACGATTGCCCATACATCTGCACCAAGACTTTGCAGATATGCTTTTGTTCGTACCTTCCAGAATATCAGATTGCTTCCATTGAATAGAAGTGGCTTTATAGACATTACTCCTTCTTGACTTCCCATTGCGACGGATCTCCTTTAAGCGATCAAGCTTCTGCACAAGGACCTCCTCTGATACCAATTGTTGGGAAAAATACTGAGAGGGGGGGGTGAATCAGTATTTACTGCATATTCAAAACTTTTTACTTTTTCACTTTCTAAAACCCATACGCTACTTTCCTTTAGTGAACTCGCGTATATACGCAGATATCCCTCATACAACTCGCGTATTAGCAGAGATCTAGATATTTATTAACTTAGTCCTTCACATATATCATTCATCAGATGTTAATTTATCAGTAAACATGTGCAGTAAGAACAGAATAAACCATCACACAAAGCATCACACATGAACACCAGGATTTTTAGGTGGAAACCCAAGTCGGGAGAAAACCACCGCTGCAGTTGCTCGGCCTTCAATATTTTATTATAGAGAAAACATCTTACAACATATGTGCTGGCGCAGACTTGACCAGCACGCAGGCACCCACCTGCGCTCGTTTACCAGCCTCTCCTGGAAGGGAGCTCCAACCCCCTGACTCGTTTACCAGCCTCTCCTGGAAGGGAGCTACGACCCACCGATCTCGTTTACCAGCCTCACCTGGAAGGGAGCTACAACCCCCTGACTGAAGGCTACAACCTTCAGCACCACCTTGGACCACGTTTCATCAATTTTCACACTGGATCCAACAACTTCAATAGAACAACACTTGCAGGCCATGTTTCATCATATTTTCAGACTGGACCCTTTCCATACTTTTAAGCACAGTCAACCATGAAACAGATACATATAACTCACTGACAGATATCAGTAAACCAGCAGAATAGATCAGACATTTCTTACCACAGATTTCAGCAAACCCTAGTTTGCATACGCGCTTTCCTTTCTCTGATGTCGCGTATATACGCGCTTCCGTTCACATAAACCAGCGTATACTTCTGTACATATTACAGAGCTAATTTTATTGCGCATACGCGCTTTCTCTTCAGCGAAGCCGCGTATATACGTGCTTCCTCTTCGGCGAACTAGCGTATGGTTCTTCAGACTTTTATGTCATTGCAATTCTTCACAACAGATACATCACTTCAAATTTTACCCTTTACCTCAGACAGATGTTCGCCTCATCACAGATCTAATCATTCCATAAACAGATCCAGCAAATACAAGAACATTTCAGATCTAGATCCCCTTCTTCATCATTGCTTCATCGGTGCATCATACATTCAAATCTTTCATTCAACTGTAACCCTTTCCATTCAGATATACTTCAGAGAGAAGTATTCATTCAAGCTCAGACATCTTGCACCCACACTCATGATTTGCACAATGAATTTCTTCTCCTTATATAGGTTTACCCTTTTTCAATACCATGAGCCAAAACCACATTACATCCGATGGTATTCCTGGACGGGGTCATTTATGCGAATCATTACCCAATACAATGGGTCAATACCATGGTGGTTACCCCTGGTTTTGCACTTTTTGAGCGCTTTTGCCCATACGCGACTTGGCACGTTCTTTCCCGCGTGCATACGCGACTTCCCCTAGACAAATCCGCGTATGCCTAGAGACATACTCTTTTCATCATAGATCTAGCACATACTGAATTCCTTTCTTCATTTCCTTCTTTACACACTGTAGATACATCATATTTAGTTCATCAAGACATATTCTATCAAGCACAACTTCATCAAGTAAGTTGCCATCATCTTCATCAAGTGGGTTGCCATTCAAGGACAACACTTAGCATCATATTGCTAACAAACATCATTTCATATCAGATTTACATCATTTACCAAGTCCATCAAGTCAAGAATAACTTCATCAGGTGGATTGCCATCAAGGACAACACATGCCAATAATCTCATGTCTTCATCTTCATTAAGTAGGTTGCCATCAAGGACAACACTCTGCATCATATTGCCAACAATAGAAGCACCCATCTCATTCTTCAGTTCGAATATGAAAGGTGCCAAATTAAATTACCCTAATGTGGAAAAACAAGCATTTGTTGTCTTCAAGTCAATAAAACATTTCAGACCATTTCTCCTCAAAACTCATACAAAAATCATAGTTCCATTTTCAGCAGTAAGGAAATTACTAATGCAAAGAGAAGTAGGAGAAAAAATAGCAAACTAGATAACTGCATTACAAGAATATGATGTTGAAATTAGACCAGCTAAAATTGTTAGAGGTAAAGGTTTTTGCAGAATGTTAACAGGATCATCCAACTTATCAGAAGAAGAACATTTAGGTGATGACATTCAAATATATCAGGTAAGCCTCAACAATACTAAATCTCAATATTTTGATCTCATTTTTTATCTAAAAAAAGGATATGACCCTATGCAACTTGGTTACAAAAAGAAAAGAGCTTTGTGATTGAAAGTAAAGCAATATCAAATGATTGATGATGTTATATTCAAAAAAAAAAAAAATTTATGATTCTATTTTACTAAGATGCCTTGAAAAATCTGATGCAGAGAAGGTTTTGCAGGAACTTCATGATGGACTAGCTGGTGGACATTTCGGAGGAGAAACAATAGCACATAAAATTTTGCATGTTGGCTATTGCTGGCCAACCTTATTCAAATATGCACACGAGTATGTAAGGAAATGTAAAACCTTCCAAACTGTTGTTGGAAGACAAAAGAAACCTGCATTCCCATTACAGCCATTCAATATTGAAACCATTTGAGCAATGGGAACTGGACATAATAGGTGAGATCATTCCTCACTCTTCAAAGCAACATATATATATCCTTACAACAATTGATTACTTTACTAAATGGGTGGAAGAAATTCCACTAAAGGTAACCAATTATGAGAACATTATCAAATTTATTGATCAATTTATCATTAACAAAATTGGATTTCCAACTTCCTTGATGTTTGACAATGCATCTTATTTTTCAGGCAATGCTATGATAGAATTTTCTCTCAAAAGAGGTTCCAAACTTAAATATTCAGCTAACTATTATCCTCAAGGAAATGGTTTGGCATAATCAACTAATAAAAATATCATTAGGATCATTAAACGAACTATTGATCAGAGTCAAAGAAATTGGCATCAATCTTTAACATTTTCTCTATGGGCAGATCAGATAACACATAAAGCCTCTATAGGTACTTCTCCATTTAATCTAGTCAGTGGGAAAGAGATTGTTCTTCCTACAAATGTAGTTATTCCCTCTTTATCCTTGGTTCAATTTATCGAAGAACCTCCTTCTTCTTCTTTGCAGTTAAGACAATCACAAATTCTCAAACTTGAAGAAGTGAGAGAAAGACAAAATCACCCATGCTCATCATCAACAGTTAGTTAAATCTTCCTTTGATGCAAATTTTGTTAGTTCAAAATCATTTCAACTTGGAGACCTTGTACTAAAATGGGATAAAGCACGTGAGGAAAAAGGTAAGAATGCCAAATTCCAAGAATGTGGCTTGGACCATTTCAAATTGCAGAGAAAATAGGCCCATCAACATTTCTATTGCAAGATTTATCAAGCGAGAAAGATTCTCTGCCTGTGAATGGGTAAATTTTGAAAAAATACTTCTCATAGGAGATAACCTCTTCTATCCCCTATAAATTATTGTCTTTACTTTTCCTAGGAAAATAAAAGTTAAATAATATAACTGTTGGCCTTGCAATAAAAATATCTTGAAATATTTTGACTTTTTTCTTTCATAAATGGAAATTTTTAAGAAAATAGTTAAGAGATTTGTAAATTAATTAAGCTTTGTCTCTCTAAAATTTTCTTCTTTCTACCAAAATTATGTATTCTTTAAGAAACTCCAACTTTATAAAAGACTTATGTTCTATTATCAGTCAAGAAAAATATTTTTAACCAAGTAAAAGACTATGTGTAGATAAGCATCTTTAACTCTATATTGTCGTCGAGAAATCTTAAAGAGGAAATAATTCCCCTTGTCCAGTAAAATTTTCTCTTTTTAGAGTGTAATCCTAAATAATTTAATAAATCTCAAAAGATAAGAGGCCTCATCAAGAGCCTGCTTACCATATTCATACGAAAATAATAAAACTGACATTACCAATACTGTAAACCAAAACAGGGTAATGGCTTGAAATTATCTTAATCAAAAGACAAGGGGTCTCATCACGAAGCAACTTGTTCAGTTGAATTACAACCAATGAATGGAATTGTCACCATCTAGCCACCACACCAAGGGAATGGGTTTTAAGTAATAAAAATAAGAGTTATTTTAGAAAAAATAAGAAAAAGTATATTATTGTGGATTTATCTTTAAAATTTGCATTCTTACATTGATGGGACACAGAATCATTGTTGGTTAAAAGGAAACCCTGTCGAGGCTATAGACGCCTACTGGCAGCAAAGGCTCTACCTGTGACAAACGAGTTTAGTTAAAAAGCTAATCTACAAAAGCCTGCTACTTTATCTTTAATTTGAGTAATGGTTGATATAGGCATAGGGATTTTCATATTTAAGAGGATATCAAATGAATTATAATTAGGTGAGTTTGTTTTATTATTCAAAGGAATATTACTTATTTAATCTTTCATCCAATTTCCATTTTCTAAACTATTTTTACTTTTTGAAAGTCTTAGGAATTTCAAAATTATCAGAGATAAATGGTTCTTCCAATGAATCGCCAATTGTTGTACTATTCAATAACCCCCCCATTTTCATTTTTAAAATAATCAATACTGTAAAAATAAATGAGGACCCTTTTAAATTTTTCCAAAAAAGCTAGCAAGCAAGAGTTTTTCCCTTTAGAAAGTGTTAAAGCATTGAGCTAAGTCACTTAGGACTAAGCACTTTTCACTTTATCGCAAATTGCACAAGCCAAAGGTAATGCAAATAATCATTAGTTGGAATCTATGATATGCGATCAATAAAACCCTTTTTAAGATCAAATGTTACGTTGAACTCTTTATAACTTAAAGCGCCTTGTAATATTTTTAAAAAGTTCATAAAGTGCTTATAGCATACTTTGTATAAGGAAAAATCTGCTCAAAGAATGCATCGTGCATCGCAACTTGCAAAGATAGAAATAAATTTTGAAATACCATAACTTAAATCTTGCGATTTTGCAATACTACGACATGGCGAATATTTCGGTCTTGTGATTTTGCGATAACACGATATTTCGATTTTGCGATATTACGATTTATCGCAATCACAAAATCAACATTGCACTTAAACCTTATCATTTCGAAATACCATTCAGGTTTGTGATTCGTTGTTTCAACAAGACCCAAAAATAGTCGCACAAAAGCCATAATGCACAATTATTAGAACTCAACTGCATTTACCCTTTCAAAGGCTTAAGGAGATTTGTATCTGTTTACTTGTGCTTGCACTAAAAGTCCCATCCTTATTTAATTTAATGCTTTAATTAAACATCTACTATTATCTCTTCTTTACGTTCATTTTGATTTCTCTATTGTTCAATCTTAGGGAATAATGTTCAAAGATGACGAAGAAAGGAAAAAAGACGGTCGAGCCTTCTACATCCGAGGACTCAGACATGCAGCCGCTCTTTAGTGATACTACATGTAACAAAGATGATGGAGCTACGCCGTGGGAAGCCATGTATAATCTGTTAGAGAATGAAAATCCAAAGGTGTTGGTAATCAAAGCAACGACTGATCCTAAAGTCTCTTCTGAAGCTTCCTCTTTTGAAGCATCATGTTCTTTCTTACACAAAATATCTGTGAGGCCTAAAATCCTGCGATATATAGATATGGTGAAGTGGATTATTGATAATGTATTTATCTCAGACATGACATTCAGGAATTTGAGACAAGAGGTCATGGGGTCATTTTCTACAGACGATTTTAACGATATGTATCATCTTCCAGAACCTCAAAAGACCTATGATAGAGCTTTCATCGAGCAGTTCACAAAAGAGAATGAAGACCCAATAGATTCCATGCAGACTTGAAGGTCTGGATCCAATAAATTCAAACGGGAGAAAACTGGTATGTACCCAATTGCACCTATGCCAGCTCCACATAGTTATGTAGCTGCTATGATGTGTAGGATTTTTGGGAAAGTTTATAGTACCAAGTTTTCTATGGTATGGATTCCATTAATTGATGCGGTTATCAACTCCACGGTTATGAATTGGAGTAACATTTTATCCGAAAATTTGGCCATGGCTATTAGACCATATCGACAATATAGAGTTGTCTCTACTCGGGCATCCCTCCATTTTTTATGAGTGCTTATGTGATGGATGCCATATGTTTTTGTAAAAAAATTCCTAATATGGGTTGGAATTGGACTCTTAAAGACCCTACTCCTATCCATGTGTATCATAATATTTTATGGGAATCACAATTTCATCCCCATTTTTATAATATTTGTAAAAATATTATGCTGCCAATCTATTAAACTATTTTGATACAAAAGCCCCCAGACTTTCAGAAGAAGAAAAGATAGATATTTTGCCAATGGCAGGATGGTTTGGTGAAGAAACTTTTACTTATAACAGAGTGTTTTTGGGAGTAATGTTGCTCCCCATGTTCTTCCTTATTAAGTTCCAGATAAGTTATTGGTGAGAGAAATTGCATACCAAATAGTAGGGGAAGGTCTTAGCAAAACCCTAAAGGACATGAAGAAATCCATCTAGCCAATTTTTCCGGTACAATGTGGTTTTTTTGCCTTGTTCGATTTTGGACACATAGTTAAAGAGGTGCAATATATTACATGCTTGAATCTGGATACTATTCCAGGGAGACAATATGATCCCAACCAAGTCGCTCAAGACTTTATTATTTTGGTTAAAATTAGACAATTCATGCATGAGAAAGATGAATTTGATGACCTATTTGAAAAGGTCGAGACTTTCTCATAACTTGCACTTTTTCTCAATCAAATTAACTCTAGCCGACCTCAATCTTTTTCATATTTATAGAAACAAAAGATTAACAAGGGTTCCATTAGACCTATTACAGATTGAGGAAGCAAGAGAGCCTACTCCCAGTGTAATTTTAGAGGAAAATTCTAATCAAGAATCACTAGAGAAATCAAGTCAAGGTTCAGAACTGTCTGAGCATAAATCTCAAAATTGGGAAGAAGACCTTAAGGAAATTTTTGAAAAGGATATAGAGGGAAATAATGGAGAAATAGCCAAAGAAACCTTGGTTGAAGAACAATTGTACATTAATTCTACACAAGATCATACACAGACAATCGTAATAAATGACATGGATAAAGAATGGGAGCAGTTCAAAGAAAAGATTCAGCTACCATAAAAAGAAACAGGAATTGAAGGAACTTCTGATTTTCAAACTCCTAAACATACCTTACAAGTTGTAAATCTAGAAGCAGATGTTGAAATCACCCCGACCTACCCAACGTCACAAATTGTTTTGAGAATTGAAGAGATGCCCCCTTTATATATATTTTATAGTCCAGCACACAAATTAGTGGTATGAAGACATAGAAAGAAAATAAATCTTGATTTATCAACAGCAACTCCAGAGAATGAATCAATGGAGGTTTTCTGGAAAGACAACCCCATTGATCCATCAGAAAACTTGACAAGACTATCACAATTCGCAGGTACTTATGCAACAGCTACAATTGATAAAGCAGTAGAGGTTAGTCTTGTGCTTAAAGAAAAATATGCTATAGTTCAGCTATTAGAGCAACAAATTGAACAGGAAATACAGAATGTCAATAAGCAAACAGAGTTTTAGATGATACAATTTCAAAATTATTTTGAGCAAATGAAGTTACAGCACTCGGCGAGCATCATAGAAAAATATACATAGATTCATTTGATACAAAATGAAGTAGATAAACTTAGAAATCAACATCAGACAAAAGAATTTATCAGAGAAACACTTGAGATAAATACTCAATTGTCAAAATAGCAATAGATATTCGGTCAAAGAATCTCAATAATAAAACCATATTGTGAAACAAGTGATACATTAGTCCATCAAATGGTTGATCAGAGATTGGAATATGAAGAATTTGATAAGAAGAACTCAGATTTTATCTCCTGGCAAGAATCTGAGGAAGGAAGAAAAGTTGGTTTTCCAAAGATTGAAGAATCTCACGGAGATATTCTATTTACAAATTGGGGTATGCAATTAAAGCAGGAAGAAAGGGAAACAACTAGAGGAGATGATATAGAAACTAATATAATTGAAGTTGTGAATGAAAATATTTATAATATTAATCTGATTAAAGAATGCAAGCCTAGAGTTTTCCAATATATCAAACAATTAGAGGGAAAGTGGAAAGAGACTGCCAAAAATCAAATTGAAGCAGTCAAAAATCTATCTAAGCTTGATCATGAATCTTATTGGCAGTTTCTGGCAAAACCATATAGTTAGTAGATGGCTTTATGCTGTCTAACGAATTCCACTCAAAATATGGTGCCACTTCTCTCTGATGTTGTATTCACGGGACAACTAAGATCCAAAGTCGACCAACCATCCCAAGTGAAGACTATATTGGATATTTGCGAAGTGAAGAGCTCAATGGAAAGGAAGGATCGTTCAACCTGATCAAGCACGTCATTATGTTTCGTTTAGTTTTCATATTTTATTTTTAGTATTCCGAGGAAGGTTTTTTGAAACCTCCTCAGCTTTTTATGTAATATTCTATTTTTGATACATATGTAATATTATTTAAACCTCTCTCATGCATTTGGAGAGAGGTCTGAAATTTTATCAAAAGCTTGCATTCATGTAATTTTGTGATTATTTTGATGAAATATATGGAACAAGACCTTGATTTTCTTGAATATTGAAGCATACTCTACTGAATTTTCATTTATGTACTCTTAGAATGTATTTGATTGAAAAGAAGAGAAGGTAAACGTTGTTGGTTTCATGAATATAACCTTTTCATATATGGTACTATTATCTTTACGATTCAGTTCTATTTATGATTTAGCAATAAAAAAATGTATATTGTATTGTGTATGATATCTGGATTATAGTTTTTCATTAAAGCACTATTGCATGATGTTTCAGCTGTAATTCCTTGTTGAGTATATAATCAATCGATATATACGATATAGTTTCACAATTATTTTGCCTAACTATTTAGTCAAAATAATTATCTATAAACAGTTTCATCTCTTTTAGCAATTTAATGATATCTATTATCTTTTGCTTTAAGATATCTTTGTATATCGCATAAGTTAAAGTTATTCCTGGGCATAAATTAAGTTAAATATTAGATTAAATAGAAGTATGTGTTTGTTACTTAAATAGATTATTTTCATTAGTTTAAAATTATTTTCCATTTCACCTTGTATCAAACCCATCATCATCATATCAATTCTTTGTTGCTAAATTGGTCCCATTGTCCCCAGTCGGAGCCACTATACTAAACGGAAAAGGAGTTGCTTTCAAGGTCTAGGCCGGGTGGTTATCCCCCATGTTGTTGCAACAGAATTCCAGGGCTTCAATAGGTTTCCACGTAAAAATACCTGTGTCAATATGTGTATGTTTCTCATGTGATGGAATGTATGTACATGTGAATTATTTACCTTGGTATTCATTTGTATTGTGTATGAATTCTCTCATAAGTAACTAACAACAAAGGAAAGAAATAAAAACATATTAACAAAAAGTTTAAAGAATATCACTAATAATGATTCATCCACCCCCCCCCCCCAACCTCTCAGTAATTCCTTATTCCAACAATTGGTATCAGAGCCAAGTTCCTCCAGGAACAGTCTAATTACTCAAAGGTATATCCATAAGGAATTATTTCTAAAAAGAGAGTCAAGAGGCTTACTCAAGCATAATACTAGTCTTTGATGGGACAAACTATGCCGTTCATAAAGTAAGTACGGATGCATATCTTATGTCCCTCGGATTTGATGTATGGACCACTGTTCTAGTAGATTATGATGTCCCTGATGTTCCTCCCACTGATGCTGATGGAAAAAACTTGTATGGAAATAATTCTAAAACCAATAATTCCATTCTCTTTGGCCTTAGTTAATCCGAACTTGTAAAGGGTATTCACTGCAAGTCTACCAAGGATGTATGGGTAAATCTCAATCAAAGTCATGAAGGAGATGAGAAAGTCAAGAAGGCCAAACATCAAACCTTCAAAATGAGGTTTGAAACTTAAAAATGAATGAATAAGAAAGTATAGAAGAATTCTTCCTCAAAGTTGATGAAGTAACCAATATGATTAGAGGACTCAGGGAAGAGGTGAAAGAAGATATAATTGTTCAGAAGGTATTAACATCTCTACCCATGATATTTAATGCCAAAGTATTTTCCATTGAAGAGATGGCTGACTTAAAGAAACTCAAGATGGATCATTATGCTTGGTACTCTCACAACCTATGAGATGAGAGTAGGAAAAGAGAAGTCTAAACCCAGGGAGGCATTGTTCAAAGCGTCCAAGAAGGAAAAGGAGCACAAAGACCATCAATATTTCTCCATCGGCGAATCTAATCAAGAGCTAGCTCAATTTGCTAGGAAGTTAAAGTGTGGATCAGGAAAGTATAAAGGGAAGTTTCCCTTTAAATGCTTTGACTATAGAAGAGTTGGACATTTTTCGTCCAAATTCCCTTACAAGGAAAGGAAAGAAAAGGAAGATGATAAAAAAAATTAGAAACAAATCTCAAAAACATCAGAAGAAGAAGTTCTTCAAGAAAAAGGGACTCTATTCCAAATAGGATAGCTCAGCACTAGAATCAGATAGCAAAAATTCTTTAAAAAATAATTCAAATGAGTATTTACTCATGGAATTTGATGCAGACTTCAAGAAAAAAAATATTATCAATTCTGAAAAAGAAGAAGAAGAAGAAGTAGGAGTATTGGACTTTGAAGGGGAACTCATCAGTGCTCTTGATGAGTTAAAGAAGGCCAGGAAAAAGAATAGGTAGCTAAAAGAACAATTGCAACATGCTAAATAAGGTATGTACAACTTAGACAATGAAGAGTTTGTTTATCAAAACAAAAACCTTTAAGAAGCCATTAAAAGCAAAGATAGTTTAGCCCTTCTACTAGAAGAAAAATAGGGAACATCTGATAAACTAGAAGAAGATAACAAGCATTTAAAATAAGAGTTGTTCAAGATGCAGAAGGAAACAATCACAAAAACATGCAAAGATGAAATTTTTTCCTTGAAAATCAAATTAGAATAATTTAAGCGAAAGCAAGAAATTCTTCGTGATTTGATTCATGAATGGGAACAAAATTTTCAGAGTCTCGAGGCAGAGGTTGTCTCCCTGAGAATAGGTCTTGAGAGACTGGAGACCGAAAAAGGTATAAATGAAAAATTTGTAGAAGGAACAAAAAATATAGATCAGATTCTAAACAATCAAAGGTTTTCAGGAAAAAAAATAGGTCTAGGATACTCTAGAACAAAGGAATCTTCTATGTGAACGATAAACTTTAGGTCCGTGGAATTTGAGGAACTACAAAGCTATGCAAATATGCTTCAAGAAAGACAATAGGGAATCAAGGCAAAGAGGAGATCATCACTAAAATAATAACTCCATTCACCCCAAGGAGCCAAACCAAAGGAGAATGAATCAATCATCCAGACAATAGAGGTACCTTCATGCACAAACTCATAAACCTTCTAGCAATAGGTACACTTATTTATTTTATGGTTATCGTTATAAGTGTCTCATCATTGGACATAAGGTTTTTGATTGTAGAAGGATCAAATTTTAAAGAAATGAAAATACCAGATATAATGAGTATCAGAATATTAGATCTCAAAACTCTCCTCTCAGAGATCGAAATTCCTTCTCTCCCATGTTAAGTGATGTTGAATGTTTCAAATGTGATAAATTTAAGCACAAGGAAAGTGAGTGCATAAGATGTAGAAATTTGCTGAATAAATCACTTATTCAATGGAGATTAACCCGATTACACATCAATTTCGAATTGCATGCATAACACATAATCTCATCTACAATTAATTGTCACATGCGGAAATAATAGAAGCGATCTCACATCAAATCAATCACACATTAACTCAGTATGTATGGGGAAAGCCTATAGCTGAAAACCCCGCAGCTATTGTGTATATTATAATGGATAAATCATGTAACCAAACAAGTACAATACTCCTCACAAGTACTCAGTACTTTCTCATAAAGTCACACACAATCCAACTCAGTTTTGAACAGGTTACTGGTTCAAAACTCACTGCTGATTGCCTTGCCTCTATTGCGCAATCATGGCCTGTCTATGTAGAGATCCAAGGTTCGAATCTCCTTGGCTTGACTGCGCAATTGTCATGGACAATTCCTCCAAGTGTGGTGCAAATCTCATGCACAACTGATCCTGCAACTGATAGCTATACTCACCCTTTCATCTACCTCTTTCACTGGTCTCCACTGAACTGATCATGCACTGTAGTGAACTGATGTGTTCTTGAGTTGACTAATGACTTACTAATTAATGAATTAAATAATATTTAATTCACTCCACTCATAACTAATTGATTAGCTAGTTAAACTAATCTCAACTAGTTCAACTAAGATAAACAGAACACAACTCCACTATCTGTCTCATTAACTCCTCCAAAACTTCTGCCACTGAAGTCTAACTGAAGTCAACCATGCAAGATGCCATCAAACCCTAGGAACCACGTGATTCCTTGTGTCAGCTGCATGAGCCACCTCCATGACTCAAACTGAAGTGCGCCAAGAGAGTAAACTGCTGTTTATAGTCAAAATATTATTAAGGGTAAATAATATTTGACTTCCATATTTTTAGGAGATCAGTCTAAAAATAGCCCGGGTCCTAAAAATAAGGGTCTCATCTATTTTTACTAACATGTCGCATACTTTAAGAATCTCCAAGTAGAATTCCCAAATTATGCTCCGTATGTCTAAAAATAGACATAGTCTAAAAATAGACTTTGCGCCAGAATTTGCCTGCGGGCCCACTTAGTGAAGGCGACTTCATTTCACTAAGCTCCATCATCTTGCTGCATTCTCAACATAAGAATGTTTAAGTGCCTATCTAAGTCCCAGAATATTCAACAGACAACTTCTCAAAAGGATATGGAGAATTGGAAATGCAAAAATGAAAAGAGCATGCAATGTGGACTTGCTCTATCAACACACAATCAGGAGAACAAATGGTATGTGGATAGTGGTTGTTCCAAGCATATGACTGGGGATAAGAGTAAATTTCTATTGCTAAAAGGAAAATACAGAGGGAAAAATGTCACTTTTGGCAACAATGCCCCAACAAGATTTAAGGGAAAAGGCATAGTCAGTCTGGATCAAAATACAAAAGCTCAAAATGTGTTGTATGTGGATGGTCTCAAGCACAACTTTCTTAGTGTAAGCCAGATGTGAGATAATGGCTATGATGTGATCTTTAGATCCAAGGATTGTGAGATCTGAAATGAGAAATATGGAAAGTTGGTGGGAAAAATAAAACAGAACTCACAATAATGTATATGTGTTTGATGACTCCATATTAAATTGTTATTTAAGCAAGAAGAACGAAGCACGGTTGTGGCACAGGATACTTGTCCATATGAATTTTGGTAGTTTGATAAGAGTCAACAAGATGGGAGTTGTGAGAGGTTTTCCAATATTTTCAAGGCCTGATAATTTAATCTTCAAGTCATGCCAATTTGGTAAGATCAGACAGAGGAGGAGAATACACTTCAAGAGAGTTTGAAGAATTATGTGAAGAGCATCGCATTAGTAGGAAGTAATTTTTGGCTAGAACTCCACAAAAAAATGGAGTAGTTGAGAGAAAGAATAGAAAAATCCAGGAAATGGTCAGAGCTATGATGCATGAAGCAGATGTACCCCACCCTTTTTGGGGAGAAGCAGCACAAGCAACAATGTACCTATCAAATAGAACACAACTCATGCCTAATAGTGATAAAACTACCAATAAGTTGTGGAAGGGAAGACTTGCATCAATTAAACACTTCAAGGTATTTGGGAGAAAATGCTTTATCAAAATGAATGATAAAAATTCTAGAAATTTTGATTCACACGTTGATGAGGGTATATTACTATGGTACTCTGCTCGAAGTAAAAGTTATAAGTGTTACAACAAATGAGCAAAGACAGTTGAGGATTGCATTGGTGAAGTAGTAGATTAAATAGATTCACAACCTCTGCCCTTCAAAGAAAACATGAACTCAGATGGAGAAGAAAATTCAAACATTAGGCCCTCAGAACAAGAAGAAACATATTCAGATAATGAAGACGAGGAAATGAGAACAACTCCAAGGCCCAAAACACCTTCCAGGTATGTACAAAAGGAACATCTTGAGAGAAAAATTCTTGGAGATCATAGACATGGTGTTTAGACCAGGAGGAAACTTCATGGTAGTTCAAGTTGTGCAAATATTACTCTGTTGTCTCACATTGAGCCTAAAAATCTCAGCGATGCAAGTGAGGAAAAGTTCTAGGTGAGAGCTATGAATGAATAACTTGACCAAATTGAGAAGAATGATACTTGGGAGCTTGTTCCAAGACCCAAATATAAAATGTTATTGGAACAAATTGGGTTTTCAAAAACAAGCGAAATTAGCAGGGTCAAGTAATTAAGAACAAGCCTTGATTGGTCTGCAAAGAGTATCCCCAGATAAAGGGGGTAGATTTCAAGGAAACATTTGCACCAGTAGCTATACTGGTAGATATCATAATTTTTCTTACCTTTTCCATTCATAAAAACATCAAGGTATATCAGATGGATTTGAAGTCTGCATTTCTCAATGGAGATCCGGAAGAAGTGGTTTATATTGAGTATCCATAAAGATTCATGCTCACCAAAAATAAAGGTTTTGTTTGCAAATTGAAAAAGGCATTATACAGACTCAAATAGGATCCTAGAGCCTAGTATGCAAGATTGGATCGACACCTTCAACAACAAGGCTTTAAGAAAGGTATTGTAGACAACAATATATACATAAATTTTTAAGGTGATCATCTACTAATTATAGTATTTTATGTGGACAACATAATCTTTGGCAGTGACCTAGAACTATTGGGACATCAATTCGCAAATTGTATGTAGATAGAGTTCGAGATTTCCATGATATGAGAGTTTTATTTCTTCCTAGGATTGAAAATTTCTGAGGCACAAAATGGGGTGTTTATCTCTCGATCCAAGTACCTACAAGAAACGCTAAAGAAGTTTGGGCTAAAATATTGCAAGCCAATTAGTACACCTATGGTTACGAGATGCAAATTGTGCAAAGAAGATGAGACACTAGTGGTAAATCAACTGAGTGCAAATCAATGATAGGAAGCTTGTTGTATCTCACAACTTTGAGACCATACTTCATGAAAGTAGTGGGTCTTGTGGTCAAATTTCAAGTTTTCCCTCATGAAATTCATGTCATCACTCTTAAAAGGATTTTCAAATATCTTCAAGGAATAATTGATTATGGACTATGGTATGCTAAAAGTAAAGAGTTTAAGTTGAATGCCTATATTGATGTTGATTAGGCAGGTAGTATTGATGACAAGAAGAACACCTTAGGTTAAGAATTATTTTTAGTACACTACATAGTGTCTGGGTCAACAAGAAACAAGCCTCCATTTCTTTATCAACTATTGAAGTAGAGTATATTGCATTTGCCACTTGTTTCTCGAAAATTCTATGGATGAAGCATACCTTGAAGGAAATTAAGGTAGAGTTGATTGATTCCATTCCAATCATGTGTGATAATAATAGTGCTATTAGTATCTCTAAGGATCGTGTCATGCATTCAAATACCAAGCACACCCCTATCAAGTTCCATTGAATCTTAAGAGAACGTGTTGCAACCAATGTTGTTTGAATAAAGACCAAATTGCAGATATATTTACTAAGCCACTGACAAGAGAACCCTTTGAATATCTCAGGAAGCAAATAGGGGTTGCGACTCCTCCTCCTAAATGACTCAATTATGGTGTGCGTTGGCAGCTACTCAACATGTGGGATCAATGGAAGAGTAGGTTGTAGTGGTTTAGGGGGAGTATTCAAGGGCATCCTTTTACATTGATGCCAAATGGGGAGAATATTATTGGTGCATCAGAGAATAATAGCAATGAAGAATATCATAAAAGGTTTCAGGGGGAGCTTATGTTGTTGCCATGAATTCCAAAGGGGGAGATTGTTAGACAGTTGGAATTGTATGGATGGCTAGTGGTTGCAAGTGTTGGAATTGATGTCAACCAGATCAAGAGAAGGGCCAAGGTGCAAATAAAAATAGAAATTTTGTAGCCATTTCTCAGGTTTTAGATGGGCTAAAATAATACGTCATACCCTCTCCACTGGAAAGTGCTCTGAAAGAGATTTCTAGTGGTGTGTGGAAGTTTGAAAATGGCCTCTTGGATCAAAAGTTGTGGATTGCCTGAGTTAGGATTTTCAAGTCCTAAGCAGGCCGAAATATCAGAGCAAGCTAGCATATTGGGACCTCGGGAGGACAGAATATCAGAGGTCGGAGTACGTCAAATATTGGGATCTGAATTTCGGAAGGCCAAATATTGAAAGCAGGGAATCGTCAGGACCTCGACAGTCTATTTAAAATAAACCTGAAAGGAGCAACAGAATGTCGAAGCCAATTTTCGGAAGACCGAATATTGGAATCAGGGAGCCGTTAGGACCTCGACAGTTTATTTAAAAGAAACCCGAAAGTAGCAACAGCATGTCGGAGCTAATTTTTGGAATATTTCGAAACATCAAAACCTCGTAATTCCTTAAAAATTAAACTATGTTGTAAGCGTTGAGGTTTGTGAAGGAGAATAAATACAAAGGAAATTGTTGAAAAACCAAGTGATGATGGACCCTTTCTCTCTCCTCCAATTGGACACATGGAAGCAAGTGATTGGCCCTGAGGAGCTGACGTGGTTATACGGTGGACACGTGGCAGTCATATTCGAAATTTTCTCTGGCCTAATGGGGAAAATTTGGGTGACACATGTCACCACTAAGGAGGATCCACATGGAGTGATGATGACAACATGACGTCATCTCAGAGATCAGCATATCGAAGGTTGGAGTTTTCATGATTCCTGTCTAATTTTTTTGTAGAAAATTCCTGATATGATGAAAGGGGCTCCGATTTGTTGCCGCATGGTCAAGAGGACTAATAGAACCAAGTGTGTGGAGCGAGGTTAGCACCTAAGTTCTATGGATAATATCAAAGGTCGAGGATTTTAGAACTCTGCCTTAAATTAACTTTGAAGAAAGTTATTATATAGGGAGATCTGATGTATGTTGGCATCTAGACGTAGAAACCCAAAAGAACCAAGGGCAAGAGAATAAAGGCCCTAACAGCTAAGCACTAAGCCAGTTGTCTCAGGCAACGTTCATATGAGAAATAAAATGATAAGGGGGCTAAGTACTAAGGGGTTAAAGGGATTAGAATTGTGTGATTTTGTAAAGTTCTTTTACTATGAGTTACATTGAGTCATGGATCTGATACTGCAATATAGAGTGTTAAAGGATGAATGGGTCGACAACTAGAGAGTAAATGCAAGCCAAAGGAGTTGGTTGATATATTTAATGGAAATTGTAGAGATCGCTTGGTAAAGGCGATGAGGACCACGATTATCAGAGAAGAATTTTTGGGTTGGTATTGATGTTAGAAGAAAGGCATCTTTTATCTCTCGTGCACTCCTAGCAAACTTAAATGAGGAACAAAGAATCCATGTTAAAGTACAGTCAAGCTCTACGAATCCATGAATAAACATGGGGAGTCTCATTGGAGTGTGCAGGTTGACTAAGATTAAATTCTCAACATGGAGAATCACACAGGGAGTTGGTGAAGTGCTCAGGAGCCCATCCTCATGTTTAATGTAGCGGCAGAATTCAAGCATCAGACGCAACAACAGGATGGCGGAGTGGAAAAATGCAACAAAGGCAACATTTAATAATGTGTAGCAGATGAAAAAAACTAGTGCTTGAAATTGAGCAAAGTGGGGGAATACAGTATCATTGTGTTTGTGCCGAAGAGAGTGGAGTAGAGTGTGTGACCGCTAAGCAACTAGAACAAGTTATTGGAATGAAGTGGAGTTTTCATAGAGACTGTGGAACAGAATCTTGAGAGCGGAGTATATGTGGTTGAGCAGAGGATAGGGTATTGATGTGTGAGGCCAAGAGAGACTGTGGAACAAAAGGCCAAGAGAAGACTATATGTTGTTGTGAGTAGAGGATAGGGTGTTGTTATGTGAGGCTGAGAGAACCTGTGGAACAGTAGAGGTTTGAGAGGAGAAGTATGTTTCTGCAATGAAATAGATTGGTATTTCCCTATATATGTATTTTCCATTGTTTTCAGTTTGAAAATTGTATTAAAAGTAGAACATTGACAAGAGAAGGTGGTGGTCTACATTCATAAGAGGTTGGTGCCTCTTTGCAAGTAGTTCTATCTTAAGGGCTTTGGTGCCTCCTATGAGCGGATGCTCAAAAACAAATTGATGTAATTAAGTAGGTGCTTAATTTACATCATAACAAACAAACAGATTGGTGGTTTTCTCCCTTTGGGTATTCACGTAAAAATACATTTGTCAATATGTGTATGATGTTCATGTGATTGATTGTATGTACATATGAATGCTTTATATTGTTGTTCATTTGTATTGTGTATGAATGCTCTCATAAGTAACTGAGAACAAAGGAAAGAACGAAATACATATTCACAAAATTTTAAAGAATCTCACTATTAGTGATTCACTCCCCCTTTCAGTAATTCCTTATTCCAACAAAATATTTATAAAAAGGCTTGACTTGTAGATTCCATCACCAAGAACTCATCCAACTATAATGAACTGTTTTTTTTTTTTAACTTTCTTCTTCTTTCAACATTTTTCTGAGAAATAATTTGTCTTCCCACAATGAAGACAATGATGGAGATAAAAGTACTTTGTGTCCATATGGCCAACTTGATGATAAATCTTGCATTAATAAAAGAATTATCAATGTGTTTATCATTGATTTCTTTAATATATTCTTCAACATGTAATTTTTTCCTCTTCAAAAATTTGGAAAGAAAGTTAGCACTCACAAACTAAATTGGTTTGGAGTAGCTAGGAGTATGAAAGTTGTCCTCTTGTTCATATCTTGAGTGATATTCATTTATGTTGAAGTGAAATCATTGCTTAGGTCTAAAATTGATTTTGGGAAGATCACGATTGTTTTATTTTCCAACTTCAAAAGAAAATTTGAGCTCACTTTCACTTATATTGCTCTAGCTATCATATAGTGCTTTAAAATCTTCTATGTGTCACATGTTTTCACAATTTGTCTCCATCACTTCACATTAATGAAAGAGTCCATATCATGACCAATTATGGAGTCACCAATCATATCATTTGTTGCATTTGTATTAACCATTAATTCATTTGTGTCATAAGAAACATCAACCATTTGCATTGTTGGCATTTTGTGTTTGTTTTCAATTAATTTTAGTTGAAGTGCTTCAATATTGTTTGAGAATATCGATAATCCAACTATCCAATGTAAGGATTCCTATATTTATTTAATTTATTAGTTGGAATTTTGTAAACACTTTCCTCCTTTCTCCATTTTAGATTTGTAATTGTCATGCTTGCTTGTACGTATAAATGTGTCGTGTTTACTTGTACTTGCTTGCTTGCACTTGTGACTAAAAAAATTATGGCATTGGGTACTCATTGTAATGCATCGTGAAGTGGATTTTTAATTACAATGAATTGAACTTTGATTTAGCTCACGTAACCTTCTTATGCAATTTCAGGCATGATTTTTTGACAATAGTTACAAATGTTTTTCAATTTTAACAATTTGAAAAAGACACACTTTTGTTTATTATTTCCACTTGATGAAGTGCATTATTAAATTTTTTCCAATTTGCAAAAATAATATTTTGAGAAGAATAAATTGTTGCAATCACCTTTTCACTTTGTGAACATATGATAATTGTAATTTGTGTGTTTCTTTTGTTTGCTGAAATAAAGACTAGTGCTAAATACTAGTCATAATACACCTTCAAACCTAAAAATTCATCCACCACTGCATAAGAACAACGTGTACCTTAGATCCATTGTTGAATTCCAAGACATTTTTAGGACACAAGCACCACTTCAAAATGTTTTTTATTTATTTATTTTTAATTGAAATTTTAGAATATGAGGCTTTTACCTAGTCTTCAATTCAACAAGGCATAATATAAGAAAAATGGTGGAAAAGGTTTTAGCCATCTCAACAATATATTCAATTGAACTGAAAGGAAGCAAAGGTGTGAAATGTTATTCATCAGTATTTTTTCACCTGTTGATGATGACTAGTTTTTAAAGCCAAATTTTCTAGAAGTTGATCTCCATTTTGTCAAAACTATCATCTAGAAAGCACCCCTAAACATTTTTTGTCCTCCTACTTTTTCAATCAGCCTATGATGAGAAAAACCTAGTTGTCAAGTCCTATCTAGTTTCAGTCATATAATCTTGTCCATCAGTTGTCATAAGCTAAAGTCATATGTTGTCATTCACCCTCATCCCCAGGTCATTCATTAACCAACTGTTGATAAGAATATCAGCTACCCTACCTCTGGTCATATGTCATCTCAAGGTCTAGTCATACCAAAGAGAATACTCAATATCTGTCAAAGATCTCCCCTAATTTAGGAAGTGGCGCTTTAGCAAATCCTCCCTTGGCAAAAGCATCCTGAGCCAAAATCTCTTGTTCAATACCATCCAACCCTGAATTGGTGCTTAGTCTGCAAAAAACAAGCTTGATACACCCATAGGTCGCGCCACTAAAAGGTCTTGATGTCTCAGCAGTACATGTTTCAAAATCCAAGCTGATATAATGTTGATCTACAGTATTTCAGTGTATCTTTCAGAAGCAGAGATGAACAAATATTTCAGAAGACATTATCAAACTAAACATGAGAAGACAGTTGCTTCTCATGTTGTTTTGAGCCTGGGATAAGAGTATTGGTCAAAGAGCAAATTAAATAAACCTCTGCAAACACAGTCAAGAAAGGTTAGTAAGTAATGACTAACAATCAAATACTCTACAGATACTAGTCATGTTGCTCCTAGTTCCAAAAGATTCACAAGGGTATTCTAACAAAAGGATTCATATCTCAGAACATGTCTCTCATAGCATATTGTCAAATTTTCACTTTATTACTCATTGTGATATACCAAGCAGAGATATGCATTACAAGGAAAGATGACACAGTTTGAAAAATGGATGAAATGGCATGACTGTGCAAACCTCCTCCAAACATGAGCAGATGGTTGGGTGACTATGAAAACCTCCTCCAAACATGAGAAGATGGTTGGGTGACTGTTGCAAACCTCCTCCAAGCAAGAGCAGATGGTTTGGGAATATTATGTTAACCTCCTTCATTTGAAAAAGCAGAGGGTCGGGAACATAGGTATGGCCTCATTCAAAGATCACAAGGATAAAAATGCTTCAAATGGCCTAAAAACTTGTTTACACCATTTTCTCCAATGAATGAAACCACTGATACGGAAGTAGTGTTTCAAGGGATGCTTACATGGGTTCACTGTTTGAAAGACAGAATTGAAAATCAGTAGAAAGAAATTGAAGGCTTATGAGTTAAAGTCTGGTGTTAAAACATAGGTCAAGCAATGATACTATGATGTTCAAGAATCTTTGTTTTTCATATCTATAAAGATCTTCTTCAAAGGAAATCTGAGGTTAAGATGTACAAAACTTGTAACAAGCTCATCAAATGACAGAAAGGGTATGACAAAATGTTTCAAATTAAAGATAACCTTCAAAGAATTAAAACACACCACAGTCATAGACAAGACCTTTTACTTTACCCAGTAACAAACTCTGATGTTGTATCTGATTGCATTAAAGGTATTTAGAAAGCTTTCTCCTTGATAAACAAGTGTAAATCAAGCCTCAGTGAGTATAGATAAAGCTTCATCCACAGTCAAAGGAAAATGTTAAAGGGCGCCTAACAGTTTTTGATCAACTTCAACAATGGGCATAATCATCATCAAACACCAAGAGATTTGAATTGTCAAAGTAAGTTCTAGAATTGTAAATCATCTCCTTCCAAGAGATAGGCAAAAGATGCATCAACAGTCCTTAATATGGCTCTTGAGCAGTGTTTCTTTAAAGGACAGAATAGACAAACAGTGACAGATTTATTACCTAAATGAAAAGGCTGTGAAAGGGGTTTTGTTTCTTAAGGAGGCCTCCTTACTTCAACAAAAGCCATGAAAATGAGGGTCATCAAAAATAAGTTGGCCACAGCATTGTTATTTTGAGATTTGTTCAAATAGAAGGCTTCATCGTATTTTAAAAGTGATAAAATATCAAAGACAGTGATTTGTATTTTTATATAACAAAAACCTTTTTCAAAAGGGGATTCAAACCCTTACGAAGTAAATACCAAGGCATTTTAGCTCATTTGAAAGTTAAAAGAGGGAGGAGACCGTTTGAAAGTCCCCATTTGCAAATTCAAAAAGCCAAGGTGAGCGTCCATTAGCTGCCCACTAAAGAAGCAAAGAGATTTCGATCATTTTCAAGTTTTTCAGCGCTTGAAGCCTATGCGGCGCGCCTATGAGCATGCATACACAGGTTTTAAACTACAGTGTGGCGCGCCTGTATCTCCGTTCACCGGTGCCCGAAGCCGACCCGACTATCATCCATATGCGCGGCACCCTTTGTTTCAAACGGCCTGCTCCTCCATTTGCTTTCCAAAAAGCTCTAGAAGTTGCTCCAACGATCAACCAAGGCCCATAAACATTCTTCAAGGTATTTTCCATTACCTCTTGGTAAAATTCGAAGTTTGAAGGGGGTGTTTTGTTGTGTTTTTCCCTAAGAAGAAATAGTGATTTTGAAACCACTTCATCATCTAAAAACATTGAGATAGACAGTGGTAAAGAGACAGAGTTTTTGTCAAAACTAAAGAAAGCTTTCTTGTGTTTGGGAGTCTCAAATCAATTTGGAAGGTGTCTTAACAGTGTTTTTAAGGGCATTTTGTCATCGAAAAAGCACAAGAGGGAAGCGGTGATTAGAAGTTAGGGCCTTTGGTCAAAATCAATGAATTATGTTGCTGTGAATGTCAAGAATTAGTACAGTGATAGGTGAAGGTGTTTTTATCAGTTTTAAGAGAGCCCTAGCTGCCTTTAAAAAAAAGTGATAGCCCACAGTTGCTATAAAGGAGCAGAGTTTGTTAAAAACTCAAAGGATAAAACAGTGAATGAAAAGGGAGGTTTGTTAGACCAATATTGAAAGCTCTTCTTGTGTTATTAAAAAGCTAAAACTATACACAGTTGCTGGACAGATAAATAGATGGTTGAAGAGGTCTCAAAACAATTTTTCATCTAGACAATGGTAAAGGGGTGAAGGCTTGGTCATTTCAATACGTCCTCGCTGTGTTGTAAGATAGTAAACTTTGTGCAGCTCCCAGAGTTCAAAAAGCAGAGTCTGTGTTGAAAGGTTTTCAAGTCAGTTGAAAGGTGTCTTGTTTGCTTTGTGAACAACAGTGAATAGAAAAAGAAAAGTGTTTGGAGGGAAAGGTGTTTTTGTCAAAACAAAGGAGATCCTTTTTCAACAAGGAAAACACGAACACATCTTTTTCAAAATCTTTGCCCAAACACAATAATAAATTAATTTTGGTTGTCATTTGACAAGTACTTGTTTGATTGGCATCAAAGAGGCACAGTGACTTATAAGGAGGACAAGGTGTGGTGTTGGGAAACCATTTGAGACAGCTTGTCTTAGTCAACCAGCAAAGAGTATCCAAAACAAAATGCCTCCCAGGCAAGACAGCAGAAGTGGCCCTCACAGGAGGTTTGAACCTGTTTCAACTAAGGAAGTAAATGCCCATCCTTCAGTTCTGTTTAACTTTCATGAAGTTGGATGTCTAGATTTTTGTCAAAGAGTTCAAGAGGTGAAAATCTATCTCCCCTTAACACATCTATGTGCTTTGAGATTGCAAGGGAAACAATTTCAGCTGGCAGGCTTAGATTTCAAGTTTTCTCCTAGATCCATTTCCAGAGCTACCAAAATCCTGTATGTCGGAGAAAAATGGTTTAAACAGAGCTACCTAGACTCGGAACAGTACAAACCCTTTTTGAAGCCTGAGCATTGGGATGCATGCCCATCTATATTTCCTTTTTCATATCTGTTGACTAGCTATGCTCCCCTCATGAAGATAATCATGAAATATTTCACATGCGAGGGAAGGTTTTCTTGGGTCTATGCTTACCATGTCCAGTTACTCATGCACTTCATGAGGACCCAATTGTTAAACCTCCCCTTTTTCCTCCATAGAATTATTGAAAATATGGCCTCCACTGTCCAAAAGAGACCTCCCTCTCAGCAGCCAGCTTGCCTTTTCCATCATTCCCTCATTAAGATTGCCATTCTTCATCAACTTGAGAAGAAGGGAATCTCTTGGGACACTTTCATTGCACATCCTGATTTCACCATTGTTTCTTCATCTCATGCATCTCCTTCACCTTCCACTCAGCATCTTTCTCCTTCTTCTACTAAGCCCATTCCTAAGAAGCTAAAATTTCCCATGATTGGTGAAGAAGAGTAGCATAATGAGGAAGAAGAACACAGTGAAGAAGAGTAGCATAATGAGGAAGAAGAACACAGTGAGGAAGAGCAGCAAAGTGAAGAAAAACACAGTGAGGAAGAATAGCATGATGAAGAAGAAAAACACAGTGATGAAAGGCAGCACAGTGGTAAATAAAAGCGCCATGAAGAAGACCAAAACAGTGAAGAGGGAAGCCTTCAAAAATACATGCAAGGTGACAGTCAAAGCATTCATGAAGATGGTCAAAAAAGTGGCAAGGATGATGAGGGGAGTAGCAAGGGAAAAGAGAAAATAGAGCATGTGCTAGTTGCCTCTCCTAGGCAAGGGGCCATGCTTTCTTCTCCAAAAGTGACAAAGCCCCAAACATCAAGAAAGAGAGTGCCTCAAACTGTAACTCCAAATGTTACTAGAGTCCTCCTAAGCAAGGGGAAGTTTCCCAAGAAATCCATTGTCGAACTACCCAAGAGGAGGAAGACTAAGAAGGCCACCCAAAGCAAGGGAAAGGAGAAGGAAGAAAGCAGCCATGAGAAAGAGAGGGACTTTGACATAATTCAGATAAACAGTGATGATAGCGACAATGAGGCCAAAATCCTAGAGTCTCTCTTGATTAATAGAGAATATCAAATTCATGATCTAAGAGTGGATCTAGAGAGGTCTAACAACCTCATTCACTTTCTGCAAAAACAAAACAAGCAGATGAGTGTCCACATGGCAGTATATGAGACACGGGCTATCAAATATCAAAAAGAAGCCTCCAAGGCACAAATTAAGTTGGAAGAACTCATGGGCGAGTTAAATGATAGTGAATATGAGGATCAGCCAAGAAGAAAGAGGCCAAGGACCATGGGACTCAGAAGAGCCTTGGAGAAACAAAAAGAGGAAGAGGCTGCCCTTTTCCAATCTTTTCCTCTTACTACCTTATTCACCCAAGAGATAGAAAAAAATAGAGAAGCATGGCTTGAGAAGGTGAATGACCACTTGGAGAAGAAGTTGGAGAAGGCCAATAGAGATTTGGACCTTCAAAGAAGGATGATCGGGCACTATAAGAAGCTTAATCAATTCGCCCGGCGGAAATTGAAAGCCACACAAGAAAAGCTCAAGGAGGCTCTCAAAAGAGGCGCCCGGCACCAAAAATGAAGAAAGACACATCAAGGCTCCAAATTTTGGCCTCATCTTCTCAGCATGTTTTTGAAAACCCTTGAGGGTCATGCTCACCAAAATTGGGCAAAATTCAACAAGTTTTGGTTTTTTGACATTTTTGGGCTTTTTGCTAAAAATCATGGGCATCACCATTTCTGTTTGAAACATCCTCAAAGGATGAAAATGGTATCATTGGATGCCATAATTTCAGGGGCATCTACTCAGTGATTTTCAGATCAATTGAAGATGATTTGATCCCCAAAATGGAAAAAAAATAGTCACTTTTTCAACACTCTGCCGCACATATCAGCAAAGTCTATTTTCTGGGTTTTTCCACACATGTCAGTTTTTGACAGGCTTCCATTGATCATTTTGGAGAAAATAAAGAATTTTCAGAAACTAGACATCTAGAGCTTTCCAAAGAGCCATCACGGGCCTCGTTTCGACATCGGGAAGGCCTCCAAAAGTTGACCGCAAGACAGGGGACTTTCTGCTGATATATTTCTTAAGTATTTTTGTGAAAAATGCACTTTTCTGAAGTGGCTTTTCCTAATGTGCGTTTAGCCTTTTTTGGCCATGGTTAGTTAGGAAAAGTCAATATAATTTCCTTTTTTAGAATTTTTTAGATATTTTTATAGATATTTTGTGCCTTGGGCTTTGCAAAGCCTCAAAGACAAAATCATATATTTTTTATGGGCCAATGAGCTTGCTAGTTGCACTAGGAGGTTTTCCCTCATCTTGGCTTATATATTCCAAGACACTTCATTGTAATCAAGGCTGAACTTAATGATATAGAGCAATATATGGTTATACAAGCTTGAAAGAAACACTTGTCTCATGCATTGGATAGTTTCTTGAATGTTTTTGGATGATGAAAGAGGACTGTTGTTGGATTCCTTGACTTGGTAAAATGGTATAGTGTCCCTCTCTATTATTTTTTCTTAGTTTTCATTCATATTTCATGCTCTTACTTGCTATAAGACAGTAGAGAATAGATTTGAGACATGCCCTTGGAGGCACCTCAGATTTCCTGTTTCTTTATAGCTTCTATGTTTTCTTCCTTCTTAGTCACATCAAAGAATCCTTGATTGCTCTTTGATAACTGAATAAATTGTTTGCTTGTTTCATTTATGGTTTTATGCGTGCTAAGTATGATTCACAGTATGCCCTGCTTACTCATGGTTAGTCATAGCTCCAACTCTGAAACCTTTCTTTGATTGTTTGATTGTCATTAGTTGAACCAAGGAGGTCTTGTACTGATCTTGCCCTTTGCCTAAAACTATGCAATCTTACTTCAAAGTGCCTGATAGCTTGAAATACTATGTCTAGGCGTTTCCTCATAGTGATTTGAGTTATTTGTTAGTCTTATTGTCTTTCCCCAAAGTCTGATAGCAATTTCCTATAGTTAGAGAGTCATATATCTCTATGTATTTCTTGAATGTTTATTTCTATGCGTCTATCAGTTTATAGTTACATTTCTCATGATTAATGGTTAGCCCTACCATGTTTATGTCAGCTATTGAATTATTTATGTTTGAAAGCCTTTGTCCTTCACAAATTTAGTGTCCATCCCACTCCATTTTACCCAAAGATCCATTTTACCTTGATCAAATTGGCCCTTCAACATACCTTGTATCACCATTTGAAGTTTTCTTGACCTTTTTGACCCCATAGCCTAGTTAATCTGACAATATTTTTATCCATCTTAATCTTTGATCAGTTCCTCCCTCAAAAACCTAAAAGCAAAACTAAAAACCTACTTCATAACTAGCCTAAAATCAGAAACACAAGAAGCAAACACATAGATATCCCTTACACAAATAGAGAGAGCTCTCTCTGAGTCCAGGAAAGCTAGGTCCTTGGGCTCCAAATATTGGTTTGATGTTACCCTGTCACTTGGCTTGCCAATCAGCCAAATCACGGGACCCTAACATGAAATACACCAATATATGAGATAATAATGTGCATAAATTGAAAATATAATAGTTGCAAATAAATGAAATGAACAATAAATCATTAACAAGATGATATCAGAGGGAAAACCCTTTCAAGAGAAATCCCTACATTCTAGAGCACACTCAATGTATTATTCTATAAACTAAATTGTTACAATACAACTTTGGTACTCTTAACAAGAGTGTTCAATAATAACATAATTTTGGAGAAATTTCGACAACATAATAGGAAGACAATCTCATTCTAACTTTTCCTCCAACCCTAGTACTAAATAAATAGGCATAAATAAGACCATATACCATTTATAGTTTTCCATGTCTACTTGCTAGAAACAAATAACATGTTATGCCTTGTTAGTGTTTTGCATTATTCTCTACTCCATTACAAGACTACAATATTCTTTCCTCCACCACAAAACTACAATATTTAATGGTACAATGTCACATTATTCTAGTCATAGGTCCATGCCTATTCTTTGCCACTACTATATATATAACAATTGTTACACATTGTTGTTCCAAACTTGTACTTTGAACAATTTATTGTGGCCTTGCACGTATTTCCATGTAAAGGAGGCATCATCACCATATGGATGAACACCATAGTATTAGTGACATGCATGCAAACACTACTACAAGCCGCCTATAAAAATTTTGAAAATAGAAAATAGAAAGTTCGTAAGATTGAATTTGATATTTTTGAATTTAATTTTATTTACTTTCATTTTTTTCTTTATGATAATAGCCACTAGAAATAAACAAAATAACTATTTTTCTCTCAATTATTAATAATAATTTTGAAAATATAAATAATATTTTATTTATTTAAAAATTTTAATTCATAGCCCATGGGGCCTTTTGACCACTGTAGTGGCACCTAAAGGTTTTTTAAGACTCCAAGGATATATCAAAGCTTCTTGTACCATCAGAGATAATCATATCACCAGATTTTTTCACCTTTACTTCTTCTTCTTATATTTTTCTATTGTACCTAGATTCTGCAAGCCCTGCGGGGAAGATGTAAAGTGATGATAGTATGATGAGCTTTAGTCGTGTAAAAGGCCTAGGTACTTGGGACCTTGTCATCAAGTGAGTATTACTATGGGAGGTTTTTCTCAAATGGTTAATTATAATATCCCTACAGGGAATTAATAATTAATTGAGTTTAATTTATTATTGAACCCTGGGATTTTTTTTTGTTGAGAATCACGTGTTTCATTCTCCTGCTGAGATCGCGTGCCTCCCTTCTCCCTTCTTGCTTCCCACATGAATCCTCTGGAGTCTTATCCAGAGGGGGATAGCTCCATTGTTTCTCCCCGCTCTGATGATGCAGATCTGGCCTTTTCCAGTCTCGTCCCCTCCCTTGATCCCCCTCGAGATCGTATTGTTGTCTCCAAGTTTGTTAAAAAGCTTAAGTACATTCCAAAAATTGTTCTTCTTCCTGCATTGCCTTGAAGAGATACTCTCTCCTTGTCTGAGAAGGGTCTGGTTGGGAAATTCACTGACCTTTGACTTTCTCCAAAAATTGTGCAAAAATGGTTGAACGAAACTGGTCTCCCTCAACTCAAGGAAAAATATCTATCTACTTCTGTGGTGGAGGATTTTTTACCTTATATTTCGAAACCAAAGAAGACATAGATCTTGTTTTAAAAAATGGGCCTTATTTCATGAACACTAAAGGCTTATATTTAAACATGTGGACTCTGGACTTTGATCCAGAGCTCAATGTCCTAATGTTGTGCCAGTTTGGGTCCACCTCCCCCACCTTCCTCTTCATTACTGGGGACATGAATCTATCAAAGAAATAGGCAATGCATTTGGATATATATAGACTGAAGTGAACCAAAATAAAATATGCATGTTTGTGCTTGAATCTGTGTGGAAGATTACTGGGGAAAAGGGATACCATAAGCAGTGAAGATAAAGGTAGATGACTAGACACACAATCAACAACTGGACTATGAGAAACTTCCGTGCAAATGCAAGGTATGTCATGAATATGGTAATTTTTCAACTAGATGTTAAAATAAATAAGTAAAAGAAGCAACAGAATCTCAAGACCCTCAATGGGAGCCTGTTAAGAAAAACAAATTAGATCCAAGCCTTCAAAATATTTTTCCCCTTCCTCTTCTGCTCCCCCTCCTTAGGGTGCCCCTCCCTTCCTCCTCCTCTCCCCTTTGAACTGATTATCTCCCCTCCTCCCTCCCCTCTTTTCCCTTTCTCTCTTCTCCCCCTCCTCCCCTGTCCTATTTCCCCTAGCCCCCCCTCTATTCCTCTTCCTCCTCCCTTTGAAAGGATTCTGACAAGAAATAAATCTAAGGAATATCTCTTCCCCTATGATATTCACAAGAAGCCAGGAAGTAATCCAAAAATAAAATAATGGATTACACAACAATAAAACAAATGGCCATGGGAACCCAACAACCAATGGAAACATGCATAGAAAAAAGTATTGGAAATAAGTAAAAAGCACAACAAACAGTTCAATGGAAAGGTCCCTCTGCTCCAACTCAAAGTAAATAATGTATATGGTCTCCTGTAATTGTAAAGTCCTTGGGCATCCCTCAAAAATCAATAGATCAAAAGATCTAGTTAAATCTGAAAGCCTGGACTTCTTCCTATTTTAGGAGACCAAGTATTTCGAACAAGAAATGAATCAAATTATCAAAAAAATCAGAAATTATGAAGGAACAACAATAAAAGAAATAGGTACTTCAAGAGGAATTTGCATATCGTGGAAAGAATCCACTTGGGGGCTTTTAATTCAGTTAAAAGAGCTCAATTGGATCAAAACTGAGCTCAGAAATTATTATTAAAAAAAAAAAAAACAGCAATCAAATTTGTCTTTTCAACATTTATGCTCCCTCTCATTTCTGAGACAAAGATATTTTTTGGCAGTCCTTGGCTCAATGTTTAAGTTATGAATCCAATAAAAATCTCATTAATGGAAGTGACCTTAATCTGATTTTAAATGTCGAGGAAAAACAAGGAGGTATTTTTCAGGCAGACCCTTTCAAAGATAAGCTTGAAAACATAATAGAAATTCACAACCTAATGGACATAGTGCCCAAAAAGGGTAAATACACCTGAAGAAACAAAAGGCTAGGCTTGGGTAATATTAAAGATAGATTAGACATATTTATAATCCAAGACAGTGTCATATCATATTATAATACAGTGACTTCCAAGATTATTCCTCAACTACTTCAAACCATAAGCCTATTGCCATAAAATTCGGGGAAGGTGAAAAATTGGGAACCCTTCCCTTTTGATAGAATCCCCTTTGGGATAATCATGAAGAAGTTATAAATTTGGTTTTCACAACGTGGAATCAAAGTATTAATGGCTCCCCAAGCTTTGTTTGGGAATCAAAGTTAAAAAATGTCAGAAAAAATTTAAAATATTGGGCTCGATTGCATTATAAAGAACCCCAGCAAAAGAAAATCAAGTTGCAAAGGGAGCTATAAAATGTGTAGAAGAGTATGGAGGAAGGAAAAGTACCAAAAGAGAATCAGCTAAAAGAAAAAGAAATTCATTGCGAAATATACAAGAACAACAGAAATGAGGAAGAGACTTGGAGGTTAAATTCCAAAAACTTGTGGATTCAGGTTGGTGACCAAAACACAACCTTTTTTCACAACACCACTAAAATGAGAAATATTAAAAACTATATTGAAACAATTAAATAAGAAAGAGAGATTGAAATAAAGGTACAAGAAGAAATAAAAAAATAATCCCATCAGCACTTCAAAACTATGCTTTCAGCAGATCTTGGAAATCCAAATTATGAAGAATTCAAAAGATATATCCCTAAATTAATTACAGAAGAGACAAATGCAACTATCGAAAAAGAAGTGGAAGAACATGAACTTCAATCTTCCATATGGAATCTCCAACTAGATAAAGCTCTGGGTCCTGACCTGATGGTTTCTCCATAGCTTTCTATCGTACCTTTTGGTTTCTCATTAAAAAGGACCTTCTAAAGAATCTCAGATGGGCCTTTAGAAAAAAAGAGATAGGTGGAAATACCAATTTGACCTACCTGGCCCTTATTCCAAAAGAAACGAAATCCTCCACCTTTCACTGTTTTCGACCCATATCTCTTTGCAACTCCTCATACAAAATTATCTCCAAGATTCTCGCCAACTGGCTTAAGCCTCTTCTTCCCAACTTGGTTTATGAAAAGCAAGGAGGATTTGTTCCAAAGAGGTAAATTGTTGATAATATCATGCTTGTACAAGAAGAAATTCATTCAAGCATGTGCATAAACGAACAAGGCTTCATCTTGAAACTCGATATGGCTAATTCCTTTGATCGAGTCAACCTCTCTTTTTATAGACCTCATTAATATTGGACTACAAGCCTTGGATTTCCCCACTCATCATTGGAAGACCTAAAAGATTTTTTCAAAGCTCTAGAGGTTTAATACAAGGATGCATACTCTCTCCTTTCCTCTACGTCATAATCGCATAACATCTTAGCGGGAATTTGGAGCATTGTAGACAAAATGGCTCTATCACTAGGATTTTTTTTCAACAGAAGAGTCAAGAGTATTAGCCACTCTCAATTTGTTGATGACACATTATTTTTAGGAGGAGCTTCATGTATAGTTGCTAGAAGGTTCAAAAACATTTTGGACAAATTCTTGAAGGTATTTGGGGGCCTCCTAAACAATCTAAAAAGTAGTATTTATGGTTGGAACACACCTCCAATAATTTTACAGTGTATCTCCCAAATTTTGGGGGTTCCTTTCAAAGAAAATTGGGGCCATTTCAAGCACTTGGGCCTGCCTATTTCAAAATATATTCTAAATTCAAATATTTGACACCCTTCAATAAGAAAATGAAGAAAAAAATTCGAAATTGGGGCATGTTCTGGCTCAACCTTGCTAGGAGGACCACTTTGATAAAATTTGGCTTATCAACTCTTCCTCTCCACCATTTTGCTATCATTGAAGCCCCTGTCAGAGTTCAAAAGAAAATAAATTTAATTATTAGAAAAAATCTATGGAAAGGAGGTAAATCGAAAACCAAAAAATTCAGTTTGGTAAACTGGAAACAAGTAACTTCTCCCTTTGAAAATGGAGGCATTTGAATTTGTCTTCATGGGCTAATGAATATCACCTTTGGAGCTAAGATAATATGGAGATTCATAACAAGAGAGCCTAGCTGGTGGAATCAAGTCTTGGAGGAAAAATACTTAAATACCTCTTGACAATTTCTTCTCACTGAAAAAATATCCATCAGACCTTGTTCCCAAATCTAGATGTTACTTAGAAAATCCCTCCCTCTTGTTAAAGAAAACACATCCAGAACTTTGTGTGGTGGACAAGACATTAATTTATGGAGAGATAGTATCTAAGGAAAATCTCCTCTCCCTAACATTCAAGGAATTCATCCTCTCAAAACATGGATGATAAATAAAGGAATTCACTCCCTTGCACAAATCTTAGAATGGAATCAACAAGATAATTCATGGGAAGGTTGGTCCCCACCCAGAATTTTCTCTTGATCTAAACAATCAATGGGATTTGCTCCTCTCTCACCTTAAGGGTGAAGCTCCTATAAGTCTCGGTCAACAAGACAACTTCAAATGGAACCCATCTGGAGGGGAATTTTTTGTATAAACAGGTTATATGAAGCTTCAAGAAGATTATGGCCAACTGGATTGGCCTCTTTGGAAAGAAGTCTGTAAAACAGAGTCTTCCAAAAATCAATATTTTTATGTGGACCATGCTCAAAGGAAAGATCCTATCAGTATAAAATCTCAAGAAAAAAGGCATCCATGACTCCTCAATATATCCCTTGTGTCAATAAGAGGAAGAAACAATCCAACATTTATTCATAAGTTTCAAAGTTTTTTGGTGGTATAAATGCAATATTTACACCAACATTTAAATTGTCAATCCATGTTGGTAGACTTAGAGACGTAGCACAATAAATGCTAGAATACGACCTCAGGGATCTGCCAAATAAAAATCAGGCTCTTGCAAGAAATTCAAAAGGGAATCATTCAGGAAAAAGGAACAAGTCACTTTAAAGCAAACACTGGGAATCTACTTCTGGCTCCTCTTCTGGGTTAAGCGACTCCTGCAAAAAGTCTTCCTCAATTGTCTAGTGGAAAAGGGAATGTAGGTCCCACTCAAAAGAATGTAATTCAGGAAATAAGGAATGCAAAATATCTTAAAGGATTACTGTTATACTGCAAGGATGGAAATCATGAAATGAAACCTAAGGAAACTTCATTCCAATCAATTTATGGAAATTATTGAATGCTTCTAAATTGTATATATATACTTCTTCTCTTGGAAATAATCCAACGCGAAGTGTGATAGAAATAAGATAAATCCATCTATTTCTTCCAAGCTCACCCTGATCTTATAAAATTATTAAGTGCTCCTTCTTCAACACAGAAATATTATATATGACATGTATTGTTCAAAGCATCATTCAATTACAATGAAGAGATAACAATCACATTTTTTAAACCTTTAGACATTCTAAGATTTCTGTGAGCACTTCACTTTTGCCAATAAAACAAGATTATAATCTTTCCTTATGTTGGTCCTCGCATTTTATTATTAATATTCCAAGAATGAATGCTTTTCTCCCTAGTGCAAGAATCAGTTTCACATCTTGAATAGGGAAGTCGTGAATGCTCCAGATAATGCATGATGAGTTAAATCAACCAGAACTCTTAATGAGAATTTGTTTCCTTCATCATTATATTCTGAAAATAAACCTTGTTATGCAGTAGATGAGATCAAGGCAAGTATTACACTTATAAAATAAATAAGACACAGTAAGAAATCAGATATTTTGTCTCAATCCTTATAGAAAATGCATTCCACATAACAACAATATAATTAATTAAACTCCAGTAATCAAAGCAATGAAAAGGACTGGTGAATGGAACTGGAAATCTCAAATGATCAAAACATACAAAAGAGTTATGAAATAAAATTGCAAGCTATAGTAAACCACATTGTCACACTATGCAGCTGAAAGTAAGATGCAAAGAAATCCTAAGAGGAATGGGGCAGCAAACTAGATGGTGGGCCCAAACCACCCAGCTCGTTGCCCTTGCAGCAACTAAAACACAGCACCAGAAGATTCAGAAATAATTATAAAAATAAAACTAAGTGCCATGTCATATTAATATTGAAGTCTTGTTACATAATTTTTGAGCGATGCAGAGTTGAGCTCCGGTGGTCCCCTTGTAATATCCCAAAATCGGATCTACTAGCAAGGCATGACTGGAAAACACATTTTTCAGTAATGGTTGCTACAGGATTTGAAACCAAGACCTAGATCCCTTAGATCAATGCATCTAAGACTGAAATCCAAGAGGTGGCTCAAAAGAAATCCCTCTAGGTGGGTTAAACAGATCTCCCACACCTAGTTATCTTCAGAAAGTGTCCGATGAAGGAACTGCAACCAATGCATGAACATACAATAGATCAACATCGTTATTTTAATGAGTTGTGAGACATGAAGATACAAATAGCCTTCCCTTTGATATTATAGTAGCAAAAGTACATAATGCTTTGAGGAATCAATCACTCAAGCTAGGCAATGAGAGCCTCAACAGAACATGTACAATATTTATGAGAACACTACTACACATAAATTACATAAGGCTATATCAGCGCAGTTTAATGGAGACACTGCAACATACAAAATGATAACAAAATGATATGACAATATCAGCTCAAGAAATGTGGGGGAGCAAGCTCTCAACCCCTAAAAACAATAGTACAACAATCCTTAGAAGGATTGGCTGAATTATAGATACATATGGAAAATCTGCAGAAATGCCGGAGTTGCAGGGTAGCAACTGCAACACAAAACTGAAATGGAAGGAGATGGCTGAATATGATGTCTAGTCTGAAGCAAACCTCCTCCAATGAATCTCCCGAGTGCAAGGCTAATCCTAGCACTGAAGATCTTGCCCTCCAAGATGATGGTGTAAACCCCCACTGCAGATACTCACTGAAATAACGTAGTCTAGAGAAAGGACTGCATTGTTGATGATGGGAGATGCTTGGCTTGATGCTAAGATATGAAAATCAGCTCAGGAATATTTCTTACTAACCTCCCAGAGGAATATAAGCTCCCTCCTCTGAAAGATGAGCCAAGGAATGGTGTTGTGAAACCCCTCCACTGCAACACCCTGCAACACAACGTTACACTTGAGTAGAAATAACGTTGTAGCTGAAGGAATGGCTTTGGCCTTGAGCCTAGATGTGGAGAAATGAAGTGCAATCCTTCAAGAGGCCTCTCAAGAAGGAGAAGAATTCCTAAACGGGAATCCCTTGTGCTAAACAACACTGCAACTCAGCTAAACAGCCGGAGACTGCAAATAGTCTATAAGACCAATAATCAAATACTCAAACATGTTTCTCTATGGCTACCTCTTCCTCCTTTTATGCAAGTGAATGTCTCTTTGCCCTGGACCCCACACATTAGGGTTTCTTCCACAAGGAATATTTCTCCCTCTCAAACTATGTTGTCTTCCCAAGCAAGCCACACCCTCTTAGGCAGCGCTGTTGACTTGGTCAAACTTGACCTTGTCCTCATGCAATTGCCCCTTTTCACACTGGAAGGTGCAAACTAAAGTTGTTCCATAGATCCCTTTCACACTATGAGGGATTTTATTCCTACTCATGGGTCTCCTCACCCATTTTATTCACCTCCTAGATGATATGAGCAAAATTAATGTTCCAATTAGCTTCACGAAAATTTTGGAACATTACACCCCTCCAGGGATCATCCCACTGGGCACGGAGGCTCCTCCCTTCCTACACAGTGAAATCAACCTCCCTCTATCAAAACAAAATTTACAAAATATAATCTGAATCCCCCTCTACAGTATGCAGCCTTCATGTTTATAACAGCGCTGCCTCCAAATTTAGAGACTGTAAACCAGTTTTTGTACCAAAAATAAGAGGTACACTCATTGAATGGATTCACATCGATCTGAGGTTCCATATAAATGAAAAAAACGGTATCAAACCGTGAAATTCTCGCCATCATGTGCATTGGGAAAATCACTTTGTTTAACAAACTTTGTAATATTATACAAAATAGTTTGACCAAGTATTTTTACCTTAGCCCTATGCATTACTTTGAAGCCCTGGGTGTGATTGAGGGAACACATCAGCATATTGAACACCTACTCTTCAAAACCCATATGATCATTTTCTACCATGACAACTCGATGTATGAAAATCGTGGAGGTGAGAACGAGATTTGCACTACTGGAATAGGGACTGAGCTGCTGGAACAGGAATTAGAATGTTGGGACAGGAACTATACACCTGCCACAAGGAGAGCCTGCTATTAGTGATGTTTTGACACCAAATACTTTAAAATCATTAATCAAAGAAGAATTCATGGATTCATAACTTTTTACCTCTAAGTGATTATATATATTAGCCAAATAGTGCATAAAAAGGGTAATATTGGCTATAAACACCCGGTGCAGGCACAAGGGTTATTAAGAAAAAGTATGAAAATCTAGAAAAAATGGATGCTCAATACTCCCCCATGCTAATCTTCTTGCATGTCCTCGTGCAAGCCAAACCATGAGATGGATTCAAAATTTCAAAAATGCAAGTTTGTGACCAAGAGCCCTGTTATATTAATTGAAATGTTCAAGTTATTTCCGTCTGTGTTCTTGATCGCTTTTATTTCTCTTTTTAAGATCCTATTATAGAAAGCATAATACTTAGCTTGCTTGGTCCAATCCTTGACCAGCTTCTACAACTTCTCCTTCTTAACACAACCTGTTGTTTTTATTGTGCATCTTAGTACATAGTTTCTCCCAATCTTTGTTCTCCCCTTTTACATTTTCTTCACGAACAGCAAGCTCATGTACCTTCTTCTTCAATTTCTTTATCATATTATTTTTCTTCCTCAATATATAATCACCAGCGGACCCTTTTGATCTCTGTTGATTGGTGTAATAAACATCAACAGTTTCTGCTACAGGAGGGTCAAATGAAAATTCAAACTCTGAGTTCACTTTTTTCATAGGATTTTTGAATTGAACTGCTTCATCCACAGGGATTTCTACTTGATCTATCCCTATAACTGGTTCATCAACTTGATCAGTTACTAGATTCTTCATCTAGGACATAAATTTATCGGTAAATTTTGCAAACTTCTGGAGTTTATCTTCATCACAGGAGCCTATTTCTTCTTCCTATGGATCCAAATCAATGGCTTGAAACTCCAAGTTTCTGGAAGGAGGTCGAATGGTTTTCTTCATGTTGCGTGTAATCCTTCATCCAACAGCACGCGTTGTATGGTTTTTAGGGGTTGCAAGGGTGTTTACACTTTTCCGCCTTTATTTCCTGGGATGTGTGGAGAGAATGTTGTTCATTCGATTTTCCTCTAGGGTTTTCTCTGCCTTGCGCAATTCATCAGGGGGTTGAGTGTCAGGTTCTTCAATGACTGTTATAAACCTATTTTGCCGAAGAAAATTGTCCCAGCTATCATTTATTATGCCTAGCTCATCTACAATCAATATTTTGATAAGATCATAATGATAAAGAGTATCCCTAGGGTTTTTAGCAGATCTACAGACTCCCTATGACATCTTCTGCAGGATTTTTTAACAAAAAATAGGGGAAATTTATCCTTTTCTCACCAGTAAAATGTAGCAGCAAACCAATGTGATATAGAAAATTTGTTGCATACCTGCCTTCGCAAGTCAAATATTTTTGGAGAATGAAGAGATGAGCACATCATTCATCTCTGATCTGATAACGCGGTATCCCCTTCGCCCAGTTAACGTCCCAGTGCCTTGCTTTGAGAAATCACACACTCTGCTGTTTATCCATGCTATTTTTCTTTAACCGCTTAACTCCCTCCAATGGTAATCCAGTTTCTCGAGAAATGGTACTCTCATTCACATTCATAGTCAAATCCCCAATTCGAGTTATCTTTCCATCGAATACTTGTGCAAATTGCAATTCAACCTTGTCTTCATACCCCTGGAATTTAGAAATAAATTTGTGCTTCTAAGGATGAACAAGAAGTTAAAAAAAGAAAAAGAAAAAAAGTAAACCCAATATGCTTCACTTAAATCATAGAGGATCGAACGATATTTAAACTAATTGGGTAAGTTGATTCATTTTTCGAGCGGCATAACTGCTCATGGTGCAGGTTTTATGGGATATATGTCGGAGGACGTATTAATTATCAAAATGGATGGTGGAGGTTTGGTCTAAAAAATCGATTTAATCATAAAAAATGGTCACAAACAAGCCTCATTCAGCCTCCTTTCTTAACATACCTTAGTGTCGGATCAAATGTACCTAAGTAGTATTATAAGCTTTAGATAGACATTCTTATGATGAAAAAAATAATCATGACTACGAGGTTAGAGCGTTATGGACACTTGTCATCAATATTCCAACGCATTAAAATATTTTCTCATATATTAAATATATCATTATTTATATTGAAAGTATAGGACGTGGAGTACTGAATGTGAAATCATGGAAGATAGCAGCGGAGAAATATTTAAAGTTTAATAATAATCAAAGGACCGATATCTCATTTTTAAAATTTACTGCAACATTATAGTGCCAACAACCCTTGTGGAAATTTTGAGTGCAAGAATTATCAAAGGGAAGAAATCTTCGATGTGAAAGGAGGGTCAACATACAATGAAATCAGGTACAATAAACAGTATCTAAAAAATTTCAAATACATACATTTTGTCTTGTTTCAAATGAACCTCTTGTTTGGTATAGCTTTCTTTTCAGAATTCCATTGTTAGCTTTAGAGTCTTATTAACACCAGTGATAAAAAAATCTTTGCTGGAAGAGATGCAATTCTAAGAGGGTTGCCATAAGGTTCTTGTACCTATTGTAACAACCTTGCACCTACTATAGAAATCTTGCACCTACTATAGCAATCCTGCACCTAGACCTGTAGTGATTATTCAGAGGAAGCCACAATCAACACACATTATTGTCCATCAACACCTTTTGAGTAGTCATTACTGAGTATTTCATCACTCTAAATACCATGGGAAAAATTGAAGTACGTTATGATATCAGAAAAGGGAAATAAAAAGAGAACATGATGACACCTTCCTGGACCAATCAGCAATTTCTTCATTGAACACTCTAAATTGTGTTGTCATCTAGATGCAATATTAGTTCTCTTCTTAATCTAGTACAAAGGATTACCTTCACTAAGGGTACCACGTTTTTAAAGACTCCTTATTTTAAAAAAATAAAACTCAAAAAATCGTGCTCAAATCACCTTAAAACCATTGTCCAAGAATTAAGATGATGAGCTTTAGGGAAAAAAAACACAACCGAGTAAATCATAGTATACAATTAACTTTAATACCACATACATGGCCCTGCTGCCCACAGGCGTCTATAGCCTCGGCAGGGATGTCTTTTGACCCAGTGAAATGTTTGTGTCCCATTCACTAGGTATAGATTAAGATTTATCTTATTTAATTTTAAAAAAAAATAGGTGAAGGCCACTATCAATTCAAAGGTTACTTAATAAGTGGGGAGACAGATCTACTCCTTAAGAGTACGGGATGGCGTGAAAATTTTTTAATGACTAATCATTACTGGCTAGTTCCTCTACCCTAAAGACTTATTTTAGATAAAATATCCCAGATAATGACTAAAAGACTCTTTGAGTTAATAATGCTAGTGTTCTCATGACCAGCTCATTATGATATTTTCAAGAGTGGTCCACCATAGGGGGCTCACCAATAATACCTTCTAAGGGAAACCGAAAATATATAAATTAGATGACAACTCATTAGAATGATTAATCATTGTCACTTTCGCAATATCATGAGGTATTAGAGTGAATCATACTCAACAAGACTTACCACATATGTGTGTGTTAACAACCAATGTGGATCAAAAGTAGTTTCAGATGCTATGTCTTGAAATTAAAAGCCCTAATAGCATTATTGTAACATCTTTATTTATGGCATTGATTTATTCTTCTACCCTAAGAAGTGAAAGGCCCCCTTTTAAGTATAGGAGTATTTCCAATGAAACCATGTGCGCAATAAGAGGATAATCCTACTCATGTTCAAATTTGAAAAGCATATTGGAGAAAATACTAGAACACAAGGAACCAGTTGCATTAATTTATGTGATGTTACAAATTGTCGAATGATAAAGGAGGAGTGGATATTGTCAGTCATATGAAACCAATATTCTATGGGATCCATATACTCTTGGTCATTTGATTCATGGGCACATTTGGTGCATCCTGCAAATCCTCCACATTTATTTGTTTATCCCCTAAAGTGTAGGCTCGATCAGGTAGATGTTCTTTAATCTCTTCTTCTGATGGCATCTCCTCATCAAGAATGATCCATAGCTTCTTGGTTTCCCTAGGAAGATCTTCTAGTTCTTCATGAGTCTTTTCTTCCAAAGGAGCAAGCCTATCTTTGATTGATGCCAAGATGTGTTCTTTATGTGAAGTAGAGACTCCATATTTTGCTAAAATTTGAGATAATTCTTGAAATAGCATCACATTTCCTAGAATTTTCCTGGAAATTCTTGTCAGCACCTGGATTGAGAACGGGGGTTCTTTTAGCACCGGAAAAAAAAAAAAAAAAAAGTAGAAACATACTAACTCAAAAGATCAACTACAGTTAAAAGAACAAACCAAAGAAAATCACACTTGCGAAAATAAATTAAATAATCTCAATTGCAGTAAAGAAAACACCCCAACAACATCACACTTTTCAGTAAAGAAAATCACTCTTGAAAAACTTAATTGCAATAAATCAAGCATCACACTTTGCAATAAAAACTCAATTGTTGTAAATGAAACAAATCAGGCATCACACTTTGCAGTAAAGGAAAAACTCAATTGATATAAAGGAAACAAATTAGACTTTGTAGTAAGGAAAACCTGACTTGAGAACACTTTGGAAATACCATTCAGTATGCTTCAGCAAGCAAGGGGAATCTCGTTAATCTAAAAATTAAATTGCGAAGGAAAGGGAAAAGAATAAAAAATCGCAAGGCCTTATCTTACAACGCCTCCTTGGCAATGATGCCAAAATGTTGGGCGGTATAAATGCAAGATTTACACCAACATTTAAATTGTCAATCTAGGTTGGTAGACTTAGAGCTGTAGCACAATAAATACCAGAATATGACCTCAGGGATCTGTCAAGTAAAAATAAATCTCTTGAAAGAAATTCAAAAGGTAATCTTTCAGGAAAAAGGAACAAGACTCTTTAAAGCAAAGTAAGCACTGGAAATCTACTTCTGGCTCCTCTTTTGGGTTAAGTGACTCCTGCAAAAAGTATTCTTCAATTTTCCAGGGGACAAGGGAATGTAGGTCCCACTCAAAAGAATGTAATTCAGGAAATAAGGAATGTAAAACCTCTTAAAGGATTACTGCTATGCTGTAAGGATGGAAAGCATGAAATGAAACCTAAGGCAACTTCATTCCAATCAATCTAAGGAAATTATTGAATGCTTCTAAATTGTGTGTGTGTGTGTATATATATATATATATATATATATATATATATATATATATATATATATATATATATATATATATATATACTGCTTCTCTTGGAAATTATCCAACACAAAGTGTGTAATAGAAATAAGATAAATCCATCTGTTGCTTCCAAACTCACCCCGATCTTATAAAATTATTAAGTGCTCCTTATTCAACACAGAAATATTCTATATGACATGTATTGTTCAAAGCAACATTAAATTACAATGAAGAGATAACAATCACGGTTTTTTAACCTTTAGACATTCTGATATTTCTTTGAGCACTTCACTTTTGCCAATAAAACAAGATTATAATATTTCCTTATGCTGGTCCTGGCATTTGATTATTAGGATTCCAAGAATGAATTATTTTCTCCCTAGTGTAGGAATCAGTTTCACATCTTGAATAAGGCAGTCATGAATGCTCTAGATAATGCATGATGAGTTAAATCAACTAGAACTCTTAATGAGCAATTGTTTCCTTCATCATTATATTTTGAAAATAAACCTTGTTATGCAGTAGATGAGATCAAGGCAAGTATTACACTTATAAAATATATGAGATGCATCAACAAAGAAGATATTATGTCTCAATCCTTATAGAAAATGCATTCCACATAACAAAAATAAAACTAATTAAACTCCAATAATCAAAGCAATGAAAAGGACTGGTGAATGGAACTGGAAATATCAAATGATCAAAATATCCAAAAGAGTTATGAAATGAAATTGCAAGCTATAGTAAACCACATTGTCACACTATGCAGCTGAAATTAAGATGCAAAGAAATACTAAGAGGAATGGGGCAACGGACTAGCTGGTGGATCCAAACCACCCAGGTTGTTGCCCTTGCAGCAACTAAATCACAACACCAGAAGATTCAAAAATAATTATAAACATAAAACCGAGTGCTAGATAATATTAACACTGAAGTGTTGTTACATAAGTTTTGAGAAATGGAGAGCTGAGCTCCAGTGGTCCCCTCTAGGGATCATCCCACTGGGCACACAGACTCCTTCCTTCCTACACAATGAAATCGACCTCCCTCTATCAAAACAAAATTTACAAAATATAATTTGGATTCCCCTCTACAGTATGAAGCCTTCATATTTATAACAGTGTTTCCTCCAAGTTTAAAGACTGTAAACCGGTTTCTGTACCAAAAATAAGAGGTTCGCTCATTGAATGGATTCACATCGATCTGAGGTTCCTTATAAATTCAAAATCCAGTATCAAACTGTGAAATCCTCGCCATCATGTGTATTGGGAAAATCACGTTGTTTAACAAACTTTGTAATTTTATACAAAACAGTTTGACCGAGTATTTTGACCTTAGCCCTACGCATTTCTTTGAAGCCCTGGGTGTGATTGAGGGAACACATTAGCATATTGAACACATGATCTTCAAAACCCATATATAATTTTTCGTCATGACAACTCTCCATGAAAATCGTCGAGGTGAGAACAAGATTTGCATTGCTGGAACAAGAACTGAGCTACGAGAACAGGAATTAGACTGATGAGACAAGAACTGTACACCTGCCACACGGAGAGCCTGCTATTAGTGATGCTTTGACACCAACTACTTTCAAATCATTAATCAAATAAGAATTCATGGATTCATAACTTGTTACCTCTAAGTGATTACATATATTAGCCCAATAATGCATAAAAAGGATAATATTGGCTATAAACACCTGGTGCAGGTACAAGAATTATTCAGCAAAAGTATGAAAATCTAGACAGAATGGAGGCTCAACAAATTTACTGAAGAGTGATGGATTTTATTGGTTTGCCCAATCGAAGCCAACATTAATTTTAATCTCACCCTCTCTAATTTCTATGCTAAGTTGAAAGATCGATATCCCTGCTCTTTAAAGAACAAGAACTTAATAAAGAGGTTTTGGAGCATTCTTCCTTCCTTTTTGTGTTGGAAAATATGGTTTTCCAGAAATAAGCAAACATTTCAAAATATTAAACCAGAAGTCATAAAAATTCTTGCCAAAACTTGGGGTTTGGCATCTGAATTACTTTTTGCAAAAGGAGTTAAAAATTTGGATTTAAGTATCCTTCAATATGAAGAGAAATGTTGGCTCAATTTTGTTTTATATAGACCCCAAATTAAGTGCATCCCTCTTAGAACTTCTCCCAACAAGTTCAAAGATTGGAAAATTCGATTGAAAGAAAAGGAATTTATGATCTGGTCAAGTTCTCTGAAGAGACCTTATTTATTTTTTATGGTTCTTCAAAATCCAATCTAGGTAGAGCAGGTGCAGGAGGATACATTATTGACCATGAGAAGGTAAACATAATCTCTTTCGAGTGGGGATTTGGTACAAAAACAAACAACAAAGCGGAAGCATATGCATTTCTATTGGGATCTAAAATTCTTAATAGAGGAAATTATATGAATCCAGTCATCATTGGGGATTCCTAAATCCTTATTCAAAAAATGGTCAAGAATACAAAGCCAAAAAATGAAGATCTCACTTAGATCACATCCAGAATTCAACACCATTTTAAAAATCTGGGAAATGTCTCTTTTTATCATGTTCTCAGAGAAAACAATAAGGTGGTTGATATACATGAAAATAGTGCTTATGTTCATCCCCAGGGAGAAATAAAAATTGGGAATGAATTTTCCCAAAAAATCATCCCCTAAATCCCTCCTTGACTTCTCTCTGCAGATTTTCCTTCACATTATCTTTAGATTTTCACCCAATATCTTGTAATTCCTTTCATTGGTCAATCTCATTCTCCCTTTGAAAACCTCTCCTGTCATAGCTCCCTTCTCTATGTTGATCTATATTCCTCTTTGATCCTCTTCCTTTGCCATTCTCGCTTCCCAATTCCTTTGTTATCATGGCTTTGATGACTCTCGGTCGTCTCGTTTGACCTCCCTCTCCTTTATCTTCCATCCCTTTCTTTCCTTTCCCTGCATTGCGCTTTCCCATCCATCTTCTCTTCTTTGCCTTCTCCATCCTCTCCCCCTATTTTGCTCACCCTTCCCTTCATGCTCTCATGCTACCTATGTTCCCATGCCCAATTTTGTATGGATTCCCATGAACTTTTTCCAAATGCCCAATCGTGCTCACATTGAAAGTCGCACAAAGTCACCTTGGATCAAAGTCGATCCATGCATAACAAGCTGCAAGAAAAATGCAGATCATAGATGGGATTCATCCTTCATCAGCTCAATGAACATCGAAAAAAAAATTTAACAACTCAACAAAAAATGCACGCACTTGGAAAATATAGTCAATGTTTTGCAAGATATCATTTCTAAAAGTCCTCGAGAAAGCTCTAATGCTTTAGACTGTGGAAGCAGGAATCGATAACAAGAGAGGAAGACAATCAATAAAGAATAAGAGGAAACTAAGAACATGGCACATCAAGACTTTACTTGCTTATCAAAATAAGGAACTCCTAGCTCTCAACACTAATGTATTTTTCACATTTAGTTATGATGTGTAAATGTAACCTACTTCTACAAGAGTTTGTTAAGATCTGCAAGTTAAATGTAGTACGTAAATTAGGGATTTATGAAGTCAATGTAACAGCTTAAAAAGAAGGATCAAGGTATTTTGCTTCTCCTTCTTCCTTGATCGCTTCAAACTTAATGTACATGAGAGCTCTTCCTCCCTCTATTTTGGAATGAATATAACATATCCGAACTTGTTAAAAAAATAAAAATAAAAATTGAGTTCTTTTCCTCTAAGAATAACCCCAAAGCCAGAGTATGGATTGAAGGCGAGGCCTTGGGTGATTCATAGTGTCTAGATTCATTGTGTATTACAATATTAGATTACTCGTAAAATTTCGTGGAATTTGGTTAGGTCTAGGGGGTCATTTTTTAATTTTTGTAATTTCCCAAAATTTGAATAAAATATGAATGTATAATGTAATAAATGATGTATATAGAAGTTGTATGGGGTATGTGTGCTCAAAATTACACCTCTCACCCTAAAATTTCTACTATGACACACTTTTAGGGGTAAAAAAAGGTGTTCTAGACCCTCAAAACCCACTTTTCCTAAGTTTTTTTGAGAATGTGACAATAAATTAGCCCAACAATTAAATAAATTGGAGAAAATAAATATCCAAACTTTCTAAATGATGTGGAAATGAGGTGTAAAATTATCAAGGAGTTAAAGAGTGATGTGGACTCCACCATGGACCAAGAATCAAGGAGAAACATGTGACAAAAAAGTGAAATCAAATTTCCTTGAGGGAACCACGAGTTTCATAAGAGCAAATCACATTTTTAGGAGGAGAAGTCAAGTGAAGGGGGTCACTCAACCTTTGGTTGGCTTTGACTTGGAGTTCCACAAGAGATGAGTGGAGAGTGGTCTCCTACCACTCCACTCTCACATGCACATGTCCTCTACACCTTAGCCAGTTCTCCTCCTCAAGGATTGTGTTGGCCTCTCTAGAGGAAATAAAATGGCCATTTGGGAAATTTGAATTTGCATGTAGAGGCATCAGGATTGTCACCCATTTTTCTTGGGATTGTCACCATTTGCCTTGGGATTGGTTCCCAAACTTCTATATAATAGAGCTATTGTGCTTGCGGAAGCACTGTTACTTTGTACACTTTCAAGAATTTCATTAAAAATACTTTGGAGGTCCATTCATGGGTGGTTTTCCTTTGCAACATGGTGCATTATGAAATGTTGGTATAATCTCTTCTATTTGTGCTTTCAGTTACTTCATTTTCCATATACTCTTGTAAACCTACTAGTGCAAAGTTATCTTATATTAGCATTTGGTTTTGGAAGTAGGCTCTAGATGTTGGAAGTTCTAGTTTGTTTTCAAATAAAATTCTAGAAGTTTCAATTCATTGTTTGCTTCTCTAAATCTATATGGGCTAATGTGTGATTGAAGTATTGTAGAATAATTATTTTTGTTAGATCAAGCGGGAGGGGAAGTCTTTAGGAGACCAACCCACTCTTGAATCTTCAAAGTAACTTTAAATTGTTATTTGGATTTTCATATTTCATCTGAAAAAGAAGTGTTCTTGCACAGATTAGTTGGACATTATCTTGTATACAATGAAACATTTCATATTTTAAATATTTTCAAATAGTGCTTCAGTGATTTTATTAGCTACTTGAGAGAATTTTCTAAACTAAATCAAGTGATGGGTTTCACTCCCATTACTCGATTTGGTTTCTTGTACATTATTTGTATGATATTTATTTGTTTTACATACACTAATTGTGTTTTTGTTTTTCAACCCATATTTGGAGTGTTGATAACAAGAGACTTGAGGAAAGCTCTAACTATTTTCTTGTAGGACCTCTCATGCCTTCAAAGTTCATCTTATAGGAGGTTGTGGGCATTAAAAGAGGGTTTCCATTTAGCTAGGTTGTGGACATTTGAGGAGGATCTCTCACTTGGCAAGGTCGTGGACAAAGAAGACTAGCTCCTTTTCTTGTGCAGGATTTCATCCACCATTGGAGTCTAATCTTTGGAATACCAAGGGACACCTAACATTTTCAAATTTGAGAGCATTCTTATTGTACTTATATTAGTTTCTAATTTTGACTTTCAAGAAGGAAATCTAGCACTTCAAAAGCCTCATATATTGTAAAAGATTCCTCTTGAAGTTTTAGTTGAGATCCTTTGGCAGGTTTCTCATCTTTGTAACAATCTAATTAAAAGACTTAGTTTTTCTTGTGGGAGGTTGGATTTCACCCAAAACATCTTTTTGCCCTTAATTATGATAGGGCCTTATATTACTAGTGTATTCCCTTATTTTTGTTAGTGTAGCCCCCTTATTGTTATTGTTGTACCCCTCTAGTCGCCATATTGTTAATATTGTGCCCTTACATTATTATTGTTAGGTCGGCTAGGATTATATTGTGACCCCATGGACTCCTATATATAGAAAGGAGGCTTTGTCATTTCTGTCATCCAAGAATTATTCATTTATGTAATGTAAAGGAGGTTTCCCCCTTGAAGAGGCTGATTTCTAAGGAATTTATCTATCTTTTCTTTTATTTTGTAATTTGGTTTCATAACATTTGGTATCAGAGCTTTGGATTCTAGGGTTTTTTGCTTCAAATAGGGCATCGTAAAATATTCACTATAACTTTTTTTCTACGAAGATTCAGAAGCTAAAAACAAAACCCATTTGCAAAAAAATCTTGAGGAACTTCGTGTAAAAATTTCAAATATTGGTTCGCAATATTTTTGGAGATATGATCTGTGGAAGTTAGGGTTTTTGCAAGCTCCTAAATTTCAACTCAAAGAGGTGACCCTGGGAAAATTTTCATAAATCTATCTTTGAGCATCGGATTTGAATTCTATAAAAAGTGGCCGAAATTACACAAACTTTAGTTTCCTGTGTATCAATTTTTGAGAGAAAGGAGGAAACAGTGACACGTGGCACATCGTACAAGTTCACTCTACTGAACTAGTCCATAATTAGGTCATTGTGGGAGATTGGGCGTAAATTTGCCTTGAAGAATCCAAATCAGGTCTGAACTGTGGCATTGGAAAGACGATTAAAATGGCTACTAAAACACTAATGAAAAAATCTTGGGGATGTGAAATTACAGAGATACATCAGTTTCAATATCGAGCAACTCAAAAGCAAAAAAAAAGGTGTGTATTTGTTTTTAAAATTACATAAGTCTTGTTTGAAAAATCAATTTGAAGTGATTCTGAAGAAATATTGAAGCATAGATATCAGTATTGGGTTCTAAAATTCCACCTAAAAATAATTCAACACCCATTAAGCCTTCATAAGGCTTTACTATGACTCATGAAGAGGAAGAAGTGAAAGATGATATATCAAAATTACAAGAACAAGTGCAACAAATTTTGCTCTTGCAAAGAGTAACAAAAAATGAAATGGAAGTTTTGAAGAAAGACAGGAAAGCTAAGATGGATTGTTTGAAGAAAGATGTGGAAGCTAAGATGGATGGTGTTTGGTCTAAAATGCGGATGCAAATTAGAGTTTCATTTACTATCAATCTGGGTAAGTAAACTTCGAGGATCATCCAATAGATATGGACTTAGAGACAAACTAAACTAAGCTATATGAAGAAATACCAAAGCTCCCTTACAGGAGGTTGTTCATTAGGATCTCCAACACCTATTTAGTTATTTAATCAAAATGAAATCTAAAGACATTGTGATAAGTGTAAGAAATATTAAGGTTCCCTTATAGGAGACTGTTCATTAATATTTCTAATCATCTTAATCAAAAAACTATTTAAACTAATGAAATTAAAGCAATTAAATCTAATTCTGATTGATTGCATGAAATGTTAAAGCTCTCTTACAAGAGACTATTCATTTATATCTCAAGCATATAAATAAGAAACTTAAACTAATGAAATCAAAAATTAAATAACAAATCAGATTCATTGAAGGAAACATAATTACTTTCTTACGAAAGGTCATTCGTTAATATTCCAAACATATGAACCTAATAATTTAATCTAATGAAATTCACAAACAAACATAAAATAAAAGCCTACTAAAATAAAAGTGTACTTGCTAGGCAATGGGGATCCTTCCAAGGATTCACAAGCACACAACAAGAAAAGTCAAATGTAGAGGATAAAAGAAGCTCCATCTTATTTATCATCAATTGAAAATTACAATTGCAACCATTACAATGATTCTCCAATCTAACTTCTCACTACCAACCTATAAGATACTAAGATTACAAAATGAAGACTAAGACTCAAGATTACAAATGAAGGAGATAACACTCCTATTTATACAAAAGCTATGATAACAAACTCATAAATGTAGATCCACTATTCCCTCCTTTGACCCACATATTTCTCAACCAATGGTGACACATAACCCTATCCTCCATGATCTTCTCCATGAGGTCCATGATCTCCTCAAATTCGAATTTGAACATAGAGTGCCACATAAGGGTGCCTAGGAAGCTTCTTTTGTACCTACACATGTCAACAAACTCATTCTAATTGTTAGGTATAAGTATGAGCATATTATTTTCTAAAGTTTAACCACAAATCCACTTAAAAATGTTAAGAATTAATAAACTTTAGAAAATCATAGTTATAACCCAATGATGAGGTAAATGTAACGATGTGGAGGTGGAATGAAGGTGACATGAAGGTAATATGGAAGTAATGTGAAGGTACTGGTGAATAATGGAGTGAGAATAGGGACTATTTTGAGGCCCAACATACCCCCAAACTGAAGGTATTGCATGTCCTCATGCAATCTATTACATTAATTTTTGATATTTGAGCTTTGGCTTAAACTCTGCATGATATCATTTACTTAACTTTTGCAAAGTGTTTTTGATGAACTGCAACTTGGTTGGTTCTTGTATTTCAACCATATTTTGTTTGTTGCATTCAATTTTAATGTATGATCTTTACATATTGATAATGTGATTTTTATTGCAGAGTGTTTTTGTTGGAATGCATCATGGTTGGTTCTTGTGTGACAACCATGATTGTGTTGGCATCCAATTATCTTTTAAGTACTTTTTGAAAAGCCATTTATATGCTCATGATGATGTAATAGTAAATATATTTTGAAAGTAAGTGGGCTTTGAATGTGATATGAATGTTTTGAATGTTATATGAATGTGGCAACATATGAATGTGAATGTATTTCCCCCCCTCAGCTTATGGTTTTGGCAATTTGAAAAAATGACGAAAAGAAGTGAAGTTTTTTCCAAAAATTATCATTCTAACTTTTCAAGGAATTAAATGGTTAAAAGTTAGAAAATATCATACCTTAACTTACCCTTTCAAAAATGGATGAGAGCTATGTACGTGTGGCTGCAAAATTCTATTCATAGTCTTCTTTACTTGGTTGTGAAAATGGTGGATGAAATCGAAAAAGTGAATCTTTTATTGTTGTTGCATCTGCTGCTAAATCTGTTGCTGGATCTTCTGCTGAAAATGTATAAGGCTTGGAAGGTATAAAAAATTCAGAATTTACACTTTCCCCCCCAGCCTTATTTATTGACTTGTCCTCGAGTTATTTACATCAAAAACTGAAAAGTAATGAAAGTAATTCTACGTCCTCTGCTACAAAATGATTGGTCTTCAAGTCTTCAACGCTCATTGGCACAATTCTTGTCATGTGAATAAATGTTTCGGTGTCGAACATAAGAAGAAAATGTTAACTTAGTGGCCATTGATGGATGCCACTAGTCATCATGAGAGCTCCCATCTTTAATGTGGATGAGAGTTAAGATGCCCCGAACACATCTTTCTAAGTATGAATGAATTTGTTGTTGTCGAATACTTAGAAGATCCGATGAACAAGGGACATTGATGTATTCCCTTTGTTTATCGACCTGATAGCTTTCCCTTAAGGCATGCAAGCTTCAAGGTGTTTTTATAAAAATATTTAGACTCAAGGACTATGGACTCAATGGTGTATGGAAGGAAGTTTTTATTTGCAAGTGTAGGAAAAAGGAAACGGACAATGAATATGTAAAGTAAACCAAAAAAACTTGTAGATGAGCTTTGTTGGTTTTATTGGTGGGTTAGGATTGAATAAAATGTAATGAAGTGTATGTGGTAATGAAAAATGGATAATGAATCTTTCTGAAAAAGAAAATGGATAATGACTCTCAAATATAGCAAATCCGCTCCTTAATTCTGGACTGCCTGCTAAAATAGTTGAGTTTGACCAGCATTGACAAGCCACCTGTAGACGTCGAATTCAAGTGTGGATAGGTATTTCACCATCCTTGTAAATTTAGGAACAAACCCCAGCTCTTTGAATTTTTCTAATCTGTCGTGCAACATGTCAAACCATTAAGCTATTACAGGAAGTTGCAAGAACTTTTCTGGAAATTCTGTTTATGTTCATGGACTTGTTCTTTAGAATTTCTCATGAAATTTGTCGTTGGAAGACCCATTGTCATCGCAATGTAATCTCCTTACTAATCACTTGATTAACCTGTAACCTGCGAAAAAACTTGGTAGAAAGAAAACATAAGTGTGTTCAAGAAGAAATGGCCATTTCCTTCATGATTCTTACGCAAAAATTTTGTACCAAATAAAACAGATTAAGGACAATCAAAGTGTTTAAATTGAATCAATTCATGATATTAGTATCAACCCATTCTTAAATAAATAACCATGAAAAGTAAATTTACTCCATGTCTGTGTCAGATAACACGTGTGCATGGCGAAAAGCTTGGCATTATCGATTTGTTGTGTCCTGCAGATTAGTATGTTATAAAGCATACAACATTATGAAGTTGCCATTACCATTCAATTGAATAAATTTCATTTGCGCTGCGTGAATTCTGTGCAAAGTGTTTTTCTTTTTTTCTTTTTTTCTTTCTTTTTCTTTTTTTTCCTTTTCTTTTTTTTTCACCTGTACCAACTCTTGCAGTCTTAACCAATTCCTGTAATTCTCATGATTCTCTCAATTTGCATACCACCAAAGTTTTGTTTTATAAAATGCCAATATCCTTCACATGCCAATATTCACCCCTAAAATCCAACAACTGTCACAAAACACATAACAATTTTTATTATTTTTATTTTATATATATATATATATATATATATATATATATAGTTTAAATGATAACAAACATAACATAACAATAACAGTCATATCTAACAATATAAAACAATATATTAATACAATCATATATTATAACATAACAAACATAACAACAAATTACAATTAAAAATACATAAAAAACATAACAACAATTATATACAACAAATTACAATTAAATATAACAAATAACAACAAATTGCAACTATATTAATTAATACAATTATAACAACATATTAATATATTAATACAATTACTACATTAATACATTAATATATTAATACAATTTTAACAACATAACAAACATTAACTATAATAAGAAATTATAACTAAATACAAAAATAAATACAAATCAAAACTAAAAATGCAGAACAAAACGCAAAACATGGGATTGAAGGCATATGGAGGATTTTTGGTTGACGCAGGATAGGAACGGCCCTGCTACAAGAAGGATCGGCCCTGTCGACGACCAGATTGCAGTCCAGAATGCATAGTCAATACGCCAATCAGATTTGCGAGTCACCGATAGGTTCACGGAAGCAAGGATTACGCCTTGAAATAGCGGGATCACAATCTCTTCATTCCCGAGCTTGATCCAGCATTTTCATCGCTCATAGCTCGATGTAGCATTTCCGAGCTCATAACACAAAAGGCCCAATAGGGAAAGTCAATCTTGTCTGGCTTGCATGTTTGCGTTTTTCATATTCCTGTACTGCCTGCCATTGCGAGGCTACCAACAAAACTCTTGGCCTCTTTGAATTTACATAACAGCAGGTGTCATTTTCTTGTACTCCACCAAATAACAGAGTACAATAGTTGTGATGCATTCTTCAGAAGCCAAACTTCATCACGTCACAAGTATGTAGTGTCTCTAATTGGAACCAAATTGTTTAATGGTTCTAGTCGCAAGAACTAGGATATCCACAAATGCACTGAAAGAAGCACGAAGAAATCTAGCTTCCACTGCTGCAAACTAAACCAAAAGTTTCCGACCATTCAAAACCATATTCTTCTTCACTTTTTCAGGTTGTAACTCTTTGTCAACGGAAAGTGTTGTATAAAGCATGGACGCATTCTCTTCTGAAGCATATTTCGCTTACAAATCGCAAGAGAGAGGTTGCCCCATATCAGCAAATGAAACGGAAATCGCAGGTAGCATTTGGCATTTCTCTCCTTGCACTCCAATTTCTCACAATCGGGGTCAATTCCAAGCTCGACCAAATCAACCTCATTGCTTCTACTTCGACTTGCAGAACCAATAATTTTATCCACAATTCAGGTAGACGAAAAACCCAATAGTACATGGTAGATGATTCCTGTTTTCTCTAACCCCAACTGCCAACCACAGAAAGAATCCAGAGACAGGTTTTTTGTTAATAAAGGCTGATGCGTTGGACCAGACAAACAAGATCGTGAGGCCAAGTATGATAGCATGGCAAATAAGGGTCAATATATGATAACCAAGCCACTCAAATAGCAGCTAGATGACAGTAGCACCGATAAGAACACCTTCTAAAGTTTGCTTGTTCCTCCATAGTATTACATCGGGTGATTTTCCTCCTCGAAACAGCAAATAGACGGGCTTCTTGTGGTCAAAGAGACGTTTTATTGAAGATGCAATTGAAGAAGGCTCGGGTTTTTTTTTTTTTTTTGGATTTCTCATCATCTGAATTAGAAGAAGAGGAGACTTGCCCGGGAAGTTTATTGGTGACCTTCTCTAGCACACTGTCCAGAAAAGACACTGCCTCCTCTGGATGTTCTCCCATTTCGACTAATGAACGTCTTCTCATGGGAGGGCACAAAATCCTGTTTCTCTTTTGTCAGCTTCACTGTGAAGACAATTCCAACTGCGTGATGTATTGGAGAGTTGGACTGCTTTGTTCAGGCGGCACCAGTTTATTTTAATCATGCTCGCAATTTTAACATTCCTGTGTACCATCTATTTATACTTTGCTATAACTCTGGGGGCTGCATAGTCATGTTCTAGATTAAGTGGAATGTAGAAAGCTCTATTCTATTTGGGACAGATGAAAACTAGCATGCCTCGGAACGAAAAGTTGAAATCTTTTTTCTTTTTTCTTTTTTTCTTTTTTTTTTTGGTTACAGTGGACATCATTAGCAGGTTCGGAGCTAATGAGTTTCGTTTTAAGAATACACCCCTTGCTTCAATTCAAAACATCTTTGGAATGTTACAAAAATGTCGCTTTCCAATCTATTCTATTAACATCTAGCCATGAACTTTTAGATCATTTATTGGTGCAAGATTTTGTTACCCTCAAGTGTGGTTAGAAATTTTTTTCAATAGGAGTACAAATTTGTTCAATGGAAGTAAAAGAGTTTGATAAGAATTTTCTATATTTGAAATATGTGGGTTAAAGGAATAATACAATTCTTTACTTTGATTTGGTGTTATGGGCTGACATTTAGTGATTTAGATGCAGATTTGGTTTTGGGTGAAAATCAATTAAATTTCCGGCAATATTTTTTTATTATTCTTTAAATAATTCAATAGATTTTCTGATCTTCCTGATCGCTCGAAGCGCAAGAAGAGAGCATACTAATTACTTGAATTAATTTTACTTATGCAGGTTAGTGTGGATGGATAATAAACACAATAAAGATTTGCGATAAAACCTCGCATTGTCTATACTCTTTCTACAATGTCGCGAGGGCATTTAGACTCTCGAAAGACAAAGCTTTCTGATAATCAAGCTCCTGGCTTACCCGTGATACAGAAACAAGATATAGAAATGCAATGATGAAGCAGCTCTTACTGTGCCACTAAATTTATTCATTTATTCATGATATTTATTATTTTTTATTTTTGAAAATAAGACTAAAAATTTCTAACGAGCTCGTTTTATTTTCCTAATTTATTCTATCTAATTTGCTTGAAAGATTTTTTTATTTCCTAGGTAAAAGAATGCTTCCAATGAAGCCATCTACGGACTAAGAATTTGAAAATGCTCACATCAAGATTTAAAATTTTTGCCTTATGATTTGCAAGAACGTGAGTAACCTGTCTTATTTTTGGAGTTTGCACAAGGTTCTTTTGGAACCAGTCTTCAAGATTATTCTTTTTCTCCAAAAATTACCTGTTTAACATATTCAAATTTCTCATCCATAGATGAATTAGTAAGAAATGGGGGTTTTAAAAAGTGAATTTAAAACTAATTAAGTACGAAAATAAAAATAAATAATCTCAACTTAAACTCCTTTATGAAGATCCTATTGTCACCAGGTTTCACAAGTTAGTCCATAAAAAGAAATTGCAATAAAAATGACTTCCTAAGTCTATCTCTAAATCATCCTCCTCGGAAACAACGCCTAAATGTTTGGTCTAAAATGCGGATGAAAATTAGAGTTTCATTTACTATCAATCCGGGTAAGTAAACTTCGAGGATCATCCAATATATATGGACTTAGAGACAAACTAAACTAAGCTAGGTGAAGAAATACCAAAGCTCCCTTACAGGAGGTTGTTCATTAGGATCTCCAACACCTATTTAGTTATTTAATCAAAATTAAATCTAAATACATTGTGATAAGTGTAAGAAATATTAAGGCTCCCTTACAGGAGACTGTTCATTAATATTTCTAATCATTTTAATCAACAAACTATTTAAACTAACGAAATTAAAGCAATTAAATCTAATTCTGATTGATTGCATGAAATGTTAAAGCTCTCTTACAGGAGACTATTCATTTATATCTCAAGCATATAAATCAGAAACTTAAACTAATGAAATCAAACATTAAATAACAAATCAAATTCATTGAAGGAAACATTATTACTTTCTTACGAAAGGTCATTCGTTAATATTCCAAACATATGAACCTAATAATTTAATCTAATGAAATTCACAAACAAACATAAAATAAAATCCTACTAAAATAAAAGTGTACTTGCTAGGAAATGGGGATCCTTCCAAGGATTCACAAGCACACAGAAAGAAAATTCAAATGTAGAGGATCAAAGAAGCTCTGTCTTATTCATCATCAATTGCAAATTGTAATTGCAACCATTACAATGATTCTCCAATCTAACTTCTCACTACCAACCTATAAGATACTAAGATTACAAAATGAAGACTAAGATTACAAATGAAGGAGATAACACTCCTACTTATACAAAAGCTATGATAACAAAATCATAAACGTAAATCCACTATTCCCTCCTTTGACCCACATATTTCTCAACCAATGGTCATACATAACCCTATCCTCCATGATCTCCTCCATGAGGTCCATGATCTCCTCAAATTCGAATTTGAACATAGAGTGCCACATAAGGGTGCCTAGTAAGCTACTTTTGTACCTACACATGTCAACAAACTCATTCTAATTGTTATGTATAAGTATAAGCATATTATTTTCCAAAGTTTAACCACAAATCCACTTAAAAATGTTAAGAATTAATAAACTTTGGAAAAGCATAGTTATAACCCAATGATGAGGTAAATGTAATGATGTGGAGGTGGAATGAAGGTGACATGAAGGTAATATGGAAGTAATGTGAAGGTATTGGTGAATAATGGAGTGAGAATAGGGACTATTTTGAGGCCCAACAAATGGTTTGAAGAAATGCATCGAAGTTAATATGGATGGTTTAAAGAAAGGCATGGAAGCTAAGATGGATGGCTTGAAGAATGGTATGGAAGCTAAGATGGAGGGCATGGAAGCTAAGATGGACGGTATAGAATATTTGAAGAAAGACATGGAAGATTTGAAGAAAGACATGGAAGGTTTGAAGGAAGGTTTGGCAAAGTTGCTACAAGAAAATCTTTCTAATGGCGAAAAGGTAGTAGAGGAAACACATGATGAGAACAAAATAAATGTTAATCACGATTTCATAGACTTTAATGTTGGAATTAAGACCCATCATATTCCAAATAGAGATATGAGGAAGTTTGATTGCAAGGATCTGATAACTTGGATACTACAAATGGAGCAATACTTTGAGCTCCATAATACGCAAAACACACAAAAGGTATGCATTGCAACTTTATATTTAGAACAAAATCAGTTTGTATAGTATTGATGCCTTTTTTCTCATAAACCACTAGTCACATGGTAAATTTTTACGGAGGAAATGATAACACATTAGGAGGATACAAAATGCAACATCTTATTTAGCCAATTGATAAATCTCAAACAAAAGGGTTAATAATGGAGCACATTGAGGACTTCCAAAAATGGAATATAAGGGTAAATAATATTCTAGAGGAACATAGGATTGATGTCGTCATAGGTACTCTAAAGGATAACATCCAACATGAGGTTCGCCTTTGGGAACCTGATACATTGGACAAGGCATTCAGGTTGGCAAGAAAAATTGAAAGAAAAATTATGGCGATAAGAAAGCCTACCACTCACAACTATAAAGATGGAAGAGTTGCTACTCCTAGACTGCCACAACCTACAAGGTCGACGTCACAACAATTGGAAGAAAAAAATGCAAAAGGGCTTTGCTATAGTTGTGATAGCAAATACACTAAAGGTCATAAGTGTGCTTAGAAGAAATTATTTTACATAGATTGCGAAGAGGAGGAAGAAAAGGAACAAGAAACTTCAAAAGAAGAGGATATGCACCAGGAACCAATCCTGGAGAAAGAAGAAATGAATCCGACCATATCCTGTAATGCATTGGCATGAATTACCACTCCTCAAACTCTCAAGATAGAAGGAAATATCAAGAAGAAAATTGTAATATTGCTTATTGATTAGGGTAGTACCCATAATTTTATTCATTGTAAGTAGCCAAGGAATTGGATTGCTTCCTATACCTAGCGCAAGAGTGTCAAGTGATGGTGGTAAATGGAGGAACTATAAATTGCTTTGGAAAGTGCCATAATATCAAGCTAGCCATGGGGGAATATGCATTGAATAGTCCAATGTTTTCCATTCTATTAGTCTCTTGTATCCACAGTATCACTAGGTGACTATGGATTTTCCACAAGCAACTAAAGATAACATTTCCTGCCTATTAGCTATCTTTAGAAATCGCACTGCCTTCATTATCCTCAATAAGCCTTTTTCACTATATTTCATCTCTGCCTTCTCAAAACACCTTCCTACTCCTAAAAGACTCTTATTTGGGCTTAAATTCCCTTATTTTCATCATCTTCCCTGCCCAAAGGCCTCATTCCATCTTTCCCTCCACTTTCCTTTCAAAAACCCCCACTAAAACCCTCACCATCAGCGCCTTCCTTCATTTCATCAAAACAATGTAAAAGATTCTCTTTTACATTATTTTAAATCAAAATATAAAACTTTCGGGACCTTTGACTTATATTAAAAACTTTGTTTTTAATATAAAACTCGTGCTCCTAATGCTTTTTAAACCCTGCCCCATTATAAACACTAAAGACTCATGCTTTAATGATTTAACCCCCATATACATTAAAACTCGCTTATATTTTTACCGGGGCCCCTTTTCATTAAAGCCCCCGCATCCATATGACCCTTTCCCTTTAAATAAAGCATTTTACAATTATTTTTATTGAACTTGGGCCCTGATATTCATTAAATCTCGCTCCCCATTTAAACCCCGTCATCTGTCCATCCGGGCCCCACCTCTGAACCTGCCCGTCCTCCCCGATCTCTCGGCCACCGTTGATCTACGTCCTCGAGATCCAACGGCCCGCAGTGCTCATCGCAAATTTATGTGTGTAGGGGTTAACGTTTCCAAAACACGTGAAATTGATGGTATTCCCCCACCACATGTTGACCGATATATGGAATCGCACGCCTCCACCCAAAACCATTACCACCTCCTCGACCGTGCGAAAAACCACCTCCCCTCTCGTGAAAACCGCCATCTTCTTTCTTGCCAAATTAACACCGCCTCCTCCGGTTCAAAAGTTCTGAAGCCCTGTGGCTTTGGAACAAAGCCCCGATCCGCTATTCATCTCCTCTGCAACGCTCTAAAGCCCGAAAAACCCCAAATAAGCACAAAAAATCCCTCCCGATGCAAGTTTTAAATTAACTTTCTTGTTTTATGTGCAGGTTTAATGGCGAAAATGCAAGAAATGGAATTTTAAGGTCCCAACATAGTTTTTTATGGGCTCCCTGGGTGACGATCCAGAGACTTATCCCACTTTAGAAGGACCGAAGACATAAAATCAAGCATAAATCCCAATGAATCATGATCATTGGTGATTAATCAAGCCCTCCAATAGCAAAAGAATACCTCCCTGCACAGTAAATACAGACAGAGGCACGAGCACAGGAAGATCAAAGTCAAAACAAAGAAAAGAGATGAGTACATAGGGTTAATGATTAATTCAGAGGTTAAAACACAAATTAAGGTATTAGTCATAAACCAAGGATAAAGGCAGAATTCAAGGATAAGGCAGTAAAGCAGAAAGATTAAAGGATAAATCAATTAAAAAGGGCCTAAAATAAAGCTTAAGGAATAAACATAGGCAGATTCGAATAATCAGATCACTGCATTTACTTCTTCAGAAACACATCTAGACACCTACAGCATGTTTTCTTTCAATAATAACATCAGCAGTTATTACAAACAGTCAAAGATATTTCTCATCTACCTAGAAGTTATTGAAAAAGTTATTGAGAAGACCTTAAATTCAAACATTTCCAGAAATTAGCTCAAACAATTAAGTTAGGAGTTATTGTTATAGTGAGTCACTTTTAGATATTTTACCTTGGGCCTTGCTTGGTCTCAAAGGTCAAAAAAACTCATTAACTCTGTAATAAATTACATCTGAAACCCTAGCTTAGGATCACCTTCTCATTTTGCAGATAAATAATGCATGAATGATTCATTTCTAGTGTTGGTTGGTTGGCTAGTTGGTGGACTGATTAGTTGCAGAGCTAGTTGAGGATTGCTAGGATGGATTTGAGATAGCTCTGAGTTGCAGAGATCTCTTGTACATGGAGTAATGTAATTTTTTTGAACATCAGTAATACAAACATGTTCACAGGATTCTTGAGCTATGTTAATGGTGAATTTTTCCTTTTATTTTCCATTCTGTCCATTATTTCTCTGATAAAATAATAGAAATTTTAGATTAGGATTTGCTATCTTGGCACCCTAATTCTGTTTTCCTTCTTTATCTTAATGTTTTCTTCTACAAGGTCTAATTGGAGAGTTCTTAATTTCTCTCTGGTTCCACCTAGCTTGTTGTCTTGGAAATTATTTAATAGTGTCAAGCCAAAGAATTCTATGGTATCCCTTGTACTTTGGTGTAGCTTGAAACGTTTTTTTTTAAGGCATTTCTTTGAAGTATACTTAGTAGAGTCTAAACCAGGGAAGTATATGGTATGCGTTGTCCTCTCATCTGCCTCAAATGGTTGCTTTGAAGGTCTTTAGAGTGTTTATTTAAAGAAGATATGTTTAGCTTGTTCTTTAGCTGCACTCACTGTTATCTTAAATGTTTTTTTTGTCTGAAAATAATCCTAGGATTGTTGGATTGTTGTCTTAAAGGTTTGCTTATTAAAGTCTGGCCAAGAATTCTATGGTATGCCCTGTCCTTTGGTTTGTCTCCAACAGTTACCTAAAAGGATTTTCTTATTGAAGTAGAGTTAAAATATTCTTAACTGACTTTTAGTTTTGCTGCCTTCACAACTTATTGTCATTTCATATGTCATCTAATCTAAGAGATCCACTTGATATAGTTAGCTTGCCCTATGAAAACCCTTGCAAATTTGAATTAAATCCTTTTATGACTCCATAGCCCAATGGATTAATGTTTCTCATGGTCTATCTACTCAGCTGAAACACTCCTTCAATTAATCACACCATTTGACCTATCAACCTATCAATCAATCAATCAAAACAAACAAGTCCATAGAAATTCATAACTAGCCTAATATCATAAAACAAGAGCATAAAGACATATCATCTATAAAAAATTACATAGAGAGATCCCTCTCTGAGTCCAGGAAGGCTAGGTCCTAGGATTCCAAAGTGGTTCTGATGTGGTTCCCTGTAGAGTTTTTTCTTGCCAATCTTGCAAATCACGGGAAGCCAACATAGTGGTGACCATACTGGAGAATACTGAGTAATAAACAGCAAAATATAAACTCAAAAACTCAGAAAACCTCCTTTTTAACTTAGATGAATCAAGTGTTAGCCAAGAATGGTATCTGGTTGTTGATGGTGGACAACAGCCAACCATAAAAAAAAATTAAAAATCCTCCACTTGGTGACTCCACTGGTTTTTAGTAGGCCTGCTGACTCCACTGGTTTTCCATAGACTCCACTGGGAAAATCATTTTATCATTAAACATCAACAGAACTCAGTCAAGAATACTTTTTGGATTAAGTATTTATTTTATAGAGTAGTTTGTGTCTTAAGACTGTTATACCTTTCTTTTAAACTTTCTGATTCTTGGGTCCAGTTCTGGCTTCTGGAAGAATCTGTAACAGATCCCATCCAGACCCAAATCCTCCTGCAATAGTTGACAATCCTGAAAGCATCCTTAGGAAATATCCTAGATCTAAAAATTCAATTGTTGGCATATCAATTCACAAACTAAGTTCCTTACCTAAAAACCTTAAGGACTTGCAGAATGTTTGGTTGTTGATGGTGAACAACAACCTGCCTCAAGAAAGTTGAAATCTTCTACCTGGTGACGCCACAGCTCTCAGTAAGCCTAAAGACTCCACTGATAGAAGAATCTAGACTAGTTGTGAAGATGCAATGATCCTTTTCTTTGATTGATTAAACAAAATGACAAGATTTCTGGCAGACCCTTTATCTAGTGAAGTTTTAAATCAGTTATCAGAATTTCAGCTTGATGAAGATCTCCTAGAGGTTGTTTTTCTCATTTTGGAGTCAAGCAGATTGAAGCCAGAAGCTAAGAAATTTTTTCTGGAGATAGTGGTCGAAATATATGAAACTGATATTGAACTTTTAAATTCTCAAATTCAGTCATACACATTCCAGGATCTAAAGAGTTCTTGGAGAGTCTTCCTTCCCCTAAACAAGAGGAAATTGTACTACCTCTTGACTTACATGACAAGGATGATGGCACTTTCAAGTCCCAGACTGAAGATGTAGTTTCAAGGCTTGATATTGGGGATACAACTGACCAACTAGTCATTGAAGGCCTAAAAGCAAAAATTTTACATCATGCTTTTATTGATCCTATATCAGATTACATGGAGGTTTATAAAGATCAAATACATCAAAAGTTTCCACAACATATGATAACTTTGGTTATAAGGACACATAATCAAGTTATGTTGTTGTTTTTCTTGACAAGCTTTCAATTTGTCCACCTATTTTTGCTATTGTTTAACTGCCTGCACTGGCATTATTGCATCATTTAGAACAACAGAAATTTCAATAGAGTAGAGTAGATAGGAGTGAAAATAAAGCTCAAAACTTTGAGCACCTTCTCAATTTTTAGTTTAAGATTCCTTACAATTTCAGTTTCAGCATAGTTTTGGTTTTACCATTCAAACTTTCAAAGTGTATCAACAGTTTCTGTCAGAATTTTGCAACACATATTTCAGTGGTAGTTCCAGCTCAGGATACAATGTGCAAACTAGGCTGACTAGGCAAGCATGAAAAGTTTGATAACCTATGGAAAGATCCTTGCATCATTCATTCTACAAGAAAAAGCTGGACTAGGTTAAAGCCCGAAGTGAAGGCCATAATCCTAGTCTTATAAAATTTAAAGAAAGAAAGAAAAGAATAAAAGAGGGCAAATAAAAGAAAAGGTAAAGTCCCATACCAAAAAATAAGAATTCTGAAAGTGTGCAAGTCCAAATTCCACTACTTTTGAGAAAGTAAGTCTTGTTCATCCATACAGCTTAATCATGGCTGAACAAATTTAAACTGATTGCTGATAAGTTAGAAATGAAGATTTGTCAAACTATTTAAACTTGGATTATCAGTAGACAAGGTTAGGAAAAGATATTGGTTCCCAAAGAACAAATCTGAACCAAAGAGAAAAGAGAGGGATGAATGACAACTTCCAAATTGTAGTCCTCAAGTTTTTAGTTTTACTCTTTGAAAAATAAAATCTGCGTGCAGCTTGTCTTAAAATGCCACAAATCATGAAAAATCAAACTGGTTAATCTTGATTTGGTCATGTTTTTAATTTCTTGTTGATAGATTAGAGAATGAAAATATGTCAAACTGTTTAATCTTGAAAGATAAGTAGATTAGGTAGAGAATAAAAGAACTCATTAGTCTAATTTGAACCTTTGGAGGATATAAGTGTAAAAGTAGATAGCTTTTTCTTTCAAAAAGAAAAATTATGTTAAAAGGTTTGCCAATTTAAATGCACCCAAATGAAGAAAAAATGCTAGAAAAATATGATGGGTAGGTAGGGTTGAGTTGAAGCAATCATGTTGTTTCAGATTTTAGAGATCACAGCTTCAAATAACACTAGCAAATCAACAAATTGAAGAAGAGAAATATGCCAAGTACAATCAAGGCATTGGTCTACAAATTCCAAAGATTTGATCTCTAAGGTTCTTGACACCTCCTAAAGGAGCTGCCCTCCCCAGTTGGAGCCACTGTTAGTCTCCTGTATTCACAGTATCACTAGGTGACTATGGATTTTCCACAAGCATCTAAAGATAGCATTTCTTGCCTATCATCTATCTTTAGAAATCTCACTGCCTTCATTATCCTCAATAAGCCTTTTTCACTATATTTCATCTCTGCCTTCTCAAAACACCTTCCTGCTCCTAAAAGACTCTTATATGGGCTTAAATTCCCTTATTTTCATCATCTTCCCTACCCAAAGGCCTCATTCCATCTTTCTCTCCACTTTCCTTTCAAAAACCCCCACTAAAACCCTCACCATCATCTCCTTCCTTCATTTCATCAAAACAATGTAAAAGATTCGCTTTTACATTGTTTTAAATCAAAATATAAAACTTTCGCAAAAACCGCCATCTTCTCTTCCGCCAAATTAACACCTCCTCCTTCGGTTCAAAAATTTTGAAGCCCTGTGGCTTTGGAACAAAGCCCTGATCCGCTATTCACCTCCTCTACAATGCTCTAAAGCCCGAAAAAAACCCAAATAAGTGCATAATACTTTGTGGATTAAGTACTTATTTTACAGAGTGGTTTGTGTCTTAAGACTGTTATACCTTTCTTTTAAACTTTCTGATTCTTGGGTATAGTTCTGGCTTCTGGAAGAATTTGTAAGAATTTGTACCAGATCCCATCCAGACCCAAATCCTCTTGCAATAGTTGACAATCCTGAAAGCATCCTTAGGAAATATCCTAGATCTAAAAATTCAATTGTTGGTAGATCAATTCACAAACTAAGTTCCTTACCTAAAAACCTTAAGGACTTGCAGAATATCTGGTTGTTGATGGTGAACAACAACCTGCCTCAAGAAAGTTGAAATCTTCCACCTGGTGACTCCACAACTCTCAATAAGCCTAAAGACTCCACTGATAGAAGAATCTAGACTAGTTGTGAAGATGCAATAATCCTTTTCTTTGACTGATTAAACAAAATGACAAGATTTATGGCAGACCCTCTATCTAGTGAAGTTTTAAATCAGTTATCAGAATTTCAGCTTGATGAAGATCTCCTAGAGGTTGTTTTTCTCATTTTTAAGTCAAGCAGATTGAAGCTAGAAGCTAAGAATTTTTTTCTGGAGATAGTGGTCGAAAGATATGAAACTGATATTGACCTTTTAAATTCTCAAATTCAGTCATACAAATTCCAGGATCTAAAGAGTTCTTGGAGAGTCTTCCTTCCCCTAAACAAGAGGAAATTGTACTACCTCTTGACTTACATGACAAGGATGATGGTACTTTCAAGTCCCAGACTGAAGATGTAGTTTCAAGGCTTGATATTGGGGATACAACTGACTAACTAGTCATTGAAGGCCTAAAATCAAAAGTTTTACATCATGTTTTTATTGATCCTATATCAGATTACATGGAGGTTTATAAATATCAAATACATCAAAAGTTTCCACTACATATGATAACTTTGGTTATAAGGACACATAATCAAGTTATGTTGTTGTTTTTCCTGACAAGCTGCCAATTTTTCCACCTATTTTTGCTACTGCTTAGCTGCCTGCACTGGCATTATTGCATCATTTAGAACAACAGAAATTTCAGTAGAGTAGAGTAGATAGGAGTGCAAATAAAGCTCAAACACCTTCTCAGTTTTTAGTTTAAGATTCCTTACAATTTCAATTTCAGCATAGTTTTGGTTTTACCATTCAAACTTTCAAAGTGTATCAACAGTTTTTGTCAGAAGTTTGCAGCACATATTTCAGTGGTAGTTCCAGCTCAGGATACAATGTGCAAACTAGGTTGACTATGCAAGCATGAAAAGTTCGATAACCTATGGAAAGATCCATGCATCATTCATTATACAAGAAAAATTTGGACCAGGTTAAAGCCCGAAGTGAAGGCCATAAGCCTAGTCTAATAAAACAAAAAGAAAGAAAGAAAAGAATAAAAGAGGGCAGATAAAAGAAAAGGTAAATTCCCATACCAAAAAATAAGAATTCTGAAAGTGTGCAAGTCCAAATGCCACTACTTTTGAGAAAGTAAGTCTTGTTCATCCATACAGCTTAATCATGGCTGAACAAATTTAAACTGATTACTGATAAGTTAGAAATGAAGATTTGTCAAACTATTTAAACTTGTCTTATCAGTAGACTAGGTTAGGAAAAGATATTGGTTCCCAAAGAACAAATCTAAACCAAAGAGAAAAGAGAGGGATGAATGACAACTTCCAAACTGTAGCCCTCAAGTTTTTACTTTTACTTTTTGAAAAATAAAATCTGTGTGCAGATTGTCTTAAAATGCCACAACTCATGACAAATCAAACTGGTTAATCTTGATTTGGTCATGTTTTTAATTTCTTGTTGATAGATTAGAGAATGAAAATATGTCAAATTTTTTAATCTTGACAGATAAGTAGATTAGGTAGAGAATAAAAGAGCTCATCAGTCTAATCTGAGCCTTTGGAGGATATAAGTGTAGAAGTAGATAGTTTTTTATTTCAAAAAGAAAAATTATGTTCAAAGGTTTGCCAATTTAAATGCACCCAAATGAAGAAAAAATGCTAGAAAATTATGATGGGTAGGTAGGGTTGAAGCAATCATGTTGTTTCAGATTTTAGAGATCACAGCTTCAAAGAACAACAGCAAATCAACAAATTGAAGAAGATAAATATGCCAAGTACAATCAAGGCACTGGTTTACAAATTCCATAGATTTGATCTCTGAGGTTCTTGACACCTCCTAAAGGAGCTGCCCTCCCCAGTTGGAGCCACTATTAGTCTCCTGTATTCACAATATCACTAAGTGACTATGGATTTTCCACAAGCATCTAAAGATAGCATTTCCTGCCTATCAGGTATCTTTAGAAATCTCACTGCCTTCATTATCCTCAATAAGCCTTTTTCACTATATTTCATCTCTGCCTTCTCAAAACACCTTCTTGCTCCTAAAAGACTCTTATATGGGCTTAAATTCCCTTATTTTCATCATCTTCCCTACCCAAAGGCCTCAGTCCATCTTTATCTCCACTTTCCTTTCAAAAACTCCCACTAAAACCCTCACCATCAGCTCCTTCCTTCATTTCATCAAAACAATGTAAAAGATCCTCTTTTACATTGTTTTAAATCAAAATATAAAACTTTTGCAAAAACCACCATCTTCTCTCCCGCCAAATTAACACCAACTCCTCCGGTTCAAAAGTTCTGAAGCCCTGTGGCTTTGGAACAAAGCCCCGATCCGCTATTCACCTCCTCTGCAACGCTCTAAAGCCCGAAAAAAACCCAAATAAGCACAAAAAAGCCCTCCCGATGTAGGTTTTAAATTAATTTGTTTGTTTTATGTGTAGGTTTAATGGTAGAAATGCAATAAAAGGCATTTTAAGCTCCCAAAATAGTTTTCGATGGGCTCCCTTGGTGACGATCCAGAGACTTATCCCACTTTAAAAGGACCGAAGACACAAAATCAAGCATATATCCCAATGAATCATGATCATTGGTGATTAATCAAGCCCCCCAACAGTAGAAGAATACCTCCCTGCACAATAAATACAGACAAAGTCACAAGCACAGGAAGATCAAATTCAAAACAAAGGAAAGAGATGAGTACACAGGGTTAATGATTAAGTAAGTGGTTAAAACACAAATTAAAGGGATTAGTCATAAACCAAGGATAAAGGCATAATTCAAGGATAAGGTAGTAAAGCAGGAAGATTAAAGGATAAATCAAGTAAAAAGGGCCTAAAACAGAGCTTAAAGAATAAATAGAGGCAGATCAACACAAAGGAAGATTCGAATAATCAGATCACTGCATTTACTTCTTCAGAAACACATCTGGACACCTACAACATGTTTTCTTTCAATAGGAAAATCAACAGTTATTACAAACAGTCATAGATATTTCTCATCTACCCAGCAGTTATTGAAAAATTTATTGAGAAGGCCTTAAAGTCAAACATTTCCAGACTTTGGCTCAAACAGTTAAGTTAGGAGTTATTGTTACAGTGAGTCACTTTCAGATATTTTACCTTGGGCCTTGCATGGTCTCAAAGGTCAAAAAAATCATTAACTTTGTAATAAATGACATCTGAAACCCTATCTTAGGATCACCTCCTCATTTTGCAAATAAATAATGCATGAATGATTCATTTCTAGTGTTGGTTGGTTGGCTAGTTGGTGGACTGATTAGTTGTTGAGCTAGTTGAGGATTGCTAGGTTGGATTTGAGAAAGCTCTGAGTTGCAAAGATCTCTTGTACATGGAGTAATGTAACTGTTTTGAACATTAGTAATACAAGCACGTTCACAGGATTTTTGAGCTATGTTAGTGGTGAAGTTTTCCTTCTTTGTCAATGTTATCCTTCTGTTTTCCATTCTGTCCATTATTTCTCTGATAAAAGAACAAAAATTTTAGATTAGGATTTGCTATCTTGGCACCCTAATTATGTCTGCCTTCTTTATCTTAATTTTTTCTTCTACAAGGTCTGATTAGACAATTCTTAATTTCTCTCTAGTTCCACCTAGCTTGTTGTCTTGGAAATGATTTAGTAGAGTCAAGCCAAAGAAGTCTATGGTATGTCTTGTCCTTTGGTGTAGCTTGAAACATTGTTTTTTAAGGCCTTTCTTTGAAGTATACTTAGTAGAGTCTAAACTAGTGAATTCTATGGTATGCCCTGTCCTCTGTGTAGAAATTTTCTGAATAAAGAAGATTTATCCACCGAGATTATCCTGATCACATATCAATTCAAATTCATATGCAACACATAATCTCTTCCACTCAGATCATCACACATGCGGAAATAAAACAAGCGGTATGCGATCAAAAGATCATCAAAACATCACACACATTACACAGTATGTATGGGGAAATCTTATAGCTGAAAACCCCTCAGCTATTGTGTATATTATAATGGAGAGAACATGTAACAGTACATAGTACAATACTCCTCACAAGTACTCAGTACTATCTCATTAAGTTACACACAAACTAGCTTGGTTTTGAACAAGTCACAGGTTCAAAACTCATCCACTAATTACCTGCCTCTATTGCGCAATCAAGGCTGGTCTTATGAGAGATTCAAGGTTTGAATATCCTTGGCTTGATAGTGCAATCCTCATGGGAAATTCCTCCAAGTGTGGTGCAAATCTCATGCACAACTGATGTCACAACTGATAGCTATCTCAACCCTTTCATCTACCTCTTTCACTGGTCTCCACTGAACTGTCCATGCACTGTAGTGAACTGATGTGTTCTTGAGTCGAATAATGAGTTAATAATTAGTGAATTAAATAATATTTAATTCACTCCACTCATTAATAGTTGATTAGCTAGTTAAACTAATCTCAACTAGTTCAACTAAGTTAAACCGAACACAACTCCACCAACTGTCTCATCAACTCCACCAAACTTCTGCCACTGAAGTCCTAACTGAAGTCAACCATGCATGAGATCACCAAACCCCTAGGAATAGTGTAATTCCTTTGTCAGATGCATGAGCCACTTCTGTAGCTCGAACTGAAGTGCTTCAAGAGAGTAAACTGAAGTTTAGAGTCCAAATATTATTAAGGGTAAATAATATTTGACTTTTCTATTTTTAGGATAGGAAGTCTAAAAATAGACTTCGACCTAAATGTCTAAAAATAGAGGTCCATCTATTTTTACCAACATGACCAATACTCCAAGAATAACATACTGCAACCCCTCGACCATGCTCCATATGTCTAAAAATAGACATAGTCTAAAAATGGACTTTGCGCCAAAAATAGCTTGCGGGCCCACTTAGTGAAGGCGACTTCATTTCACTAAGCTCCATCATCTTGCTGCATTTTCAACACTCCCTCTCAGCAAGATATGGATTATCAGCAACCCCTATCCTGCCTCTGTGGAATTCGAACTTGCTCCTGGTGAGCGCCTTCGTCAGGATGTCGGCATCCTGATCCTCCGTGGGAACATATGAAAGCATCATGATTCTCCGTTGAACACAATCTCTGATATGATGGTACCTAATGTCGATGTGTTTGGATCTATCATGAAATACTGGATTAGCCGAGAGTTTAATGCAACTCTGGTTATCACAATAAATCATTGTAGGCTCCAAATGCAACCCGAACAATCCAACGAGGATCTTCCTCATCCAAATAGCCTCGCATGCAGCCAAGCTAGCTGCCATGTACTCGGCCTCTGCTGAACTGAGTGCCACGGATCTCTGCTTCCTGCTGTACCAGGAAACTGCTGTCGACCCAATGCCGAAAACTCCTCCAGATGTGCTCTTCCGGTCCGTTGGACTCCCTACCCAATCTGCATCGGGAAGGAAGAAAAAAGCTTCGCTCCATCCTCCTGTCTGTACCATAGACCATATCCCGATGTGCCACTAAGATAACGCAATACATGCTTTCCTGCCTTCCAAAAGAGCTTGGTAGGCTTAACCATAGCTTGTGAAAGCTGGTTAACTGCATAGCATATATCGGGTCGTGTATTGACCAGATACATAAGCGACCCCACCAACTGTCGATAGACAGTGGCATCCACTACCTCCGCTGAAGTAGCATCCTCCTTTCTCCAACCACCAGGAAGAGGAGTGTCAACAGGCTTGCAGCCTTGCATGTTGAACCTCTCCAGAATCTCCCGGGCATACTTGCCCTGAGAAACAAACAGTCCTCCGCTGTGCTACCAAATCTCCAATCCCAGGAAATAATGAAGGATGCCCAAGTCCTTCATCTCAAACTCTCGTGCAAGATCCTCCTTGCATGAAAGTATCAACTGCTCATCGCCTGTCAAAATCAGATCATCTACATACAGTACGATGATCAACAGCTTCCCCTCCACCACAATTTGGTACAGGTTAGGATCCGCCTCACTCTTGGAGAATCCAAGCCCGGTGAAATAGCTGTCTATCCGAGTGTACCAAGCACGAGGTGCTTGCTTCAGCCCATACAGTGCTCTCTTGAGTCGGCACACATGCGACTCACTGCTGAAGATCTCAAAACCTTCAGGCTGCTCTATGTACACCTCCTCCTCAATAACTCCATTGAGGAACGCAGTCTTCACATCCATCTGATGAATGTGCCACCCCATCTGCGCTGAGAGAGCAAGGATCATCCATATGGAAGAGTACCTTGCGACAGGTGCAAAGGTCTCCTCATAGTCAATCCCCTCGATCTGTGAAAAGCCACGGGCGAAAAATCTCGCCTTGTACTTCTCCACACTCCCGTCAGCTGCCTGCTTCACCTTGTAGATCCATTGCGAACCCACCACTGATTTCCCCTCCGATCTTGGGACAATCTCCCATGCACTGTTTCTGATGATTGAATCATATTCTTCAATCATGGCATCTACCCATGCGGGTTCCTCCACAGCTTCCTCAAAAGAGGATGGCTCCGTCATGACACATTGACTCACAAGAGCCATGTATCTAGTGTACCGATCCGGTGACTTCCTCTGTCTGCGCTGTGCTGTAGGTGGTCCTACAACCTTTTCTGCATCTCAAGCTACCCGATTCTGCTTAGCCAGTGCGCTCAGCCATAGTCGGTTGGCGCTGCATGGGTAGTTTCTTCCACCTCCTGAACTTCCTCTTGTGGCTGATCCACATCCGGAAGCTCCTCCTTAGTAACTAACGGCTCCTCATCTGCATGCAAGTGTGGCTCCCTCTCAAGCGAACACTGCATGGCTTTATCCTCCTGAAACTTGATATCCCATCACACAACAATCTTGCGACTGTCTGGAAAATACACCAGATAGTTGTGAGGTGTATCAGTGTACCCCACAAATATTCCAACCTCTGTGGTCGGATCCAGCTCCTTTCTGGCATCCTTCGTCACATGCATGTAGACAGGCGAGCCAAACATTCTCAGATAGAAATATCGGGCCTCTTGCAGGAAACGCACTCCTCGGTGTACTCATGCCAGAACCTTGTGAGGACAGCGGTTCTGCACACCTTGCTGGCTGTATTGCATGCCTCAGCCCACAAGTGAAGGGGTAGGTACGATCATGCAACATCGCTCGATGCGAGCACCCACGATAGTTACGTTTCTTCGCTCGGCCACCCACTTGGATTACTGGCATGGGTTATGAGTCATGATGAGCTCTCTCGAAATCCCTTCTACTGGCACAAGGTATTTGAATTGGTAGGATGAATTCCACCACCATTGTCGCTCCTAAGAGCCTTCACATGCTTCCCCGATTCCTTCTCAACCAGTGCCTTGAACTCACAGAACTTTGAGTATGTCTCGCTCTTCTTCTGCATGAAGAAGATCCAACACTTCCGAGAGAAATCATCAACAAATATCACATAGTACTTGTGCTTTGTTGTCAAAGCTACTGAGAAAGGTCCACACATGTCTGTGTGGATTCTCTCAAGGACCGTCGTGGCGCGACTATCCTTCTCGTGAAAAGTGGCTTTCACAAATTTTGCCAAGGTACACCCCTTGCATTGATCTGACTGCGCAAGAGTGCCCTTAGGAAGCCCAGTATAAATCTGCTGCAGTATCTTCAAAGCTCCATGGTGAAGGTGGCCCAATCTCCAGTGCCACAGCTCGCCATCATCCCAGCTCACCACTTCTCCCGCTGCCCACACACAATTGCTCTTTCATGCATCTACTTACAGCTTGATATTGATAAGGTTCTTGACTCGAACCCCTATCTTCGGGTCTCTCCAGTAAAGTCTCCCTTTGCATAGGAAGGTTTTTCCTTCGCAAACCACATGATACCCCTTGTCTTCCAACATGTCGAGAGATCGGAGTTCTTCATCTGGAACATGCAAAACTTTCGCCCGGTAGGAAAGGTTGCAGGACTCCTCACGAAAATGGTACCGGTACCGATTGCACTGTATCTACCATCATCGCCCATCTCGATGTGCACTCCAAGATCTTTTCCCTCCAGATCTGAAAACAGATCTCGATCTCTGGTCATGTGAAATGACGCACCACTGTCCAAGAACCATACTGATCCCGCCACACTTGAAACCAAGCATGCGATCAGTGAAAAATCCAGTTCGAATTGAGAAGCCAATGCCTCTCCCCCTGCAGATCCCGCAACCTTCTTATTTTTCTTCTTCTGCGGACAATTTGTGGCATAGTGTTCGTGCTGGTGACAGTGAAAACACTTCACCTTGGACATGTCTTGCTTCTTGCCTTTCGCACCAGACTGAGAAGCCTTCTCCTCTCTTCACTGTTTGGCGACAAGCGCAATTTCTTATGAGAGATACCTTTGATGAAGATCTGTCCCTGGTAGTCCTCCTGATCTCCTCTTGCATGAGATCCGACCATAGTCGCTCCCATCCCGGAAACTTCTCCCGACCATTGACACTATCCTGATAGGAGTGCCAAGCCTTCGGAAGACCAAGGAGAGCCAGGTCCACCATGTCCTCATCTTCGACAGTCACCCCCACACTTCCTAGCTCATCTCTGCACTGAGTGAACTTCGTGAGGTATTTTGCGATGCTGTTGCCTTTCTCCATCTTGATGTTTGAGCTTATCTTTGAGTGCCGGCTTCCTTTGGTGTCACTCTTACTGGAATAGATGCAGCCAATGCTTTCCACATTAAATATGGAGAATCTTTTCCATGCAGGCTGGATACAATGTGATCCTTTACGCCCTCCAATAGAATCCTTCGACATTTCGCCATCTTCTTTTGCAAAGATTCGACTTCAGCAGGATCAGTGGGCTTTTGGACATCCGTATCTATGAACTCCTTCAGTCCATTATCTTCTAATACTACCTCCATGCGATCTTTCCATGCAACATAATTCGAACTGCCTTCAAGAGCATATTCGGGTCGCAAACCGTTGAAAGACATTTTCAACTCTAGCACCAAGAACACAACTGCTACAAAATTCGAATTCCAAACTCAAAGCTCAACCGCTCTTGATCTGTGAGAACAAATTATTTCTAGCACAGAGATCAAATGCAGGGGCATTTACTGGATGTATCACCTTTCAAAGGAAAGGATGGATCCAGAGGCTACCTGGCCCGCATGCAGACTCTGTCTACCGAAATAAGTTTTTAATCACTGTGATGATCAATCTCTGCTCCGATAGCTCTGATACCATGTAGAAATTTGCTGAATAAATAAGATTTATCCACCGAGATTATCCTGATCACATATCAATTCGAATTCATATGCAACACATAATCTCTTCCACTCAGATCATCACACATGCGGAAATAAACAAGCGGTATGCGATCAAACAATCATCAAAACATCACACACATTACACAGTATGTATGGGGAAAGCTTATAGCTGAAAACCCCCAGCTATTCTGTATATTATAATGGAGAGAAAATGTAATAGTACATAGCACAATACTCCTCACAAGTACTCAAGACCATCTCATAAAGTTACACACAAACTAGCTTGGTGATGGAATGTCACGGTGTTCAATCCTTTAACACATCCACTAATCGCCTACCTCTATTGCGCGTCAATCCAAGTCGGTCTAATGAGAGATCCAAGGTTCGAATCTCCTTTGGCTTGACAACCGCAATCATCATGGGAACCTTCCAAGTGTGGTGCAAATCTCATGCACAATCGATGTCACAACCGATAGCTATCTCAACCCTTTCTATCTACTCCTTTCAATTGGTCTCCACCGAATCACTATGCACCGTAGTGAATCGATGCTCTTTAGTTGATTTATGAGTTAATAATTAGTGAATTAATTAATAATTAATTCACAACACTCATCACTAGTGTATTTGTCAGTTAGACTAAATACAACTAGTTCAACTAAGTTAAACAGAACACAACTCCACCAACTGCCTCATCAACTCCACCAAACTCTGCCACATGAGTTCTAATTGAAGTCAACCATGCAATAGCTTAACTAACCCTTAGGAAAAGGGTATTTCCTTCTGTCAGCTGCATGTGCCACATCCAAGCATCAAACTGAAGTGCTCCAAGAGGATAAGATAATGTTTATAGTCTAAATATTATTAAGGGTTAATAATATTTGACTGTTCTATTTTTAGCCCGGCAGTCTAAAAATAGAAACCGCCCAATGTCTAAAAATAGAGGTCCATTTATTTTTACCAACTCGACCAATCATCCATAAATAGCATCCTGCAACTCATAGACCATGATCCATATGTCTAAAAATAGACATAGTCTAAAAATAGACTTTGCGCCAAAAATAGCCTGCGGGCCCACTTAGTGAAGGCGACTTCATTTCACTAAGCTCCATCATCTTGCTGCATTTTCAACACTCTGGTCTGCCTCAAATTGTTGCTTTGAAGGTATTTAGAGTGTTTAGTTAAAGAAGATAGGTTTAGCTTGCTCTTTAGTTGCACTCAGTGTTATCTTAAATGTTTTTTTTCCTGAAAGTAATTCTAGGATTGTTGGATTATTGTCTTAAAGGTTTGCTTATTAAAGTCTAGCCAAAGAAGTCTATGGTATGCCCTGTCCTTTGGTTTGTCTCCAACAGTTACCTAAAAGGATTTTCTTGTTGAATTAGAGTTAAAATATTCTTAACTGACTTTTAGTTTTGTTGCCTTCACAACTTATTAGCATTTCATATGCCATCTAATCTAAGAGATCCACTTGATATATTTAGCTTGCCCTATGAAAACCCTTGCAGAGTTGATGAACAATTAAATCCTTTTATGACTCCATAGCCCATTGGATTAATTTTTCTCATGGTCTATCTACTCAGCTGAAACACTCCTTCAATTAATCACATCATTTAATATATCAACCTATAATTCAATCAATCAAAACAAACAAGTCCTTAGAACTTCATAAATAGCCTAATATCATAAAACAAGAGCATAAAGACATATCATCTATAAAAAATTACATAGAGAGATCCCTCTCATAGTCCAGGAAGGCTAGGTCCTAGGATTTCAAAGTGGTTCTGATGTGGTTCCCTGTAGAGTTTGTTCTTTCCAATCTTGAAAATCACGAGAATCCAACACATTCCAATGGGTGGTGCGGATGTTGTACTAGGAGTACAATGGTTACAATCTTTGGGCATGGTAGCTATTAATTTTCAAGAAATTTTCTTGAATTTTTTTTCGGAAGGAAAGGAAGTTGAATTACGAGATATCGCAGGAAAGCCGAGAAAGATAATAAAGCTCTAATGTCATCACAAAGCTTCTGAGGAAAGAACAATGAGGTGTCATTGCACAATTATGCTCACTAGAAGTTCCAACATAAAAATCATCTATTTCTCCAGATCTCCAAAAAGTATTGGATAATCATTCCAAGGTGTTTGAAACTCCCAAATGACTCCCACCTATTCGTGATCATGATCATGCTATTCATTTAATTCCAGGAAGTGTTCCTCCAAACATTTGGCCTTACAAATATCCTTATGTCCAAAAGAGCGAAATTGAACGTATGATTGCATAAATGCTAGAGGCTAGTATAATTCAACCTAGTCAAAGTTCTTTCTCTGTTCCAGTAGTATTGGTGCACAAGAAGGATGGATCATGGCGCATGTGTCCGGATTATAGGGAGCTCAATAAGCTCACTATTAAAGATAAATTTACCATTCCTATGATTGATGAATTACATGGAGCAATTTATTTCACCAAGTTGGATCTTCGTTCAGGATATCATCAAATTAGAATGAAGACTAAAGACATTCTGAAAACAACATTTCCAACTCATGAGGGTCATTATGAATTTTTGGTCATGCCTTTTGGCCTTACCAATGCACCTTCTACATTCAAGGGTTGATGAATTCCATTTTCAAACCCTTCCTTAGAAAATTTGTCTTAGTATATTTTGATGATATACTAGTCTACAACAGGTCTTGGAAGGATCATGTTCAACATGTTGACAAGGTTCTCAAACTATTGAAGGAGAATCAATTATATGCAAAAACCTCCAAATGTTTCTTTGGAGTACAAGAGGTGGAATATTTGGGTCATATTGTATCTCAGGAGGGTGTTAAGGTAGACCCTAACAAAATTAAAGCCATTAAGGAATAGAAAGTTCCCACAACCATAAAACAATTGCAAGGATTTCTCGGGTTAACAGCGTATTATTGCAATTTTGTTAAGAATTATGGGAAAATAGCAACACCTCTAACAACATTATTCAAGAAATATGCATTTTTATGGAATCTTGAAGCAACTGGGGCCTTTGAACAACTTAAAGAGGCAATGTGCCAAGCACCAGTCTTAGCTATGCTAGACTTCACAAAAACCTTTATTGTGGAATGTGATGCCTCGGGAAATGTAATTGGTGTTGTTTTAATGCAAGAAGGAAGACTCATTGCTTTTGAAAGCCATCCAATCAAAGGAAATTATTTACAGAAAGCTATTTATGAGAAGGAAATGTTGGCAATACTACCTGCACTAAAGAAATGGCGACCTTAACTAATGGGAAGACACTTCAAGGTAAAAATTGATCATCATAGTCTTTAATACTTTTTGGAACAAAGACTATCTTTAGAAGAGAAACAAAAATGGGTCACAAAGATGTTGGGTGATGACTTTGAAATCATCTACAAAAAAGGGAAGCTAAATTTTGTTGCAGGTGCACTCTCAAGAAAGGATGAGGATGTGGAAGAATTTCTTTGTGCCATTTATGTTGTCCAACCAGATTGGATAATTGAAGCAAGGGAGGAATGGAAGAATGATGAATAATTGGACACCCATTCAAAAGTTGCAGCAAGATCTCAGTACATCTGATACATTTAGTTGGAAAAATGATTCCTTATGGTACACAGATCGCTTATATCTTTGTAAGAATTCCCGACTAAAACAAAATATTCTTTTGGAATTGCACACCTCTCCCTTAGGAGGACACTTGGGATTTTTATAAACTTACCACAGGGTGAAGAAATAATTTTTTTTTGATGGCCTTAAATCTGATATTCAAAAGTTTTTGGCAGAATGTTTGGTTTGCTAGTAAATAAAGTTGAGACAATTAAGACCTCGGGTCTGCTACAACCTTTATCCATTCCAAATCAATGTTGGGAGGAGGTTTCAATGGATTTTATTACAGGTTTACCTAAGTCCGAAGGAAATAGTGTCATCATGGTGGTAGTTGTTATGCTTACCAAGTATGCACATTTTTGTGCATTATCTCATCCATTTAAAGCGAGTACAATTGCTACTGCATTTATGGAACAATCTAAAAGCTACATGGAAACCCAAAGATTATTGTAAGTGATAGAGATCCCATTTTTACAGGAAGTTTTTGGATGGAATTATTTTCTTGGTTGGGTACTCAACTAGCTCATAGTTCATAATATCATCCTCAATCCGATGGGAAAACTGAGATAGTGAACAAATGTTTGGAAGGATATATTCGTTGCTTTGTATCTGATAAAAAAACACAATGGGTCACTTGGTTACCTCCAGTTGAATGGTGGTATAACACTTCCTTCCACATTGCAACAAAAATGACCCCATTTATGGCACTTTATGGGTATCATCCGTCATCCATCACATCATATTTAAGAGAAAATTATAAGGTTCAATCAGTGGAATATCACATCGAGCATCAAAAACAAGTTATCCAACTCTTAAAGGATAACCTAAATTTGGGACAAATCAAATGAAACAACAGGCAGATCAACATCGCAGCGAGAGAAGTTTTGATGTAGGCGACTGGGCATTTTTACAGCTACAACCATACAAACAAATGTCCCTTAAGCAAGTTACGAAGGATAATAAATTATCGCCAAAGTATTATGGTCCTTACAAGGTGTTGCAAAAGATTGGTACTATGGCATACAAATTGGAGCTTCCTGCATCTTCCTGAGTGCACCCATTTTTCCATGTTTCATGCTTAAATAAGGTTATAGGTGACAAACTTTCGATTCTAACAATATTTCCAGAACTTTATGAGGAAGGAAAAATCATATTGGAACCTGAAGCAGTCACAGAAACAAGAACTCAATAGCTACGAAATCAATCAATTTCAGAGTATCTCATCAAGTGGAAGAACTTACCCACTGAAGATTCCACATGGGAGGATGAGAATTTTATACAGAAGCATCCATAACTACTAAAGGATTGAGGACAACATTTTTTTGAAGGAGAGGGGCATGTTAGGGCCCTATATTACTAGTGTAGTCCCTTATTGTTGTTAGTGTATCCCTCTTATTGTTATTGTTGTACCCTTGTAGTCTCCATATTGTTATTAATGTGCCCTTACATTATTATTGTTAGGTCGACTAGGATTATATTGTGCCCCATGGACTCCTATATATAGAAAGGAGGTTTTGCCATTTTTTTCATCCAAGAATTGTTCATTTATGTAATGTAAAGGAGGTTTCCCTGTTGAGAATGCAACAAGATGACAGAGCTTAGTGGAAAGAAGTCGCCTTCACTAAGTGGGCCCACAGGGTATTTTTGGCGCAAAGTATATTTTTAGACTATGTCTATTTCTAGACATGTCGACCATGATTCTATGAGTTGCAGGATGCTATTTGTGAAGGGATGGTCAAGTTGGAAAAATAGATGGAATTATATTTTTAGACATACTGGGCGAAATCTATTTTTAGATTGCCAGTCTAAAAATAGATATGTCGAATATTATTAGCTCTTAATAATATTTGGACTATAAACATTATCTTATCCTCTTGGAGCACTTCAGTTTGATGCCTGGATGTGGCACATGTAGCTGATAGAAGGAATTACGCTATTCCTAGGGTCTAAGTGGAGCTATTGCATGATGAATTCAGTTAGAACTCATGTGAGTGAGTTTGGTGGAGTTGATTGAGGAGTTGATGGAGTTGTGTTTAGTTTGACTTAGTTGAACTAGTTGTATTTAGTCTAACTGATTAATACACTAGTGATGAGTGGTGTGAATTAATTATTAATTAATTCACTAATTATTAACTCATAAATCAACTAATGAACACATCAATTAACTTCAGTGCATGGACAGTTTCAGTGGAGATCAGTGATGGAGGTAGGTGAAAGAGCAGGTTGACTATCAGTTGTGACTATACTGGTGCATGAGATTTGCACACACATTGATTGAGAAGCCAATGAGGATTGTGCAGTACATACTAGTGGGATTTGAACCTTGATCTCATGATTATCCATATTGGATTGCGCAGTAGAGGCTGGCTAACAGGTGGAGGAGATTTGAGCATGTGACTTGCTTGATCTGAGCTTGTGTAGTGTGTAGCATGTGAGATAGTGCTGAGAGCTTGTGAGGGGCTTTGTGCTATGTATTGTTACATGAACTCTATCATTATAATATATAGATAGTTGGGGGTTTTCAGCTTTAAGCTTTCCCATAAATCCTATGTTTATATGTGTGATTGATTATGTGGTTTTAATGTGCACATGCGATTGTTTTTAATTCCGCAAATTGATGATCAATAGTAGAAGAGGTTATGTATTATGCATGAAGCTCAAATAGTGTGTGATCAGGATAATCTCAGTGAATAATTTAACAGTTATTCAAATTTCTACATTCCCCCTCGAAGAGGTTGATTTCTAAGGCGTTAATCTATCTTTTCTTCTATTTTGTGAGTTGGTTTCATAACAAATTAGAAGGAGAAATGTGTGGGTGGATTAACTTATGCATTTTCTTGTTTTCTATTTTAATTGCATGTTTAAAATTTGCACAATATCACTCATCACATTTTTTATTTTGTTTAGATAAGTTTGCTACAATTCAACTTAAGACTTTGCATTATCTATTTTGCTTGGAGCTACAAGCACTTTACTTTGAGCAATCTACTTTTCACATGCAAGCATTTTAATTTCTAGCAAACTTTAATTTTGTTTACTAATTAATTTCCATTTAGTATAACAAATTGTTTCATGTGTACTTGGAATATCCTTCATTGGTGCAACTCTATTCCAAGTTATTTCATGTATATGTTGCTTTGATGATCATTTATCTCATGAGCAATTGATGTCATTATCTTATCATTTGAGCATTTACTTTCAAGTACTATCTTCTTTATAGTTGCAACTAATGCTCATCTTGGTCTAACATTTGATTTTGCTACTAGTTTCCATTTTATGCCTTGCTTTTGAATTTTTTTCTTTAAGTACAAGTTTGAATTTCACTTTGGAGCAACTTATTTCATATAAACATCTCATTTCATGTGGCAAAATTTTGATTTAGTTAATTTGACAATTTGCTTCATGTTGGTCTCACTATAGGCTCAGTAGTTATTTGCTCATTTTGCAAGTATATTATACTTTGAAGCTTCATCTCATTTCATTGCTTAAGTTAGTTGATTATTAATATTTCATTTGTTAAAGCACTTACTTTGAGCAACTCACAATGTTATGTGCTTTTGAAGCTTATTTTCTTGTATCTTGTACAATTTTGAGCAATTATCTAAGTTATCTCATTGAGCATATTTCCATTTCCTTTCACAAACACTAATAAACTTACTTGTATTTCATGTAGGCATGTTAACATAGCTTGCATATATAATAAAAATTTACCTCCAAGCATAAGCTTGGTTGAAAGATATCACTTAGGGACCCCTTTATTTCATCAACTTGAGAAAAATAGGCCCTCTTATGTGGTTAACACGGTGACCTTGCAGTCGTCAAAGCAATAGTCTCTGCAACACCAGAGGCATTGGGTGTGTTGGGTACTCCAAGGGAGGTATCATTAATATAGCCTATGTTGTCTTTCCTTTCACCCCTTCCACAACTTACATAAGAGACTTGTTTGAAAATAGTCGAAAGAAATGTTACACCTAGACTAGGAATTTAGATTAAAATTAACCAAGATAATTGCATTTAATCTTAGTTTAAGTGCATTTCATGCTAACACATTTTACTTGCAAGTTACTTGTCATTGATGAAAATGTTTTGAATTGATTATCTTATTTAGGCAAGTATCATCTTGTTCATTTTTTGCAAGTAGAGTTTTAACTTGTTTCCTTTCCTAGTCATTCTATATTGCTTCCTTACATGCTTTGGATTTGGAATGATTATTTTGAAATCATTTCTTGAAAGAAAATTTTATATCTTGCATGTGATATCATATCTTGCTAACATCTTTTGTTTGATTGACAGGGTTGCTAGTGTTTCAATTTGAAACACTTCGCTTGAGCAAGTATTATTTATTTTTAATCAGTATTGAAGGCACTGGTGTTATGTATGCTAATCTTTCATTCATGTGTTGATGGTTGTATATTACATTTCACATTTCTCATTATATTTTCTCATAATCTCAAGTATCCAAATTTGAAATCTCCTAGAAACCTCACATCCTCCCTTTTAACTTATTTTTCCATTTAGGGACCACCTCCCTTAGCTTGCCTAGGAGAAATCTTAAACATAGAGAGTTGGGAATAGGTGACAACCCCACCTCTTAATTTTGCCACCAAACCACACCTTGTGGGGTTAAGGGATTTTCTCACTAACTTAGGTGTGTGTGACATGCAACAACAACAGGGTGTAGAGTAGACATTGACAGGGTGTTCTATTAATGCACTTCGTGGTGTAAAGGTCATCGGTTCAAAAATCTGTGGGATAAAATCCAACCATGCTAAGCACTAATGTGGCCCAAGCTGGGTGCGATCCCTAGGCGATTTTGATAACTTATATGCCCCTAGGCCGTGACTACTCAAGCCACATATTAGGCAAGCTAGTCATCTCAAGACTCTCATTACCTGGCAAAAAATAAATAAATAAATTATTTTAATTTTTTTTTAAAAATTCCATAATTTTTAGACACCTAACTATTTAGCCTTAAATATATTTCAATCTAAATAATTTGTTTTGCCTCTGGAAAATATCTCTATATTCCATATATATATATATATATATATATATATATATATATATATATATATATATATATATATATATATATATATATATATATATATATATATATATATATTGGTTTTCAACGAACTATTTATACTCAACAACAAATCTTGAAGCCATTACAATAAGATTCATTACACAAAGAGGCACTCCAACCCAATATGGAAGAGATGTTGTAATGCCTTGTTATGTAAACATTTTGACTCAGTCGAATTACATCAAAATAAAAGTAAATTAAAACTAATTAATAATTAGAATTAATAAAAAAGAAATTATAAGGTGAATATTATATTAACTGAAAAATCTGGAGATTACGTCATTGACAAGATTTTCCATGTCATTCTCTCACTAGGGAGACTTGACCATAACAAAAAAAAAATCCTCTATAGAGAGGACTGGAAAACAAGAAAGCAAAAAGAAGATACAAAAAACTCAATATAACTGCAGTGTTTCCTTGAGATATGTTGACTAGAAAGAGTTACAACACATAACACACAAACCAAAGACATGAGAGAATTATTTTGAGGGCTATGAATAAAAAAGAACAATCCTAACAAGTGATTTTGCCTCCTCATGAGAAATACTCCCCATCATATTTAAGCCAAGGTGTTGTTATATCTGATCCAATTTTCAATCCAAGATGCTTAGGTCAAGGTGCTCCAGAGAATGGAGGACATCATCTCTATGCTCTGGTATGTCCACTAGTGTGCACCCTGTTGGGCCGCGAATACGACCATTTTTTAACATTTATTTCATCCATTTCTACTCTTCTTTATCATGTAATTTTATCATAATTTATCATATAAATCCATTTTATAATTATTTATGCTCTTATGGATAAATATTATTTCTTCTCTTTTATTTTTAATAAATTGATGATTATTATGCATAATTTTATCAATGATGGTTCATTAATATATTTTGTAACATCACTCACCATTTTAGCCTCCAAGATATTTGCTAGATTGCAGATTTGATCTCCAGATCATCATCAAATATTCTAACTCAGAAATTCGCTGGAATAAGAAGTGTCAGTTTTGCGGTTAACATTCTAGGTAAATGGAGAAGAATCTAGAAAATACGGAACATGGGTTTTGTCCAGAACGGACCCAATTAATTTTATCGAAAGAACGATTTGCCCAAATTCGGCCTGTATTGAGAGAAACAGAAGGTTCTTTGAGCACGATTTTCTCAAATTTACTGTTGCGGCCGTCCTCCAAATTATCTCAGCTGCAAATCCAAATTCGACTTGCTCCTGTTGAAAGATTGATGGAAATATATTTTCTTGTTTATCAATTGGTTAGGGACAATCCAATATTGTTATGAGGGATCATATTTACTATTTACATTCTCCTCTTTCTTATTATAAAAGGAGAGCATGTATTATGTATTGACAAGGATTTGATGATTAAACTCTCATTTTGTAACTCTGTAATTTCTTAACTCTTGTGATCAGAGAGCGACTGCTGTAAACGTTGTTTATGCCTACAAGAGTTCGTTGCCGTTTAATTTCTTAGCTCTGGAGTAAATCCCAGCGGCGTTTCACTGGTGGTTGAGGGCCCGGCCCTGGTGGATCGATCCGCTGTCTGTATCTCTATCTTTTCATTATTATTGTGTGACAGTTTCTAATTTTTTTCATTACGGTTTGCAAGTAAGTAGTTTATTGTTCATTGCTTATTTAATATTGGTGTGTTACATTGGTGAATTGCGTCGTCGTCCCTTTCTAATTTAACAAGAATCTTAATTACTTGTCTTGTTATGCTTTAACAAAGCTACGTTGTTCAGCATTTGATTCATTTTCTGTTCTGTTTGATTGTTGTCCATTATAGATTGTTGTTCAATAGAATTTGCCATGCGATCCCATTAATTAGAGTTTGTTGTTTAGATTTATTAAATAGGATTTGTTGTTCAATACCTTTAATTACAGTTTGTTGTCTATTTACATTGTTGTTCATTTCAGTTGATTAATTGCAAAGAATTTGGTTTTGAGAGCTTTCCTAGTTTACTTTCATTAGCAACATTAATGACTTAGTTCAATTTCTATTTCCCTTTGATTGCTTTAAAGCAGGACTATCAACTGTAGAGAATACTGGTTATTGCTTCCACTTTCCCAGATTGATTGTCTTGTTCCAGTTTGATTTCAATTGCATCAATTTCTAGAGGAATGAGTTATTGCTACTGTATCCTTGATTGATGTTTACTAAGTGAATGATTGGATTTCAGAGCATTTGAGTTCATGTTATTATAATTAGATTTCTTTTCCAAGCATCCATTTACTCTTGTATTTAGAACACTGTACTACATATTGAAAAGCATTACTCTTGGATAAATTGCCGCCTCAGACAGAGTACACTCTTGAAATAAAAAATCGTTCCTGGATTGATAATTAATGTAGGATAAATAGGCGTTAAAAAGACACATTTTATACCTCAACATTTTGGCGCCGTTGCCGGGGAGAGTGTATGCCATTTAGAAAGAGTGATGCATATTTAATTTTTTCTGCTTGGGAAGAATTGGGTATTAAAGACAGAAGGTAAGAACCTGTGCACCGAGCAAGGAAAACACTTGTTCACTGGCCCGCTTCACAGCATAATTGAGTGAAAGCTTAAGGTAGGAATGAATGCTTGCGTTTTTTTAATTTTAGAGGTAGAATTTTTGAAAAAAAATATTGTAATTCCACTCAAGTGGTGATGTAAGCACCACCCATTTCACTAACCAATTGACAGGAACATTTTAAGGAGGATTCTCAAAGAAACACATGAAGAACATCTTCTATTATGTAAGAAATGGCTCACATTGCAACTTTTGAATTCCCTATCAAAGATCTAGGAGGAGTGACACAAATGCACATAATTCCCCCATTGTCTCTACCAAATTTTCATAGTTTGACAAATGAAGATCCAGATACATTCTTATTTGAGTTTGATATACTTTGTAGAGGATATGATTATTGTACTAACGATCAAAGGTTGAAAGTGTTTCCTCTTACTCTAAAAGGAGCAGCTCTCCGATGGTTCATGAGCCTAGGAGGGAACTGCATCCAAACATGGGAGGAAACATGAAGAACATATTCTTGAAGAAGTACCAAGACTATTGCAAATCCAATGAAGATATTTTCGGTATGATACAAGGGGAAGATGAAAGCTTGGAGGACTATGTAGAGCAATTTCAATATAACCTTCAAAAATCAAAGCATAAGCATTTGGAAAAAGAGATTTTGAAAACACTCCTTCTTAAAGGAATCAAAGATGAATTTTTAAAACTCTTAAATATGATAGGAAAAGGTGATGTTTTTCAGTTATCATATGATGATGTTTGTGAGTTGTGCATAAGGTATTCAAGAGGAATTTCCAAGGCTGGTAAGAATTCTAGATAAGTTTATTCTTTCTTTTCCAAATTTACTACAAGAACAAGGGACATAAGAGCTAAAATCAAGGTTTTATTGGAAGATTTTAAATATGATTTTATTAGCTCTCTAAATTCACATTTGAATGTATTTCAGGTTCAGAAAAATCAAAAATTTGATGAAGCAATTTGCCCTCATAACCGAAAGGAGCATCCCATAGATAGTTGTTCTTCCTTATCTAGGATGGAAGTAGCATATCAAAGAGATGGGGAAGCTGCAACAAGGTCAAAACCATGGAAATAGTGGCCTACAAGTATGGTTCAAAACACTTCCTCTCCATTCTCTTACTTGCATAATTCGTTATGGAATACTCATATGTTAGGGCAGCCATGTCAATCTCAATATAACCACCACCAATCTTGTCTACAAGCTTCGCATAGTTTACCTTATGATTGCATGACTACTCTCCCTCATCTTGTAGCACAAACACATTTTCCAGCTCTTCCACAACACCTTGCTTTCCTATCAAAATCATCCACTCAACCTAATCAACTACATCATCAAGAGGCTCTATTCCCTATACAATCTCCTGCTCAACTCATTCCACACCCTCACCATAATAAACCAGTACAACATGCTTACAATGTTGAACTGCAAAATTCAGCCACCCTTCCCACCCATTCTATCTCACATGCACCATTGGAGAAAACTTATACTGAGATTCAGAATGTATCAAATCCAAAAATTGTAGAAGTTATGAAAGAAAATGAGGTTTTTTCTAGTTTGCACCAACAAACCATTTTAAAAGCTCAAGAACTTCATGATACGACGACTATGGGAAATCAAGAAAGTAAGGGATACATTGAAGATTCATTTCACTCCATTTGTTTGCAGCATCATTCCATACTTCAACAATTTTTGGCACCATCTTTTCAAGGGAAGTTGGCTTCTCATACCCTAATTTTTATTCACATGCATTTTTCAAATTTGGGTATGTACATAATAGAAGCCTTATTTCGAAAATGGCTCCACTGGAAATACTCTTATACGTAATCATATTTATTTTCCAATTCAGAGTAGGTTAGTGTAAAAAATAAAATAAATAAGGAAATAAAATAAACACATTTTTTTATTTTTGTAAAAATAATTGTTTTTGTTGCAACACGCTGTGGAAATCAACATCAGTGATAAATATTTTAATTTATTTGTGTATGTAGATGCATTATATTGAAAATAACAATTATACAAATACTCATATTCATTTTTATCACCAATATGGAAAAATTGCTTGAATATCATTTTTTTGGCTTGCAGGCTTGATGAAATTTCTGAAAACAGAGTTGGGACAGTCATGTTTTATGGGACCAAAAGTGAATATTTTTAAAACATATTTCTATCCTAAGTAGCCCTTGATGTCTACTTTCCAACCCAATTTTAATCACTCCATTTGGATTTGAAACGAAAAAGTTAGAACCAAAACATTGACAGGGTGTCTAGTAGGCAGCTCAAGAACAGAGTTGAGACAGTCAGTTTTTCGAGCCCTAAATGACTATATTTTTAAAAATTATTTCTATGGTATATTCCTATATGAATCTAGTTTACAACGCAATTTTAATCACTCAATTTTGATATCGTATGAGGAATTTATGACTAAAATACTGACTGCTTATCATAAATCAGCACTCTTGAAACTCTGTTTTCTCGGATGTTCACTAGCGTATTTGACCCATCAATTCTTCTTGAATTCAAATCATGTTTCTATTGGAGATAAATAAATGAATCTAATTTCATTTCCAATTTGAATTAGCTTAATCCGTTATCAAACGAAAAATTTATGCTTGAAATATCAACTGTTGGTCTGAGCTGGAAAATCGAAAATGACTCTATTATGCAGGTTTTTCTAAGAAAATTTGACATATCATAGCATTGAATTTTTAAAACCTGTTTCTAATGGAGATAAAACTTTGAATTATCTCTCATTTGGATTTGGAATCACTCAAATCGGACGAAAAACAAAGAAGTTATGATTGAAACACTGCTGGTTAGCATGATTGGCCACTGCTCTCCCGCAAGTAATAAATTAATTTTACTTTGTCCTTGGATTTTTTCTACAGAGTAACTACTTGTTAGTTTTTTTCATAATTCTTGGATTAGGAGAGCCTGCGCACCTCTCTTTCTCCATGATTTAATGTTTTATTACAGGTAGACACTCGTTTTTGCAGGTCTTAGGCGAACAAAGAAGGTCAATTTATGGACGAGCGATTCTTGAAAGAAATTTTAGTGAAACAAGGGAATTTCATCCAGTTCATTGCCTAACAGATTCATAACAGAAGAAATGAAGAATTGGTTTCTATTTGAAGATTCATGCCACTGCTGTCAAAACATTTTTCAAAAAGATCATTTTTTTCCATTAACAGATTGATATTCCCTTAGGAAATAACATCATAGCTGTTGTAACTTAATAAAGTGTTGTTTATTTTCTGATTTCTTTTATGTTTTTTCTGTTTCAGGTGTTGATCACTTCAATCGTAGTTTCTACTCCATTGGCAATTGAACAATAAATACCCCACCATGCAAGTTTCAGGAGGCAATTCTTCGGCAGCACAAATTCTGTAAAAATTTACTTTTTCTTTAGACCTGTACATAAATTTTCCTTTCTAAGTTGATTCGATTTGCTTGACAATGGATTTGTTCTTTCCTATATTTTTTTTCCTTTGTTGTTCCCTACTTTTTTTTGTGCCTTTATTTTTCATGTTGTTCCTCTTAAGAAACCGCTGTTGTTCCTCTTAAGGAACAACAGTCGTCCCTCTTAAGGAACAACAATCTTGCGTGCCTATATTTGTTTGCTGTTCCTCTTAAGGAACAACAGCCATTCCTCTAAAGGAACAGCACATTTGTGTGTTTCTTTTTGTTGTTCCTGTCAAAAGGAACAGCATTTTCGCAGATTGTTTTTGCTACTCCTCTTAAGGAACAGCAGTTGTTCCATCTAAGGAACAACACTTTTTGAGTGCATTTTTCTTGTTTTTTAAACAACATTTTGAGGATTTTTGTGAATTTTTCATGACTCTTTTAAAGACAAATCTACAATTTATGCAAGGATACACAAATTAAAGGTTACTCAAATCAACAAATCAAGAGAAATTGTCATTTTTAAGAAATTGTTTTGTAGTGATAAGAAAAAGGAAAGGACACAACCGTCTATATCAGTTTGTTGTCTTTATTTTCACTAAAATTAATATGATCGATTATCTTTATCATGTTGGTTCTTCCCTAAATTCTCATAACTCTCTTTGATTTTTATTTCTTTGAATAAGAATAATGACATATTTTCTCTATTGAGATGTTCAGACTTCTTCCACCATCCCTACTCTTAAGGAGTGTTGAGCCACCCTTTATACATAAATAGGGAAGTGCTACATGAAAAAAAGAAGAAAAAAATCTCTATATGATTACTAACAATTCTATGATATGGCAGATGGAGGATAGGGGGTCTCATAAAGAGTAAGCCTACCATGATCATAAGAGAGCAGTGAAGTGGCATTCCCATTATGGCGACCACACCAGAGATATGATCCAATGGACAACTCAAAAAAAATAAAAAGTCCTTGGAATAGGAGGTCTCATCATGAGCCGGCCTGCCCACCTTTTACTCCTTCCTAGTGAATGGCATTGTGATTCATCTGGTTCCCAAGCCAGCACAGTGGCCTCCATCATGACATCACACAACACTTCCCTAGGCATAAATAAATGATAATGGTTCCAAGGGAGAGAAAGCAACTTTGTCAAGGTTATAGACACATGTGGGCAACAAAGCTCTACTGATGGTATTGGAGTCATATTTTTCCCAAATCAATAGTAATGATAAACCTTTTTCTTATATCTTTATCTAATATCAAATGAGAGTATGCTCCTAAACCCTTTGTTCGGAACCTCTTATGCATGAAATTTATTTATAAATCGATCATAATGGTTTATGTGGATAATGACCACATAAGTTCTTTTTTCACATCAACTATCCTTTTCCCTTATTTTCGAATCATTACATAAACATTTCCATATCTACTCACGATTTCAAAATATGCATTGATTTCAGTAATGCGATAATTTGTTGATCATATCATAAGTATGTATGCCTTTCCATGTTGTACAATTGTTGTGTAGTACGTTGCTCTTCTATTTGCCAGTCGAAGGCGACCTATCATCTTTCAAGGGGGGCACAGATGCCTTTTAATATGCCTGCATGTGGGTTGAATCCCAATATTCATACTGCATTTCTACAAAAGTTTTTCTAATTGAACTTTTGGCATACATCTTATATGTTGCTCTTCAGAATTAACACTGTGGATTCAAGAAAATTGCATGCAGAATCGTGATTTGTTTACAGGAGCACAAAAAGTATCGGGGGAATTCTATTTGCACCACGACCACACTATTGCAACTAATACCAAAGGCTCGCGCAACTCGCGAACGCGCACAATTCTTCAGAAATGATGTGCTTGCATGGCTTCCACCTTTTGCATCATTTTCAGTATCCGCTCAACCTACATCAGCTTCAAAAAAGGCCAGTCCCTACATGTCATTCCACATTTTTTTTCGGAGGTAACACTTGAGGTAAAATAGCATAATTTTCTGATTTATTATGAATCTAGGAGAATTTCATGAAAATCCATTGAGCATTATTTATCATAATTCATTCCACATATTTACCACTTCCCATCTTTCAGAGGCATCTCATCTTTCAGTTTGGGGGAGTGTTGTTTTCTTTCATTTCTTATGACCATGTCAGTAATATTCTTTATCATCCATTGATATTCTTATTCATTCTCAACGCCTCCCTTATTCCATGTTGTTTTACACCAAGCATCGATTTCAACATATTGTAGCAATCACCTCTCTTTGTTTTCTAGCATTGCATGAGGACATGCTAATTCTTCAGTTTGGGGGAGGAATTGCTACACATGATGGATGTTTTCTACTTTATTTCTCATTTAAGGCATACAATTTCATTTTTATACAGTGCATAAATTGATTTGCATATATCTTTAAAACTATGAACTAAATTATTGTGATTTCTGGATAATAAAGAGGTATCATTAAAATACACAAACCTAGATAATTTCACGCTAAATTAGTTCATAAAATTTTGAAAATTATGCACTATCACCTACAGCCATTTTGTTTATATCTCATGATCCGTGCATCAAAACGATCTGATTTTTTATAAAAAGGTTAATGAAGTTTGTTGTTACTTATGTCACATTTTTCTGCAACTTCATATACATATAGTTGAACGTCAACTGCAAAAATTGTTACGCCTTCATCAAGATTGCTAAAATTGAATATTCATTATTTAAGGAAAAATTCATTTGTTCCATCCATTTCATGAGTTGGGATGAACAATTTTTTTGCTTGGTTTACACATGGGTTTTTTTCTTTGGGTTGCATGAGGACATGCAATATATTCAGTTCTAGGTTGCATGAGGGCATGCAATATATTTAATAAGGTTAGCTTTAATACCACTTTTTAACACTTATTTCATCCATTTCTACTCTTCTTTATCATGTAATTTTATCATAATTTACCATATAAATCCATTTTATAATTATTTATGCACTTATGAATAAATATTATTTCTTATTCTTTATTTTTAATAAATTGATGATTATTATGCATAATTTTATCAATGATGGTTTATTAATATATTTTGTAGTAGCATTCACCATTTTAGCCTCCAAGATATTTGCTAGATTGCAGATTTGATCTCCAGCACATCATTCAATACTACAACTCAGAAATTCGCTGGAATAAGAAGTGCCTAATTTTATGTGTTAGACATTTCCGTAAATGGAGAAGAATCGAAATCCTAACATGTGTTTAAACTGCATCTAACCGAATTAATTTATTTTAATGACTTACGGTTCTAATCTCTACTGTATTGAGAGAAACGGAAGGTTCTTTGAGCACGATTTTCTCAAATTTACTGTTGCGGTCGTCCTCCAAATTATCTCAGTTGCAAATCCAAATTCGACTTGCTCCTGTTGAAAGATTGATGGAAATATATTTTCTTGTTGATCAATTGGATAGGGACAATCCAATATTGTTATGAGGGATCATATTTACTATTTACATTCTCCTCTTTCTGATTAGAAAAGGAGAGCATGTATTATGTATTGACAAGGATTTGATGATTAAACTCTCTTTTTGTAACTCTGTAATTTCTTAACTCTCGTGATCAGAGAGCCACTGCTGTAAACATTGTTTATGCATGATTAATACAAGAGTTCGTTGCCGTTTAATTTCTTAGCTCTGGAGTAAATCCTAGCGGCGTTTCACCAGTGGTTGAGGGCCCGACCCTGGTGGATCGATCTGTTGTCTGTATCTCTATCTTTTCATTATTATTGTGTGACAGTTTCTAATTTTTTTCATTACGGTTTGCAAGTAAGTAGTTTATTGTTCATTGCTTATTTAATATTGGTGTGTTACATTGGTGAATTGCGTCACCATCCCTTTCTAATTTAACAAGAATCTTAATTACTTGTCTTGTTATGCTTTAACAGAGCTACGTTGTTCAGCATTTGATTCATTTGTTGTTTTGTTTGATTGTTGTCTATTACAGATTGTTGTTCAATAGAATTTGCCATGCGATCCCATTAATTAGAGTTTGCTGTTCAGATTTATTAAATATGATTTGTTGTTCAATTCCTTTAATTACATTTTGTTGTCCATTTACATTGTTGTTCATTTCAGTTGATTAATTGCAAAGAATTTGGTTTTGAGAGCTTTCCTAGTTTACTTTCATTAGCAGCATTAATGATTTAGTTCAATTTCTATTTCCCTTTGATTGCTTTAAAGCAGGACTGTCAACTGTAGAGAATACTAGTTATTGCTTCCACGTTCCCAAATTGATTGTCTTGTTCCAGTTTGATTTCAATTGCATCAATTTCTAGAGGAATGAGTTATTGCTACTGTATCCTTGATTGATGTTTACTAAGTGAATGATTGGATTTCAGAGCATTTGAGTTCATGTTATTGGAATTAGATTTCTTTTCCAAGCATCCATTTACTCTTGTATTTAGAACACTGTACTACATATTGAAGAGCATTACTCTTGGATAATTGCCGCCTCAAACAGAGTACACTCTTGAAATAAAAAATCGTTCCTGGATTGATAATTAATGTAGGATAAATAGGTGTTAAAAAGACACCTTTTATACCTCAACACACCCCAAGATAAACTTCATATTCCAATATAAATCTATTGTTTGCATGTACAGGTTGAAGTGACCTCTGGTGTGCCTTGTATTAGGGATCCAATCATTCAATTCAACCAACACTTTAGTTTCAGAGAGGGGGGATCTGTGTGAGGGAGCCTCTCTCTAAACTCTAGTGAATTCTTCCTAAATATGATAAGGTGTAAGCTCCTTGTAACACCTTGCAAAGTTCTGCAAACACTGGTGCATACAAGAGTGTCGACCCCCCTTTGGGCTCTCTCTTGATAATATGATGCCCCCTTATGTACTCTGGCTCGCTAACATGACATTTCGGTTGATGTAAACTATTCCAAAATTAGAAGACACATATAGAGATAATTGTTTGTTTCAAGCTTCCAGTGTTATTATCACCTCACATATGTACTATAAATGTGTCTTGTTCTAGACAAAATGTACGACATAATAACTTCCAACCAAGCCCCTAAAACTGAGGGAGAGGTGTCTAAGCTTTCAAACTTCTTATTTTTCCAGAAGAACAACCCCAAAGATACACCCTTCCAGGGAAAATTTTAGTGGCTAATATTTGCAAGTGGGCTAATTTTGTATGCTTTTTACAAAAAATTGATTCGTGAATTTCCAATTTTTCTAAAAAATATTCGCCCAAATTATATAATATAAAATTATTTCACCTTAAAAATTACCAAAATTTTAGAGAGACTATATACAATCATTAGAAATTTGAATATTTTAATGAAAATATCACCAAACATTTTATAATTTGCATACTAGGGACTAATAATATTTGCCAAGGTTTCTAAACTTTATGGGCAAACTAGTTTTGTTGTGCTAGCTCCCTCATCAATATAATAAAAGTGTGCTTAAGGATCGTCTCAAATTAGCATGTTAAGAGAGGGTTTATGTGTCAAAGTTTTATGTGTCTTTTATGAGCAATTCATCATGTAATTTAGCTTTTAAAACACATCACAACAAGTAAATTGCAGAGAATGTAATACACAACAAACACATTACTCAGTAGCTGATAACAAGTTCACCCCTCCTGGGCTACATCTCCATGGACCTGCTTCAATGGCTAGGCCCTCTTTGGATTAATGGTAAATCCTATGATTACATGCACCTACAGTGCTCCAATGGCTCTGCAAACTGCTTCAATGGACTTAGAAGACCCAAAAACCTCAAATTAGACTCTTCTGGCTCTGCAAATGGTCTTCAGGTTATCTAGACATGGCCTCCTCTTCTGGTGGCCTTGAGCTTCTTTAATATTCAAAGTGAAAAAATCACTTACGTAAGCGCTCCTCTACCTCTGCAACCTGCACCATCATGCTCAGAGCATCCAAATCATCTAAGTTTTACTCTTTCTTAGTCTAATTTGGTCGAAAAGTGCTCCAGTTATGGCCAAATACATTTTGGCCTAGGAAACCTCCACTAAGTCTCAAGAAACTCCAGTTAACTCTGCCACATTTGGGAGTTCTGCCGAAAATGGAGGACTCTGCCAATTAGTGCTAATCCGCACTTAAGTTAAAATAGATATTAATTAAATTTAAGTGCGCATTTAACTAGGGTTTAGCGCTCTAAGCGTGTTTTAAACAATTCTGAATTAAAATTGGATTAGCGCATTTTAATTGTTGATTAGGGTTAATTAACCCATATTTAGTGGTCTAACCCCACGCATTTGTTGAAGCGCTCTGCCTGGTCATGGGACATGGTTTTGTGCATTGGGGTTGGCCCCCATACCCCTCTGCCCAAACCTTTATTAAAGTTCAAATATGTGTGTGTTGCATACATATGTAAGCACTAAATGATAGTGTAGTTGGTATGTGTGTTGGGTTTGTGTGGGGGAGGTCGTGGGGTTGAGCCTGACCTCTGCCCAACCTCAATATAAAATTTTGTCTCCACTATATAAAATATGAATTTCAACCAAGACTTAGCCATATTCGACCTTTGGAGGGGCACGTGGGGGCCTTCGGGCTAGCACGTGTCAACACCTAATTGGTTCATTCACAACCAACCAAAAACTGCCAACGAACCAAAAATTCAGGCCAATCACCATTTGAAAAGTGTCAACACCCCATTGGTTGGAGGAAAACCATATTTGACCAAGAAAATGACCCCTTTGACCCTGTTTGACTTTTTTTTTGAAAATTCGCCTATTTGGTCAAGCGGACAAAAGGCTCTAACTTTCACATACGAACTCTGTTTTGAGTGAAACAAAGTGCGTCGGATTCCTGGCGATGATACCTCTCCGGTCATTATATTTTGGAGCGATTATGAGCATTTTGAATTTTTAGCAAATTTTTACCCCCAATTCAGTTTCTGATCACTCCTTCCCACTAACAGGCTTTTGGACCCACAAAAGTTGGTTATCTGATGAGGGTTGAATACTCTTATCTTTCCAAAGTTCTATCAACTTGATTCTACTTGGAAAAATCACCATGACAACCATGTTGGGTTCACTAACATGCCTTGCCTTGCAAATGGCTTAGCACTTCAACCAATGTCCTCCTTTCGTTGCTGACCCAATCCAACACTTGTTGGCTACTTGCTAATTGATTAAACAACTTGTTGTACCAAAGCGATCCATTGGTGCTTGGAAAACTGACTGATGTCCTTCCCACTCAGAATCATGTTCCTCCTTTGCACACACATGCATTTGATTCAAGCTTCTCCTCGGAAAACACTTTTCCAAGTTAAGCCCATCTGAGTGAACTACAAAAATGAGTTCCAATATGAGTAATCATAAGAAAAAAAGTGACCATTCTTTTTACCTCCACAGTTCCAAATTCCAAATTTTGAAGAATGCATTCGCCATCTCTTTTGCTTCTTGGCATCAACACATCAAATGGTCTACAATGGCTGCTATTTTGGCTGCAAAATTTTTGGCATCTTGTCCCTATTTCTGCTTCTTGATTCCATCATCCTCCAGTATTGACATGCTTCTCATGCCATGATTTGTGAATGAAGGCTAATCATGAGCCTCTCGCTCAAGAGTGGGCCTTCCTAAAATCCTGAGACATCTTATCACAAGCACAACCATTAATCTTGAAAAGCACATCATGTAAGAAACATAACTTGACGACCTCTTCTTTGTTCTCCTTCAAAGCAATGAATGACACATCCTATGAACATCTCCATGTACTCTTACATCTTGGTTTCAAACTCATCGAACAAACGCAAGTCGACAAAACATGCCTCTTCAAACAACTAACTCTCAAGTCCAACAAAAGCATGTACAATAACATGACGATTCTTTTCTCCCAAACAACAAGATTTTCACATCTCATGAAACAAATTTTAAACATCTCCTTTTCATATTCAGAGACAAAATCAACTCTTCCAAGTCAATATGACATGCTTGTAACATGCATTCGACCAACAAAGTCGACACTCATGCATTTGCAAATGATCAACATTCTCAAGTTGACAAACATAAATGATAAACAAAGGAATCAACCAACACAAGGCGATCATTCATGCATGTCCAAGAACAATGAAACTATAAAAAATTCCACTGTTCACACACACAAACTCTCATGCATGTATACAATGCTCAACTCTCTCGCAAGTACAATCACAAAATACAAGAATCCCATTGGCATGTACAAGTACTTAAAGAGCTGAAATGATTAATTTTGCTACAATAATAGTGAGTCAACATACTCCACTTTAAAACACATTCCTAGCGTAAACATGCGACATACATTCTAGAGAAAAATATATGCATTCACATGCAGATTTGCAACTACATCAAAATAAATGCAAGGCCTTAATTGGTTAAGAAATCTAACCATCTCTTTACAAACCACTTCAATGGTGCTTCTTTCGGCTGCACTTCATCATGTGAATCATCCTGACCCACATCAATTATGGAATCTGCTTTTCCATTCTTGTCAAGTTCTCTTTCCACCTTATTCAAATGTCGTGGATGACTTGTTGGATACAAAGTCCAACACTTGTCTACAATATGACCCTACTTATGGCAATGAGTGCAAAACAATTGCATCTTCTTTTCAACATGGTTTGCATTATCCAATGGATCTTTGGCTTTCTTCCTCCTTTGTTTTGAAAGTTTCATGTGTATGGCTATCTTCTTCCAACATCTTGAAACAATATGGTTATTCAAACCACAAAAGGAACATGTAAACTTTCTCCAAATCTTATGTGATGATTTTCCATGTTTATCATAATGAAAAGCAACTTGATTAAAGGCAGATTTATACCTTGCACATTCAACTTTGTTGCCTTCTTGAGGAGGTGAATTTTATGAGGTAGTGGCTCTCTTCGGAATATCAACAATCGCTTCAATGGTTTTAGAGCTTTCAACATCCTCTTGCTTGCCATTCTCATTAGTTGTATGCTTATGAAAATCTTCTTGCAAAGTGGGTGTAAAACTTTTGCATTCCTCATGAACACAAAATTCACAAGCTTGAGGTAATGAAAATGTAATGAAAGTCCTTCTTGGAGCACCTTCATGTGCCTCCTTGGTTTTGGAGCATTCTCCATCATGTTGTCCATAACCAAGACCCAAATACCAGGCCTTTCCTCAACAACAATTGGCTCAACTATGCCTTGTGCATGTTTGCTTAACCCTTTACCTTCATAGCCCATCTTCATCAATAATTTGGACCTTATTCCTCTAGTGTGTCTTTCAAAAACACCTACACATTCATTTTGTGAGGAAATAGAAGATAAACTTGAATTGCATACCTATTTTTCATGCACATACTTGGCTAGGGCTTACCTGACATCATGGAGTTGAATCTTCATATCATGCATCTTTTCAATATGCTCTTGCTTCTCTTCCTTCATGGCAATCAATTGCTCTTGAAGTATATTAATCTCCTTCTTATCTTCATACATCTCTTGCAAAATATCATTCATGATGTAGAGCTTCTACAACATCTCTTTATCAAAGAGTCTTGTTAAGGAAGATTGACTAGAGACAGTGCTTGATGAAGCTGCCATCACACTTGTAATGCATAAAAATCTTCTTTGTTGTGATTTGAGAGTTGAGTCCTCAATCTTGACCTTCTTTTCACACACATAAACTTGCACACAGTTAAATTCTCCTTGCACAAATACAAAACCAATAGCTAATTCTCTAGCTAACCTTAGAAAACCATCTCAGGGCCAAAATGAGCTAAACTGAGCCCTGATACCAACTTGATCTGAATATGGTAAATCTAGTTTTGTTGTGCTAGCTCCCTCATCAGTATAATAAAAGTGTGCTTAAGGATCGTCTCAAATTAGCAAGTTAAGAGAGGGTTTATGTGTCAAGTTTTGTGTGTCTTTTATGAGCGATTCACTGTGTAATTTAGCTTTTAAAACACATAACAAAAATTAAATTGCAGAGAATGTAATACACAACAAAAAAATTACTCAGCAGCTGATAACAAATTTCACCCTTCCTGGGCTACATCTCCATGGACCTGCTTCAATGGCTAGGCCCTCTTTGGATTAATGGTCAATTCTCTGATTACATGTACGTACAGTGCTCCAATGGATCTAAAAATTGCTCCAATGGACTCAAAAGACCCAAATACCTCAAAGTAGACTCTTCTGGCTCTGCAAATGGTCTTCAGGTGATCTAGACATGGCCTCATCTCCTTGTAGCCCCAAGCTTCTTTAATCTTCAAAGTGAAAGAAAAATTTACGTAAGTGTTCCTCTGCCTCTACAACCTGCACCATCATGCTCAGAGAATCCAAATCATCTAGGATTGACTCTTTCTCATCCTAATTTTGTCAAACAATGCTCCAGTTATGGCCTAATCAGTTTTGGCCTAGGAAACCTTTACTAAGTCTGGAGAAACTCTAGTTAACTCCACAACATTTGGGAGTTCCGCCGAAAATGGCGGACTCCACCAATTAGTTCTAATCCATACTTAAGTTAAACTGGATATTAATTAAATTTAAGTGCACATTTAACTGGGGTTTAACGCTCTAAGTGTGTTTTAAACAAATCCGAATTAAAATCGGATTAACGCATTTTAAATGTTGATTAGGGTTAATTAACCCGTATTTAGTGGTCTAACCCCGCACATTTCTTGGAATGCTCCACCTGGTCACATGCCACAATTTTGTGCGTTTGGGCTGGCCCCCATACCCCTCCACCCAAACCTTTATTAAAGTTCAAATATGTGTGTGTTGCATACATATGTAAGCACCAAATGATAACGTAGTTGGTATGCGTGTTGGGTTTGCGTGGGGGAGGTCGTGGGGTCGAGCCCGACCTCCACCCAGCCTCAATATAACATTTTTACTCCACTATGTAAAATATGAATTTCGACCAAGACTTAGCCATATTCGACCTTTGGAGGGGCACGTGGTGGCCTCCGGGCTAGCCACGTGTCAACACCCAATTGGTCCATTCACAACCAACCAAAAACTTCCAACGAACCAAAAATTCGAGCCAATCACCATTTGAAAAATGTCAAACATCCCATTGGATGGAGGAAAACCATATTTTACCAAGATAATGACCCCTTTGACCCTGTTTGACTTTTTTTTTTGAAAATTCCCCTGTTTGGTTAAGCGGACAACAGGCTCTGACTTTCACATACAGACTCTGTTTTGAGCGAAACGAAGTGTGCCAGTTTCCTGGCGATGAGACCTATCCGGTTGTTCTAGTTTGAAGAAATTCTAAGCACTTTGAGTTTTTAGCAAAATTTTGCCCCCAATTCAGTTTCTGATCACACCTTAAGGTCAAGGAGTGCACTACAATGCCTATGGGTCAGACTTGACGAAAATCGATATAACATGTGAAGGATACATGTTGTTGTACACCCACAAACCTTGGGTTAGGCCTCCTCATTATAGAATAGAGTAAGTAGGGGAGAGCCTGAAATCCCCTGCAACTCTAGCTCCAATAATTCTTACCACAATACCCCTCCCAGTACTAGAAAAACTATCAAGGCATTTAATACCACGCAATGGTAATTTCCCACTAAAGAGCAAATAATTTGATGCATAGGGAGGGTAATAATATAACTTTGATTCCAGCTCCCACTTGTTCTCATATCCGAACCTTAAAGAGGGCATACATTGAATTCCAACACTATGATATGTTGATTTTAACCATGATAGAAATAATAGTAAGTTTGAGTTCCAACTAACTGGAATCAACATGGAACAATGGGATCCATGATTCAAGCCTCCCTAGGAACCAAAAACATTGATGATAGAGTCAATATAATAAAATATATACCTAAACCTTTTCACAAATTGAAAAGGTAATAACTTAATAGGTTTTACACACACAAAATACGCGCTAACAAATTTTTCAATATCAGACCAAAATATACCACAAACATAAACACAAGACAAATGATAATTACATACAAGAAGTTGTTTTTTCTCACATGGAGAGAAGAGGCCTTTCCTTTTGCTTGTCAGGGCAGACGGTAATGAAAATTCACCAAGATAGAGCAAATTACCTCCCTAACCAACGCTAATAGAGCCAAATTCATGCTCATAATAGACAAATGAAAATGGAGACTATAATGTTTGATAAGATCACAATTTTCCAACCCTACAATGTCAGTAGTAGAGCAAGCAACCAACGACCATGACCATCTTAATTCTCTGGAAAAAAACCCACACTAATCCCTTTGCTCGCACATAAACATTACTATCCCAATTGACCTTGAGATACCAAAAGGCATCAGAAACCAAGTCAAAAGGAATTAGAAGTTTACCCTCCCGTCACTGCTTTTCCAAGTAAATTAGAGTGGAAACCAACTCTCTAGGTTGGAAAATCCACTAACTTGTCTCTATATTGACATAAAAAAAACTCGATTCATAACCATTATGAATCCACCAATGTAGACAACCTACATTTTCTTCCTTAGGCTTCCTCTTTCAAACTCCAGAGACTAGCCTCAACCAGGTTGTCACGTCATTGCATTGCATGTGAAACTCCACAGGGTTGGGGACTTGAAAACAACTGATTCCACATGAGTTAGCAACTCAAAAACTATTTCACAATCCCACCACCTTCGATCCGCTCTGGAACATCAAGTCAAATTATAACTAATTTATGATTGTTCTGTGAATCCCAACATTGTTTAACTACTCTTGGAGATGGATTGCCACGTCCCCATGTTTTTTAGCAAAGCACTCCCCCACCCCTCAATTTGTCTCAAACATCACCTCATATGGGGAATACTTATAATTAATAATTATTAAAAATAAAATAAAATTATTGTTGCCAATTTTTGGGCTCCAGGTTTTGACAACCCATGGTTTTTCTTGGTAGTCTTATGTAATATAGCCTATTTATAGGCGTGAATAAGAAATAAATAAATAAATATGTAATCTTTAAAAAAATATTTATAACACAAATAATTCTATATGTAATGCAAAATAAGTGAAAAATAAAAATTCATATATTTAAAACATTTTATTAGGTATTGTTCAAAACCATCATGCATCCATCTTAACCCCATATTTACCAAGAGTTGAGAGAAATCAAATCTCTTGAGGTGCAAAAATTTCCTCGAGTTTTGCACTAAAATATAGGTTTGCACCTTGAGATATTTGATCCTTCTCAGTGCTTGGTAGATCCAAAGTTAAGATGGATCTAGACTAGTTATATCATTTGTGAGAATTGAACTGAAAGGATAACAATAATTCTTCCTTATCATCTATGATAAACCCAATAAACATTTTTCAATTTAAATAGTTATATTTAATTATGAAAATTTTCAATCTCATATATATATATATATATATATATATATATATATATATATATATATATATATATATATATATTTCCATGGAGAGATTGAATCAAATAAAGGTATTTACAGTTCACCAGACAAATAGGAATATGAGTGGTAAAGAGATAATCATAAATAATTATTCATGATTATTATTGATGATGATAATTTTAAATGAAGAGATTATAGCTAAAGGAATTTAAATTTCATGAGACACTGAAGTGGGAAAGGAATAATCATTTATTTATTTTAATTTGATGTGGTTTTGCTAGATCCATCACAATGAGCAATTTTGAGTTGACGTTTTGAACCAACTAGTGTGGTTCATCATGGGGACAAAGATCAGAAATCTGATTTAGTCCAAGGGAATAAATAGTGTAAAGAAGCAGTAGCAAGATGCAAATCCCAATGGTTAATCATCGAGATAATGATGAGAAATAGTGTAAATTTAGTATAAAGAAATAATAGTATGGAAAAAAATGCAAATCCCCAAAATCTTTAACAACCAAATTAATAAATGTCAAAAACTCATAGAAAGTCAAGAACCATGAAACATTATCTCACAAAAATAATAATATAATATATATCTTTATTAATAATTAGATCCTAAAATAATAAACTAGATAATAAGTATAAATAATTATCAAGATTTAAAATTTATTAATCTATTATCATAATAAATATATTACTCTATTATCTTAATAACTATATATCTAATTAATAATTAATACATTAAAATAAAAATTATATATTTAAATAAAATATATTATATTTAATACATATTAATGATATCACCATAAGAAAAAATCAACTTAATAACTTATACATCTAAAAGAATATAAAAAAGGTCATATAGTAAAAAAAAAAAATATATATAAAAAAAATTTACATATATATGTGTAAATGTATATAATATATTATATATACAAATATAATAAAAGAAATGTCAAATTTATATATAAATGTAAAACAAATGTAGATGTAAATTTATTTATAAATGTATAATAATAACTAAATATAGATATAAATTTATATATAAATGTATAATGATATAATATAATAATAGATAAAAATAAATAAATAAAATAAATAAGTGATAATAATAATAAATAACATATCTACATCATAATATATGTAGATATATGTATTTATTTATTTATTTTCACAAAGAAAAAATTCATAATTTTATTTATGAGAAAACAAAATTACATGTTGTATGAGCTGGTATATGTCCAAAGACATTCAAATACCGCAAATAAAAAACAATGGGGATACATTTAAGATTTTCTCCCCTTCTTCTTTTCAACCTTACGCCGAGCACCCAGTGTTGGCTCGGTCTTGATAAGGACAAGCTGATTTCCTTCTGTTGGTGCTCCATTGTCCTTATCAGAGTCAGATGTGTCTGATGTATGTGTTCTTTTGTATCCTCCACTGTCTAGTGTTCCAGGTTCCATATCTTGCTGAGTCTTTGTGGTAGTGTCGAGCTGCTCTTGCATTTCCTGTTCTTGTGAGCCCAAGGAAGTATCTGTTTGTTGATTCTCATGTGGTGTTGGTTCCACCTCTTCTTCATGTAGTTCTGGCTCTTCAGATGGAAATTGCCAACCTTTTGCCGCTTTGCCTGTTTTCTTCTTTTTCCTGTTATCCCTTTTTGCTGCCGGGCATGTGTTTTGTAGGTGGTCTGTGCATCTGCATATCCGGCATCTGAAGGCTGTGTTCTCATAGTCTAAATGATGTGTCCATCTCTGTTGTTTGTTGTTCAGCAAAATGGACTCTGGGAGTCCTTTGCTCAAATCAACCTCCACACAGATTCGTGCGAAGGTGAATATGCGCTCTTCCAGGCATTGAGTGTCTGTTTTAATGTATCTGCCAAGGGTGTTTCCAATGCAGCCAAGAACATTTTCATTCCAAAAATGTAGCGAGAGATTGTAGAGCCTTACCCAGACCAGCATTTTGGTCACCTCCATGGTATTGGCATCAAAATTTGGGAACCAAGGTGTAATGAAGAGTCCCGTGGAGCCCCAGAACCATGGTCCCTGGCTGATAATGGCATCTCTGACCTCAGTGGATGTAAATTTGACAATGAAGAACCCCTTAGAGCATAGGTGTATTTCACAGTCCATAGTCCAATTTGTAAAAATCCAATGGAACAACTCCATTGGTTTGTGCCAGAAGCAGTTGAATCTGCCTATAATTGCTTGGGATTCGTAGGTAGTTCTATGCATATCAATATCTGGACTGTCTATGTTTATTTCAGGCACGCTGTCCTGCAGTTCTACAATATATGGCTTGGGAGAACTTTCAGCAGGGGCGGCGGGAGCTGTGGGAATGTTCTTGTCCCCCTGTAATACATTCCTATATGAACCTTTTGTGGGTACTGTTTTGGATGCACCAGCACCCATGGAGGATCCATGTGCCCTGTTTTGGCCCATCATTCCACCCCTCAATCTGAGGTTGAGGCAGATGGATGACCCAGTGGCGATGGAGTAGTCATTAACCGAGCAATGGTCAGCTAGAGCTTTCCCCCCAAAAATCAGAGACTGTGAAAAAACAGGGTAACCCGCCATAGTATGGATTGCTTCCTTCAGGTGTAGTATAGAATCTACAGTTCGAATCCATAAAATAAAGCAGTTACCTACAGGAGGCTTAATGAACACTTGAAATGGATTCGTGCCTACCTGAGAATCAATATTGCAGATAAGCTGGCTTCGATTTTTGTCTATGGGCACCTCATCGTGGGCCTGTTCCTGGCTCAGAAGTACCGAGTGCATCCACAGAGACCGCTGAAGGTCTGTATTCCTTGTCTCAGCAGCTTTGGAGAAGTAAGGCCCTTGTAGCCTCTGTATTATATGCAGCTGTGGAAGCCGCAATGCATATGATCCCCAATAGCGCTGGTCCGAAGCCCAATAATCGCCCATCATCGAGGACCAGGCCGTGGATGTGAATGCCGGTCTGTAAAGGGGGAAATCAAGCGGTATCCACTCCCAATGAACGAGTAAAACTGAAATCTCAGCATGAGTAATCGACCGAAAGAACAGAGTATTGTGCGCATTGGCACCTTGAGCGGTGCAGCAGAGCACAAAACCCGGCGCTGGTTCAACGCCAAAGCCACCAAAGAACCCATGGCACTCGCAGGGGCTTGTTCCATACCTCGCTGTGGTTTTTGATAGACTGGTCAGGCACCAGTGCCCCTTTCTGTTGGTTCTGCAGGGAGTCCATGAACCTGTCACAGCAGAATTAAAGAATCCCACCGGCGCGAATGGATTCTCAGCCCCAATCGAGTCGCAATGAACAGCACAGGTAACACAATGTCTCATGCCATGGATGCGCCTCCAGAGCATCGATCTCCAGCCTGCGGCGGCGATGGAGGACTGTAACCCTAGAACGAAGAGAAATTCTCCCGCGCGCGCCATCTTCCTTAACTCCTTCACTGGTGCTTTTTCACCACCCTTCATTACTAACATCGCTATGCACATTGTCGTAGATATATGTATTTATTATAATGTTATAATATAAAATTATTTAAATAAAATAAATAAATAAAAATGTTTTAATAGAAAAGATGATAGATGAAGATATAATGAAAGAGGATAATTGAGACATAAAAGAAAATGACGAAGCATGAACCAAAACAATTTTAAAACGAAGCAAATCTTGAAGCAAGGGTGAAAACTCAGTTCTTGCTTATTTTCCAACCATTGTTTTTATTAAGATGGTTTGCCCTTTTCTCAATTTCAATGGCCTCTCTAAACTTCTTATGATGGAAGTGATCAATCTTGGCAATGACCTTACCTTCTCAATGTAGATGTGGTGTTTAGTTTTCTTAGTGTGCTTGGGTTGAAGGTTGAGGTCAATTGTGTTTGATGATGGCTACGTGCTCCCGAATTCTTTGTTTAATGGAGCAACGAGTCTCACATGCTTAGGGTGTCCCACATGAACATGAGATTAAGTAAACAATTATTCAAATAACTTATCTCCACCAATGTTAAAAACAATATTTAAAATGGTAGGTCGAGTGGTTAAGATGAGACAGTAACTCCCTCTCCACTTGAGTTCGATTCCCGAAAATGACATGTTAAGCTAGACTAGAGGAATATGCGGCCTTGGGGAGTTACTCCATTCATGGTCAATACGAGATGTCTCAGTTCTTGCTAAGTCATATATTCTTGGTATATTCATCTTACACACAGATCAAATATACTCTTGGTGGTATAGTGATAGCCAAAAAATTTGATCCCGAGGCTATCTCTTGGTGGTATAATGATAGCCAAAAAGTTTGATCATGAGCCTATCCTAAATCACTCTAATAAATTAACTATCCACTATGATTAAAAAAAAACCTAATATTTAAAAATTAACTTTTATCTATAATACCATTTTAGTGCATAGTGCATATTCATTGAAAATCTATAATACCATTTTTGTGCATACTCATTGAAAATCGAAGGAAAGCAAAATATATATCCTTTCCTTCAGATTGGAAGGGAATGGAATAGGGTGGACATTTGATTTATGGGCTATGTTGCCTTCATTTTCTTGGACAGCTCAAGCAATCAGTATTGTTATCGTTGGGATATAGGAAATTTGTAACAACTTGAGTGATGTGGAAGAGCAACAAATACATTTGCAGAAAATGGATGAGAAGGTGGTATGCGTCACAGGAGGAAGTGGATTCATAGGATCATGGCTTGTTCGGCAATTGCTGGAGCGTGGATACACAGTGCATGCAACTCTCGAAAATCTGAGTGACCCAAAAGAGAGAGACCATCTGGAAGCCTTGGAAGGTGCTAAGGACAGGCTCAAATTATTTCAACTCGATGTTCTGGACTATGATTCCATGGAAGCTGCGATCAATGGTTGCCAGGGAGTTTTCCATCTCGCATCTCCATGTACACTGGAAGAGTTGAAGGATCCTCAGGTTCTAATTCCAATACGCATTACATTTTGCTTTGTACTCAGAGTATCTGGTGGGATCCCTCCAGGAAATATGACAGACCACTTATTGAATAGGAGTTGCATTGTATAGTGCTGATGGGATGGAGCTGCGTGTTTGTGTATTTGTTTATATAATTGAGACTTTGCATTAACCCTACGTTTAGTTCAATTGTTGAATTGGTTACATTGAATATGGACAGTGACGCAGATCCCTATGATGTAATGTGCTCCTCTAAATTGAGAAGCTCAAGGAGCTTGACAAACTAGAGGTGCATATCAAATCGTTGTTTACAGGTGCATATCATTGAGTAGGTTGGCTACTAATTGGATTGGAGATTGAAACTGAAACCTTGCAATCTAGAGCTGGAGGGGCATATCAAATCCTAGTTTATAGGTGCATATCAGTTAGTAGGTTAGTTAATAATCGGGTTTAGATATTGTTGGATTTGTAAGTTATGTCGAAGGAAGGGAAGGAGATATCACAAAATAGGTTTATCTCACAGTTATTATTATTTAGGTGTTAAATTTTGGTCTCTGTTTTTTAAAATGGGTTTTTGATTGCATATATAGATTCAATACCCTGAAAACCTTGAGCCACTCGGATTGTGAAGTGTTCACAACTCAAATTTGTAATTCCAACAAATCCTTGCCAGATAAACTATGGCTTATTATCTATATGTCTCTATTCACATGTCATACATAAAAGTTTGTAAAGAGAGTAAGACCAAGCCAGCATAATCACCTCTTAACCAATTAACCATTATATTATTACCTTTGTGGATGTCTATGTTGACATAATAGTCATTGCATATTGGAGTTTACAGGCTGCCAAGGACCAATCCTCACAGTCAATGATAGGAGGGAAGGAGATTTTATGTGACTGATATTTTTCTTTTCTTTAAGAGTACTACATTATTTCCAAACTTGATTCTTATACTTGGGAGCCCTGCTCTGCCCTTCATGTATTTGGAACATTCAGTGTCTATTGTGTAATTTTAGGTTTGTTTTGCAGGTTGAGGTCTTGGATCCGGCAGTTAAGGGTACACTGAATGCTTTGGAAGCATCTCGCAGAGCACAAGTGAAGCGTGTTGTTCTAACATCTTCCATCTCTTCCTTGGTTCCCAATCCCAACTGGCCTCTTAACACCGTCATTGATGAGAATTCATGGACTGACATTGAATACTGCGAACGTGACAAGGTATGCCCTTTATGTAGGCATCAAACAATTACCTCTTTGATAGTTCCATGTCCGCTTCTTTCGTAAGTCATGAATAAGGATATGTGAGCAAATGAATGTACAGATTTGGTACCCTGTGTCGAAGACTCTTGCGGAGAAAGCAGCATGGGAATATGCCAACACCCACAAAATGGACATGGTGGCCATTCATCCTTCAACTTGTTTGGGTCCTCTTCTACAACCCAGATTGAACGCTAGCTCTGGTGTTCTCTTGCAGCTTTTACAAGGTAAGTGTGTATGTTTTGACTCCAAAGACATAACTTGAAGGTTCAAATTTACAACATCCAAAGTAGTTGTGGAGAATGTTTAACTCTAAGCCTTTGCATTAGAAGAGTCGATGGGGGCATTGCTGGATCGACATTCAGGATTGACCCTTCATGACAAGGAGAGTCCTTCATTAGATAATAGTGGATGGGGACTTACCTCTTTGATCACGTCCTTACTAGCTGGTTGGCTGGGTTAACCGAGGATCAACCCAGTTAAAGCAAGAACAAGATCTTATTCAGAACCAACCCTCCGTTAGATAAGGATTGATCGGGACCTTACTAGCTGGCTGTCTGGGTTACCCCAGGACCAGCCCAGTTAAAATGAGCACACAACTTTATTTCAGAACCAACCCTCTGTTAGACAAGGGTTGATCAGGAACTACTTTTAAAGGCTATACTCAATAGTTGTCTATGCTTTATATTGCATCCAATTTCTGTATTTGACAGGTTATCCTTGCAATCTAATCTGCACTCCAATTACTTAATACTAGCACAAGAGAGAAACAAGAGCTGATGGTAAATTCAGCAAGTTGTTAAAACTTCCTTTCCCTAGCAAGGATACTCTTTAGTAGGTGAGACAGTGAAACCCAGGTGCCCCCACATGCAGACACTTAACCCAAGCAACCACCCATAATTTGAGGGATTCTCCATCCATCATGAAATATGCAAATTTTTTTTTTTGAATCTTGGAAATGTCTCAAGATTCATAGGAAATAAATACAGGCTAGATGAATTTATAAGAACCATGTTTAGTTATTAACATGAAGGTAGTCTTGAGATTCACAGAAATTCTTTTCAAATATAAAAATAATTAATAAATGTTCTGAACACGGAAATACATTTCTTATAATGCAATCAAGTTTGATTCCTTAAAATTTTTAAAATCTATTAAAATTTTGTTCCTTGAAACTGTTTCAGTGACCCTGGGATTACAATAGAACAGAGGCTATGTAAAATATTAGTTCTGCAATGGCAACAGGTCAGGCTTCAGAATGTATGAAGCCTTTTCAATTCATACAAGGAGTTTCCAGAAGTATAATTATTGGGCAAACAATAAATGCCTGTTGTATTTTCTTTCACTATACATTAGATATTTCATTGCTGATTTACTTTGGTTTAGTAACTATATATTATTAAAGGTAAAGAGGGAAAAATATCGTTAAGGTTCTACTATTGTCACTTTATAGAAGAATTTCAAAAAATCAAGAGGTCGTATATAGGAGAGTGTGGATTCTGTTATTCTATTTGAGAGTGGTCTTAAAACAGGATAGACTATATAGTCACTGCTTTCTCATTCCACCAGAGTCTCTGTAATGTTTCCAAGTCATTGTATTGAATATTCTTTGGAATATGTGGCGCTCCAATGATGGATGGGTTCCTCTGTTACTAGGTTTTGCTTCCAACCAGAGAATCTATCCCCCCAACACCACCCTAACCTGGCCTGAGCTCCACTCCCTTCATTAGCTGTCACCCACTTCCTAGTTAATTCATGAGCTATCAAAACTTAAGGAACTTTGGATATTCTAACCGTGATGAAGAATAAACCAATTCATCCTTAAGGGCTCAATGGTTCATAAATAGAAGTTTGTAACCCAAGCTGTGCATGAAAAAGAAAATCAGTGAAGAAAAAGGTGCACAAGAGGGGTGGTAAAAATTTAAAATAGGACGAGGAAAGGGGTAAATTAGGTTCTGTTACCACTCAAACTAGCAAGGGTCCTAAAAGGGGGTCCTTGAAGGGCTATTACCAGGTTGAGGGCAACAATGGAGCAATAACCCACTGTCACCTCAGCTATGGTTCCCTACTCTTTACGAACTTTCACCGATGGGAGGAGACCCTTTATAACAAGGATCACAAAATGAATGGATCAATGATAGGGTGAGAGGTGATCTTGGAAGCCTATTCACAAGAGAGGCTGAAGTATATGACTTGCTTGCTTTGGAAGGCAAGGTTGAAGGCTCTCAAGGAGGGGCTCAAGGAGAATTTCAAGGTCTAGGTTAAGGGTATTTATCTTATAATGGAGGTCCCTAAGCCCTAAAATTCTTGTGAAGGCTTGGATTCCAGGAGATCTTTGAAGAATTGTCCTTAATAGTGTATGGGACCACGTGGGACCAAGTGGACCCAAGGTTAGGTCAAAGGGGCAGGGTTTAGCAACCGATGATATACTTGACCTAATCCAGAAGGAGAAAAGGACCAAAGAATGAATTTTTAATCTAAGGCAATGTGAGGATCCCAATGAGGTTTCTAGCCTAAGGAAACCAAGGGAAAAACTCAATCTTGAGACTAGGGCTTAAGGTACCTCAAAATCCCATTGTTGCAATTTCTTCAAAATTGGAGGGCACCTAGGAGAAACCCCATCGTAGAAGATCCCAAAAGATCGAAGTTTTGAGTGGGTAGTTTGTGAGATAAAGGATGCCCTAGGAGACCTAATGGGCTAGTCCTAGAAAAGAAGAGATGGGAGAGGAAAATAGGTTTAAGGTGATCACGTTATGGTAGACTAGTGCCTAATCCTTTGGGGAGATTGGCGTCGAGGAATAATGACTATGGATTTTGGATTTTCTATGTCAAGGAGGCCTCAAAGACAACTTCGCTTAGCATTAGGGTAGCAACAAAATCAGCTTCAAATACTTTATACTTCGTTTTCCAGAATAGATGGTTTGTGAAGATGAATTTTAATGATGAAACATCTCTAGGAACATTCATTCATTATACATGGCCCATACATGAAGCAACACTATCTAGAAACAAAATTTTCACAACTTCGCATAAATGGATGCAATAAATTAACCATAGTATAGCGAAAATCCCAGCAACAATGTACGTGACAAGATAGAAAGAAAGAATAGCATTAAATTGTACTTACATGTACAAGAGTATATCCAACCATAAAAAAAATTTCCAATCAAGAAGCTCCAAGACAAGAGAAAATGATTCAAACATCAAAATTCATTCCATGCTCCAAAAATTCGTCCTCCAAGAAGGATATCGAAGTTCTCTAAAGAGATACAAATCCAATCCAAGTGATGATGCTAAAATGAAATCACATCACTTGTATTTATACACTTCCTAATGAGTTCGATTTAGCTAATTAGGACTAATTTAGCCCCTAGAATAAATTAATGTACAAGATAACTAACTTTTGGTGACAAGCCCACCAAACAAGCTCATAATCAAAAGAATAAGCCTCTCAAGAGGTCGAATGATCAATAATACATGGCGTGGGGCCTTAGAGGAGGCCTGATGAAGTCCATAGGTGCCATAATGTGAAATAGGACCTCCAAAAGCTGTGGACAAGGGGTTGGCCACCTATTCTCCAAATAATAAACCTGTGGCACTCCCAATGGGTGTGGGGGAACATAAGTGACCACATGGGTCTCCAAACATATTGAAGATGCTTGTAGACCATTTGCAAGGGCTCGGATGATGGTGTAGGTGATGCCACATCATCATACAGGTCTTGGGTCATTTGCCAAGTGCATAACATAACTGTGGGGTTGGCTAGGCATGGTGAACCAGGTGCATCTTCCTCGTCCAATAGATGAACCACGAGAAATCTCTGAATGACTTTGGGGATCCATGGAATGCTCTTTGCTATTGTGGAGGCCCATGGCTCTCTACACACACCCTACATGTGCCAATGTAGCCCTCTAGAAGGTCAGGACCCCGTATAGGGAGACCAAACCCAAAATGGAGACCATCTGCAATCCTGCATTAGATCCAATGATAACATCCAAAAGAAGTCTAAGGGACAAGAGTAGAGACCTAGCCCACTCTTTCCGCCGAACCCCCCCATTAATCCATGCCCAGAAGTTTCCATGATAAGTAAAATACAATACTTAATTACCAAATGACAAGGCATACCTTTAGGTTTGGGAGGCCCACCTTCATACATACGATCATGAGAGAAATGGCTCAATGAGCTAGTTGGTGGCTACTGACTGCTTGTTGAGGACCATCTTGGAGAATTTTTTTCTCCTAGGGATATCACCCACAAAATTGTGGGTAACATCTGGCTCCAACTGGGACGTGATCTCTCGAAAAGTGGGCGAATCTACTCGAACGGGAGGTCATGAGAACACCAACAATCTCTTGGTTACCGCAAACCTGTTACCTGCACATATCAAAGACTAAACCCATGGGGAAACATGTTTGTACGGTGTCTTATGATCACCCATGCTTAATGTTAGGCCGTAAAATCAACAGAAAATAAAATATGCAAATTTCAATCTAAATGCAGCTAATCTACCATGAGAAATATCATATGACATTAGTTTTAATGCGAAAACCAACATGCAATGCATCCTACTCTAACATAAATAAGGTACAATGTCAAGTGTCAAGGAAAGAGGTGATATGACTTAACTTGACCGGTTGTGGCCATAGTTCATCGTTGAGTTTAGAAATGTAGTAATAGTCCTCCCCAACTTTTCCATGGATCTTGACAGGCATCAGGGCTTTATCAACTAAGACCAAGTCCTCGACCTTATATTCTCTTTTAGGCTTCCACTTTTTGCGTATTTTGTGATTTGTTCATTTGAGGATGCAGACTTCTTGTGAAGGGAGAATGGGAGAAGGCTTTTCGATGTGATGTGTCTCATAGTATGGGGTTGGTTCAGGCTTAATCACGTGAGAAAGGTAAGTAGGATCTCTATAGAGGATAAAACGAGTTCCATCATATTGCGGGATAGTGGCGTATGAAAATTCCTTTTGAACGTGACCCCCAACAGTGGCTCCCCATTTTCTAGACAAGAGTATTCCCCATACATCAAAAATATATATGACAACAACATCCATGAGAAGGGATATATCGGGGTTCCTAGCCAAAGAAACCTTAAGATCCTTTATGAGACCTTCCACTCTCACACGCTTAGAGTTTAAACCACATACCTTCTTATATGGCCGAGTGATGTTGAGACCCAATTGCTTCATGTCTTTTAAAGGCATGATGTTAGCGGAAGCCCCTGAGTCTAGCATACAATTATGTAATAAGAGGTCATTGATAGCCAAAGTGAGCATAAAAGGTTCATGCCCGGGGTTATGATCAGGAATATGAATGTTTTGCAAGTCTTCAGGTAACTCTTCCTCCTCAAAACCTAGGGACCTCTTAATTTGTTGTTGTTGTTCAGGAAGTTTCGCAATCTCTTTTAAAGGAATGGGTATAGTTATTTTCCCTATTGTAGTTCTAAGTCAATGTTAAGTTTAGCTTGTTTGCCCTTCTCTTTCTTATTAGTGTTATCTCTTCTTGGGGGGTCCTTTTTAGGCTCAATTTTAGTTTAGGGATCCTTTTTAGGAGGATTTTTAGAGGAGCTTCCTTAGGAGGGGCTTGCTTGGGAGGCGAGTTATCTTTGTTGGGTTCCTTAGAGGTTGCGGGGTCCTTATTATTATCCTTTCGTGAATATTTCACTCCTTTGAATCTTCCATTATGAGTATCAACATTAAGAATAGGCTCCTCTTTCTCTTCTTTGATTGTGACCTCACTAACGGGAGGATGAGTGTATGAACCCCCTAACAAAATATTGAAGACATTAGATTCTACAAGGTTAGCCTGCTTGTCTACTTCTTCATTATCACTCTTGTCATTCTCACTTTGCTCATTTTCAGAAGATGAATCTTTCTCCACCGCATTGGTTGGAGCCAAAGTGTTCGGGACTTGAGATGAGCTTGGCTTATCTTCTTCACTTTGCTTTTTAGGAAAAGGTTTTCCCCTTGGAATGTAACTAGACTCTTGGGCCTTCTCCAATGCGGTGATCTTATTCATAACTATCCTATCCCGTGAGTGGACCTCTTCACTAAGATTTTCCATTTTTTTAAGGATGGTCAGAAGGCTTTCTTCATGCTTATCTTTAGACTTTTCCTTCTTTGTCTCGATTTTGGCCTTAGGGTGGTCATTGGCATCCATTCTCGAGATACGTAGGTTTTCTTCAATCTACATTGCTATTTCTTTAGCTTCAGCCAACGTAGAAGGTTTCTTGTCCCTCAATGCATAAGTTAGGTGACCACCCACGACTTTAATAAATTTGTCAAGGATGTTGGCATCAAAGGGTTTTAAGCGATCAGGGATATCCAAGACTACCCTATCAAACTTTTGAATGAATTCCCGAATGTCTTCCCTTCCCTTATTTATTTGATAAAATTTCCCAATATTAAAGGTTCCTTGAGCATTGCATGACCATCTTTTCATGATTAGATCCATCAAAATCTTCGATGCATGCTGGGGGAAGACTAAGGTACCATTCTCTTGCTTGTCCTTCAAGTGATAAAGAAAAAAGAATAATGAGCCTATCTTCATCAAAGATCATTCTATGGGACATGTGTCGGTAGAATTCTTCAACAAAGTCATGGGCACTCATGGTCGCATCGCCCTTGAATTTGGGTAACCATCGGTTGTATTTCTCAGGTAATGGTTTAGGATCATCACTCAACTTGAAAGGGGCAAAGACACTAACCAAATGTCTTTCACTCTTGGTCATCTTGGGACGGTCAGTGGTGGAACTAATTGCCATCTTTGGAGTGGGACCATTGACCTTTTCAAATTCAGGGAGAAGAGAGGTTCCAACAGGTGATGGAGCTCGTTCCTTCCTTTTTACAACAACCCTAGTTAAAGGAGGAATATTGTCACCTTTAAGCGAACTAGGGGTTTGGATAATGAGTGGAGTCGCCAGAGGAATAATAAAATTATCGTTAATGAATCAATTCCTCAATGATTCACTAGGGAGGTAGCCCTGCTTCCTCCCTGACAACGAGACCAAAATGTTACTGCTCAAACTAGCAGGGGTCCTAAAAGGGGGGTCCTTGAAGGAATACTACCAGGTTAAGGGAAGCAATGGAGCAATAGCCCACTGTCACCTTGGCTATGGCTCCCTACTCTTTACGGACTTTCACCGATGGGAGGAGACTCGTTATAACAAGGATCACAAAATGAATGGATCAATGATAGAGTGAGAGGTGATCCTGGAAGCCTATTCACAAGAGAGACTCAAGTATATGGCTTGCTAGCTTTGGAATGCAAGGTTGAAGGCTCTCAAGGAAGGGCTCAAGGAGAATTTCAAGGTCTAGGTTTAGAGTATGTATCTTATAATGGAGGCCCCTACGCCCTTAAATTCTTGTGAAGGCTTGGATTCCAGGTGATCTTTGAAGAATTGTCCTTAATAGTGTATGGGACCACATGGGACCAAGTGGACCCAGGGTTAGGACAAGGGGTAGGGTTTAACAACCGATGATATACTTGACCTAATCCGCAAGGAGAAAGGGACCAAGGAATGAATTTTTAATCCAAGGCAATGTGAGGATCCCAATGAGGTTTCTAGCCTAAAGAAACCAAGGGCAACACTCAATCTCGAGACTAGGGCTTGAGGTATCTCAAAATCCCACCGTCGGAATTTCTTCAAAATTGGAGGGCACCTAGGAGAAACCCCAACGTAGAAGATCCTAAGAGATCGAAGTTTTTGAGTGGGTAGTTTGTGAGATAAATGATGCCCTAGGAGACCTAATGGGGTAGTCCTATAAAAGAAGAGATGGGAGAGGAAACATAGGTTTAAGGTGATCACCTTATGGTAGACCAGTGCCTAATCCTTTGGGGAGATTGGAGTCAAGAGCAATTATGACTATGGATTTTGGATTTTCTATGTTAAGGAGGCCTCAAAGACAACTTCGCTTAGCATTAGGGTAGAAACAAAAGCAACTTCAAAGACTTTATACTTCGTTTTGCAGAATAGATGGCTTGTGAAGATGAATTTCAACGATGAAACATCTCTAGGAACATTCATTCATTATACATGGCCCATACATGAAGCAACACTATCTAGAAACAAAATTTCGACAACTTCGCATAAACAGATGTAGTAAATTAGCCCTAGTATAGCAAAAATCCCAGCAACAATGTATGTGACAAAATAGAAAGAAGAATAGCGTTAAATTGTACTTACATGTATAAGAGTATATCCAACCATCAAAATTTTTCCAATCAAGAAGCCTCCAAGACGAGAAAATAATCCAAACATCAAAATTCATTCCATGCTCCAAAAGTTCGTCCTCCAAGTAGGATAACGAAGTTCTTTAAAGAGATACAAGTCCAATCCAAGTGATGATGCTAAAATGAAATCACATCACTTGTATTTATGTTCTTCCTAATGAGTTCGATATAGTTAATTAGGCCTAATTTATCCGTTGGAATTAAATAATGTACAAGATAACTAAATTTTTGTGACAAGCCCACCAAACTAGCTCATAATCAAAAGAATAAGCCTCTCAAGAGGTCGAATGATCAATAATACATGTCGTTGGGCCTTAGAGGAGGCCTGATGAAGTCCATAGGTGCCATAACGTGAAATAGGTGGGGCACTTCATTGCCCACCTTTCTCACGTGATTAAGCCTGGACCAACCCTATACTACGAGACACATTCTGAAAATTTCAATCTTGAAATACTACTATAGTGATAGATTTACTTCTCCTACTTACAATAAGTTATTTACAGAATTATTCTGTAAATTTTGAAATAAACACTAATGCAACAATCACTCATGTATATGCAGAGAACGAAACAGTAGAAAATACAAGCATAAGAATCAATCACATAGACAATTAGTTTTAGACAATTGTCCCTGGAAAAACCCAATGTGGGAAAATCGGTGCAGTAGATGAGGGTTTATATTATTCTTCAGCAGTGAAATCTTTACAAGGAAAGTCTGACAGAAACAATTGAGAAGACTTCTTGAGATACACCTGAGAGAATTCTTCTTCAGTACCCAGAAGAATTTCTGGCACCTGAGGTAGTCACCAGCCCTCCCTGCGCCACTCTACGTCTCTCCTGCGTAGCTCTCTGCGCATAGCCAACATAGCTTGCGTCACCACTGCGTGAGGCTACTGTGCTACTCCAGCGTGCTGCTTCTCTGATCTTCTGTTGCCTCCTTCCCTCGAACCCCGTCACTGCTACAACCCTCTGCTTCCTTCACCCTGCAATGCTCCCTCTGAAATCGAATTCTATTCCTTCAGAATTGACTTCCTTCAGGTTACTGAACGCTTGCGCGGCTTACCTTCCAAATGACTCTCAAGCCTTTTTTTATAATCTTCTCATTGATGAATCAATGACCCAAATTAGAAGTCTAATCAATGGCTAAGATTAAAACTTGACTTGATCTTCGTTCTCTAGAAGATTCAGACTCTATTTTATTAATACCCATTAGTTATGTAATTTCCCTAATTTTAGACCGTAAAATAATTAATTATTTTAATAAAACATGAATCGAGTGGAATTTCCACAAACGGTTTTTGGGTTCTTTGGAATACTGGTGTCTAAGCCTCACTAATTCTGAGACTTAGATCACTTTCCGATGCTACAAAAATCAACACTCCCTCTTAGCAAGGAAAGTGTTCTAGCAATATGCCTGCTGCACGCTGCTCAGACCCTGAAGCATTCTCTGCGCTGCTGATGCCTGGCTGCTGCTGCCCCTCTTTTGCTGCATTGCTGATGCCTAGCTGCTGCTGCCCCTCTTCTGCTGCACTGCTGATGCCTTCTGTACTGCTGCCCATGACACTGCCACTGCCTCATTTGTATTGCAGTTCCCTCGTAATTCTGCATCAGTCCATTTCTTCTATTGAAATGGATTCTTGATCATCCCCATCTTCTCTCTGAAGTAGAGAAACTTTGTCTTTCCAAGAGCCTTAGTAAGGATGTTTGCCACCTGTTCTCCTGTCGGAGTGTACTATAATTGTATAGCTCCCTGTTGGACACAGTCACTAATGAAATGACACGTGATGTCAATGTGCTTCGACTGATCATGGAACACAAGATTTTTAGAGAGCTTGATGCAACTCTGATTATCACATAGAATGTTGGTCGCTTCCATCTTTTCCTTGAGTAGGTTCACAAGCAGCTTCCTAATCCATATGGCCTCACACGAAGCTGTGCTTGCGGCCATATATTTTGCCTCAGCTGAGCTCAGAGCCACGAACTTCTATTTCCTGCTGCACCAGGATTTCATTCCTGATTCGACATTGAAACAGTACCCACTGGTACTTTTCCGATCCACTGGGCTCCCAGCCTAATCTGCGTCAGTGAACCCACCCAATATGATGTCATTGCCTTGGGTGTATCTCAATCCAAGTTCGACTGTTCCCTGCAAATATCTGAGAACATGCTTGGCTGCTGCCCAATGTGCCCTCCTTGGTTCTACCATGAACTGATTGAGGGTGATGACAGCATAACAAATATCTGGCCTAGTGTTGACTAGATACATCAAAGATCCTATGAGCTGCCTATACAAAGTAGTATCAACCTCATCATCTTCGGATGTATCAATTTTCTTCCAGTTGTTAATCATTAGAGTAGCCATGGGTCTACAGTCTTCCATCTAAAACCTCTTCAGAATTTCTGTAGTATATCTTCCTTGATCAAGGAAGAGCTCACCCTTCTGCTGCCAAACTTCCAACCCCAGAAAATAATGCATTAGCCCTAGATCCTTCATGTCGAATTCTGTAGCTAAATTCTCCTTGCAGTCCTTGATGAGCCTAGATTATCCTATCAGAAATAGATCATCTACGTACAACACCAGTATCAGAGTCTCATCCCCTACTCTCAGATAGTAGAGATTGGGATATGCATCACTCTTGACAAATCCCATCTTCTGCAAGTAGTTGTCAATTCGACCATAGCAAGCTCTAGGGGCTTGCTTCAGTCCATACAAGGCCTTCTTGACCCTGCACACATGAGTTTTCTGGTCATGCGTCTCAAAGCCCTTTGGTTGTTCAATATGTACTTCTTCTATCACCCCATTCAAGAATGCAGTCTTGATGTCAATTTGGTGAATCTCCCATCCCATCTGTGCAGCAAGTGATATCACAGATCTGACAGAAGCATATCGGGCTACTAGGGTGAACGTCTCTTCATAGTCTATCCCTTCCTTCTGAGTGTACCCCTTAGCCACAAACATGGCTTTAAATTTCTCGATGCTACCATTTGCAGCATATTTGATCTTGTAGATCCATCTTGAACCCATAACTGATCTGTCTTGAGGCCTAGGAACCACTTCCTAGACATCATTTGTCATGATGGAGTTGTAATCTTCCACCATCACATCTACCCACACCTGATGCTGAGCTGCCTCCTGAAAACTAGAGGGTTCCCCATCCTGGGCTACCAAGGCTTGGTACCTATCAGGTTGCCTGTGCTGCCTCTTCTCATTTCTGGGGGATCCGACAAACTCCTCTGCGTCCCTCAGAATTTGTCGTAATTCCCTGCTCATCCTACCACTTGTAGTGGGTGGATCTACCTGGTCTCCTTCTTGCAACTCCTCGGGAGATGTATCCCTTGGATCCTCGTGCTTGGAGAAGCACTCATGTTACCCTCCGCAGGTCGTTGAGGTTGGACCAGCGAATCCTCCTCAGACTGCGTAGCAGTAGGCGTCTTGTGGGATTTCCTGAAGGCCCTTTCCTCCATGAACTTCACATCTCGCCGTACTACAATCTTCCTGCTTTCAGGAATGTAGATGCGGTAAGCCTTTGCATTCTTGCTATATCCCACCAGATATCCCTTTTTTCGTAGTCTTATTCAATTTCTTCCTCTTCTCTTTGGGTACATGGCAATATGCTGCTTTGCCAAAGATCCTAAGGTGGCTCAACTCGGGCTTCCTGCCAGTGAAGACACTTTCTGGATTGACCTTACCCAATGCACTGTGAGGAATCCTGTTCTGTACATAGACAACTGTATTACAAGCTTCAGCCCATAGGAATTTGGGACTGTCTTTATCATACAGCATTGCCCTTCCAACCTCGTAAATAGTTCTATTCTTTCTCTCTGCAATTCCATTCTGCTCCAGATATACGGAGCGGTCCACTCTCTTCTAATGGCGCAGAACTCTGTGAAGTCTTTATCGATGTATTCTCCACCATTGTCTGATTGTAGTGTCATTATCTGCTTTCTTGTCAGAGTCTCCACCAGAGCTTTAAACTCCTTGAATCGATCAAAGAATTCATCCTTGGTCTTCATAAAGTAGATCTAAGTCTTCCTGGAATGGTCATCAATAAAGTTGACGAAATATTTGGCACCACCAAGAGCTCTAGTGGACATTGGTCTGCAAATGTCCGAGTATATTAAGCCCAACACACTCTTAGTCCTATTGCTGCTTCTATGGTACGCTGCCTTGGCATACTTCCCCAATACGTACCCTCTGCAGACATCGTCTTGCTTGGTGCTTAGTTCTGGAACTCCCGTGATAACCTTCTTGAGAATTCTTAACGCTCTATGGTGTGAGTGCCCCATTCTTCTGTGCCATATTTCATTCAAATCCTTCTCATCAGCGCTGCCTATCAGCGCCATTGGGGATTCAAGCTGTAACTTTTACTCCCGACTCCGATTTGTGCCTTCTTCTTCCAACTTGGGTGTTTGGCGTATACTCTTTTGCCAATGAAGTAAACGTCATAACCTTTGTTTTGAAGCTGTGACACAGAGAGTAAGTTCATCCCCAAACCAGACACATGCAACACATTGGTGGCTCAAAGCTTATTACCAGCTTCTGTTTGAAACACTATGGTACCTCTTCCAACAGGGGTACATTTCGCCTTATTGCCCATGGTGATTTTAAAATTCATCTGCTCTTCTTGGTAGCTTGAGAAATATTCTCGTACTACCGTCATATGAGTAGAAGCTCCACTGTCAATATACCAGATCTCTAGAGAATTAGAGCTTGACACAAGCAAATTCTTCTTCCAATCTGGAAGCTAGAATAGAAACATCGTGATCCATCTGCTCTTTCATGCTTTCCTTCTTCTCTGGAGAACTGTGTGAACCCTTCTGAGTTGCTATTGCAACAACGTCTGATCTTTGTTCCATTTCAGAGTCTCCACTCCTGTTACTCAATCTCAGCTCTGATACCATGTGAAAATTTCAATCTTGAAATACTACTGCAGTGATAGATTTACTTTTCCTACTTATAATAAGTTATTTACATAATTATTCAGTAAATTTTGAAATAAACACTACTATAGAAATCACTCATGTATATGCAGAGAACAGAACAGTAGAAAATACAAGCATAAGAATCAATCACATAGATAGTTATTTTTGGACAATTTTCCCTGGAAAAACCCAATGTGGGAAAACTGATGCAGCAAATGAGGGTTTATATTATTCTTCAACAGTGAAATCTTTACAAGGAAAGTCTGATAGAAATAATTGAGAAGACTTCTTGAGATACACCTGAGAGAACTCTTCTTCAGTACCTAGAAATTTCTGACACCTGAGGGAGTCACCAGCCCTCCCTGCATCACTCTGCGTCTCTCCTGTGTGGCCCTTTCCGGAGAGCCAACGTAGCCCGTGTCACCACTGCATGAGGCTACTGCACTGCTCTCGCGTGCTGCTTCTCCGATCTTATGCTGCCTCCTTCCCTCGAACCCCGTCACTGCTACAACACTCTGCTTCCTTTACCTTGCAATGCTCCCTCAAAAATCAAATTCTATTCATTCAGAATCGACTTCCCTCGGGTTATGGAACGCTTGCCCGACTTACCTTCCAAATGACTTGCAAGCCTTCTTTTATAATCTTCTCATTGATGAATCAACGACCCAGATTAGAAGTCTAATCAATGGCTAAGATTAAAACTTGACTTGGTCTTCGTTCTCTAGAAGATTCACACTCTGTTTTATTAATACCCATTAATTATTTAATTTCCCTAAGTTTAGACTTAGGGTCTCCATTAAAATAATTAATTATTTTAATAAAACATGAAATGAGTGGAATTTCCACAAACGGTTTCTGGGTTCTTTGGAATACTGGTGTTTAAGCCTCCTCACCAATTTTGAGTCTTAGATCACTTTCCGATGCTACAAAAATCAACACACATCACATCAAAAATCCTTCTCCCTTTCTCCCTTCACAAGAAGTCTGCATCGTCAAACGACCAAATCACAAAACAAGCAAAAAGTGGAAGCCTAAAAGAGAATATAAGGCCGAGGACTTGGTCTTACTTGATAAAGACCTGATGCCTGTCAAGATCCATAGAAAATTTGGGGAGGAATATTACTACATTTCTAAACTCAACGACGAACTATGGCCACAACAAGTCAAGTTAATGTGAAAATTTTTGAATCTAACAAACAAAATCCTACTGCAGTTAACTGATTTGCATTGCCTACTTGTATTTTTCAATTAACAAGTTATTTAAATAAAATATTAATGCAAATACACTACAGCCTACACCAATATACAGATCAAGTATTGAAAAATAAGATGAGACAATCACACAAAGGACACACTTATTTTTGGACTAAATGTCCTCGGAAAAACCCAATGCGGGAAAACCGGTGCAGCAGATCTGATGGTTTTTATTATTAAGCAACAGTTTTCTGCGTACAATCTCTAGATGCGTTACTGGCTATTCAGTACAGAGAATTCACGATAGATAAAAAATAGTGAGTTTTACCTCACTCTGCAAGTCCCGGCTGATCTGGATTTGAACTAGCGAAACCCTAGCTTGCTCTGCGCTGTAAATGCGTAGGCTTGCATGGGGATGGCTGAGGACTGCGTCACCTCCTCTCTGAATCGATTTGCCTCTCGGAAAATCAAGTTTCAGCCCTCCAGTGTCAAAAACCCCCATCTCCAGCAAAACTCAGACTGTCTCTTGGAAATGTTATGCAGTCCCTGCGTGGGCCTACGTCACCCCTTTTGGGGACTACGTCACCTCTCTTGGTGGCTGGGCTGCTTCCTCTGCTTTCTTTGCTGCCTCTCTGCTATGTACTCTTGGTCCTAGAGAAGATCCTTCGACCAATAACTGCTTCTGCCTCTCACTGCACTGAATCACTTAGATCTTATCTTCATCCGATCACAGCTCCATTAGAAGAATTCAATCTCCAGATTCACTCTATGTGTGTGTGTTCTCCAACTGACCCTCAAGCCTTCCTTTATACTTTTCCTGTTGAGGAATCAACGTCCGTAATCAAATCTTTAATCAATGGCTAAGATTAAAACAGATCCAATCCTCATCACTTAGAAGCTTCTCACCCACATTTACATTAATTCACTTTAATTATTTTAATTTCCTAAGTTTTAACTTAGGTTCCATTTAAAATAATTAATTATTTGAATAACATGTACTCCGGGTGGAATTTCTCCAAATGATTTTTGGGTCTTGGAGATCTCATGTGTTCTAGCCCCTCCACAAAATTTCGGAGCTAGAGCACATCTGATGCTACCCAAAAATCAACAGTTAAGTCGTATCATCCCTTTCCTTGACACTTGACATTGTACCATATGCATGTTAGAGTAGGATGCACTGCATGCTGACTTTCGCATTAGAACTAATGTCATATGATATTTCTCATGGTAGATTCGCTGCATTTAGATTGAAATTTGTATATTTTGTTTCTGTTGATTTTACGGCCTAACATTAAGCATGGGTGATCATAAAACATCGTACAAACATGTTTCCCCATGGGTTTAGTCTTTGATATGTGCGGGTAACAAGTCTGTGGTAACCAAGAGATTGTTGGTGTTCTTGTGACCTCTCGTTCGAGTAGCTTCGTCCACTTTTCCAAAGATCACGTCCCAGTTGGAGCTAGATGTTACCCACCATTTTGTGGGTGATATCCCTAGGAGAAAAGTTTTCTTCAAGATGGTCCTTGTTATGAAACCAACTCCAAAAATAAAAGAAAAGAGAGACCAATGCCTTAGAGTTCAGCCACTTCGAGGGGGCAACCTCCTTTACATTACATAAATGAACAATTCTTGGATGATACAAATGAAAAAACCTTCTTCTATATATAGGAGTCCATGGGGTCATAATATAATCCTAGCCAACCTAACACTAATAATCTAAGGGCACAATAATAACAATATGGGGGTTACAGGGGCACAACAATAACAATAAGGGGGCTATAGTAACAACAATAAGGGACTACACTAGTAATATAGGGACCTAACATGCCCCTCTCCTTCAAAAAATTGTTGTCCTCACGCTTGAGTAGCTCTGGATGCTTCTGTATAAAATTCTCATCCTCCCATGTAGAATCTTCAGTGGGTAAGTTCTTCCACTTGATGAGATACTTTGAAATTGATCGATTTCGTAGCTGTCCAGTTCTTGTTTCTGTGACTGCTTTAGGTTCCAATATGATTTTTGCTTCCTCATCAAGTTCTGGGAATATTGTTTGAACTGAAAGTTTTTCACCTATAACCTTCTTTAAGCATGAAACATGGAAAACTAGATGCATTTGCAAAAAAGCAAGAAACTCCAATTTGTATGCCATAGTATCAATCTTTTGCAACACCTTGTAAGGACCATAGTACTTTGGCGATAATTTATTATCCTTCTTAGCTTGCTTGAAGGACATTTGTTTGTATGGTTGTAGCCGTAAAAATACCTAGTCTCCTACATCAAAACTTCTCTTGCTGCGATGTTGATCTGCCTGTTGTTTCATTCTATTTTGTGCCAAATTTAGGTTATCCTTTAAGAGTTGGAGAACTTGTTGTTGATGCTCGATGTGATCTTCCACTGCTTAAACCTTAGAATTTTCTCTTAAAGATGATGTGATGGACGGTGGATGATATCCATAAAGTGCCATAAATGGGGTCATTTTTGCTGCAGTACAGAAGAAAGTGTTATACCACCATTCAGCCAGATGTAACCACTTGACCCATTGTGTTTGTTTATCAGATACAAAACAACGAAGATATCCTTCCAAACGTTCACTATCTCAGTTTGACCATCGGATTGAGGGTGATAAGATGAGCTATGAGCTAGTTGAGTACCCAAACAAGAAAATAATTCCGTCCAAAAATTTCCAGTAAAAATGGGATCTTCGTCGCTTACAATAATCTTTGGGTTTCCATGCAACTTTTGAATTATTTCCATAAATGTAGTAGCAACTGTGCTTGCTTTAAATGGATGAGATAATGCACAAAATTGTGCATACTTGGTAAGTCTATCAAATACTACCATGATGACACTCTTTCCTTTGGACTTAGGTAAACCTATGATAAAATCCATTGAAATCTCCTCCCAACGTTGACTTTGAATGGATAAAGGTTGTAGAAGACCCGAGGTCTTAATTGTCTCAACTTTATTTTGTTGGCAAACCAAACATTCTGCCACAAAATTTTGAATATCAGATTTAAGGCCATCCCAAAAAAATCTTTCTTCACCTTGTGGTAAGTTTTTAAAAGTCCTGAGTGTCCTCCTAAAGGAGAATTGTGCAATTCCAAAAGAATCTTTTGTTTTAGTTGGGAATTCTTACATAGATATAAGGGATCTTTGTACCACAAGGAATCATTTTTCCAACTAAATATATCAAATGTACTAGGATCGTGCTGCAACTTTTGAATGGGTGTCCACACTTCTTTGTCCTTCTTCCATTCCTTGCTTCGGTTATCCAATCTGGTTGGATAATAGAAATGGCACAAAGCAATGCTTCCACCTCTTCATCCTTTCTTGAGAGTGCATTTGCAATAACATTTAGGTTCCCTTTTTTGTAGATGATTTCAAAGTCATAACCCAACATCTTTGTGACCCATTTTTGTTGCTCTTCTGAAGATAGTCTTTGTTCCAAAAAGTGTTTAAGACTATCATGATCAATTTTTACCTTGAAGTGTCTTCCCATTAGGCAAGGTCGCCATTTCTTAAAGCATGTAGTATTGCCAACATTTCATTCTCATAAATAACTTTCTGTAAATACTTTCTTTTGATTGGACGACTTTCAAAATCAACGGGTCTTCCTTCTTGCATTAAAACAACCTCAATTCCATTTCCCGAGGCATCACATTCCACAATAAAGGTTTTTGTGAAGTTTGGCGTAGCTAAGATCGGTGCTAGGCACATTGCCTATGTAAGATGTTCAAAGGCCTTAGTTGCTTCAGGATTCCATGAAAATGCATCTTTCTTCAATAGTGTTGTTAGAGGTGCTGCTATTCTCCCATAATTCTTAACAAACTTGCGATAATACCCTGTTAACCCGAGAAATCCTCGCAATTGCTTTATGGTTGTGGGGACTTTTCATTCCTTAATGGCTTTAATTTTGTTAGGGTCTACCTTAGCACCCTCGTGAGATATAATATGACTTAGATATTCCACCTCTTTTACTCCAAAGAAATATTTGGAGGTTTTTGCATATAATTGTTTTTCCTCCAATAGTTTGAGCACTCTGTCAACATGTTGAACATGATCCTTCCAAGACCTGCTGTAGATTAGTATATCATCAAAAAATACTAACACAAATTTTCTAAGGAAGGGTTTCAAAATGGAATTCATCAACCCTTGAAATGTAGAAGGTGCATTGGTAAGGCCAAAAGGCATGACCAAAAATTCATAATGACCCTCATGAGTTCGTAATGCTATTTTCGGAATATCTTTAGTCTTCATTCTAATTTGATGATATCCTGAATGAAGATCCAACTTGGTAAAATAAATTGCTCCATGTAATTTATCCAATAATTCATCAATCACAATAATGAGAAATTTATCTTTAATAGTGAGCTTATTGAGGTCCCTATAATCCGGACACATGCGCCATGATCCATCCTTCTTGTGCACCAATACTAATGGAGTAGAGAAAGAACTTTGACTAGGTTGAATTATACCAGCCTCTAACATTTCTGCAATCATACGTTCAATTTTGCTCTTTTGGACATAAGGATATCTGTAAGGCTTGATGTTTGGAGGAACACTTCCTGGAATCAAATGGATAGCATGATCATGATCACGAATAGGTGGGAGTCCTTTGGGAGTTTCAAACACCTTGGAATGATTGTCCAAGACTTTTTGGAGATCTGGAGAAATAGATGATTTTGATGTTGGAACTTCTAGTGAGCATAATTGTGCAATTACGCCTCGTTGTTTTTTCTTCAAAAGTTTTGTCATGACATTAGAGCTTATTATCTTTCCTGACTTCCCAGTGATACCCCATAATTCGACTTCATTTCCTTCCAAAAACAATTTCAAGAAAAGTTCTTGAAAATTAAAAGCTACCATCCCCAAAGATTGTAACCATTGTACTCCTAGTACAACGTCAGCACGTCCCATTGGAATGGAAAGAATTGGACTATTCAATACATATTCCCCCATGGTTAGCTTGATATTATGGCATTTTCTACAGCAATTTATAGTTCCTCCATTTGCAACCAACACTTGACATTCTGGTGCTGGGTATAGGAAGAAATTCAATTCCTTGGCTACCTTACAATGAATAAAATTATGGGTACTACCCGAATCAATCAACACTATTACCTTTTTCTTCTTGATATGTCCTTCTATCTTGAGAGTTTGAGGAGTGGTAATTCCTGCCAATGCATTACACGATATGGTCAGACTCATTTCTTCTTTCTCTAGGGTTGGTACCTGGTGTATATCCTCTTCTTTTGAAGTTTCTTATTCATTTTCTTCCTCCTGTTCACAATCTATGTAAAATAATTTCTTCTCAGCAGACTTATGACCTTAGTGTATTTGCTATCACAACTTTAGCAAAGCCCTTTTGCTCTTTTTTCTTCCAATTGTTGTGGTGTTAACCTTGTAGGTTGTGGAAGTCTAGGAGTAGCAACACTTCCATCTTTATAGATGTGAGTGGTAGGCTTCCTTGTCGCCATAATTTTACATTCAATTTTTCTTGCCAACCTGAATGCCTTCTCCAATGAATCAGGTTCCCAAAGGCAAACCTCATGTTGGATGTTATCCTTTAAAGTCCCTATGAAGACATCAATCATGTGTTCCTCTGGAATATCATTTACCCTTATATTCAATTTTTGGAAGTCTTCAATGTGCTCCACCATTGAACCCTTTTGTTTGAGATTTATCAATTGGCTAAAGAAGGTGTTGCTCTTTGTATCCTCATAATGTGCTATCATTTCCTCCGTAAAAATTGACCAAGTGACAATTTTTTTACGGGAGCAAAGCCATTGATACCATACAAATGTATTTTGTTCTAAATATAAAGTTGCAATGCGTACCTTTTGTGTGTTTTGCACATTATTGAGATCAAAATATTGCTCCATCTGTAGTATCTATGTTACGGGATCCTTGCCATCAAACTTCCTCATATCCATCTTTGGAATATGGTGGGTCTTCCATCTAACATTCGAGTTTATGACATCACGATTAACATTTATTTTGTTCTCATCATGAGTTTCCTCTACTATCTTTTTGTTATTAGGAATCATTTCTTGTATCAACTTTGACAAACCTTCCTTAAAACCTTCCATTTTTTTTTCCATGTCTTCCATGCCATTCTTCAAACCATCCATCTTAGCCTCCACGCCTTTCTTCAAAACTTCCATTTCATTTTTTGCTGCTCTTTGCGAGAACGCAATTTGGTGCACTTGCTCTTGTAATTTTGATATATCATGTTGCACTTCTTCGTCTTCATGAGTCATTGTAGAGTATTATGAGGGTTTAATGGGTGTTGAATTCTTTTTAGGGGGCATTTTAGAACCCAATACTGATATCTATGCTTCAATATTCTCTTGGGATCACTTCAAAGTTCAAACTGATTTTTCAAACAAGACTTATGCAATTTGGAAAAAAAAATACACACATTTTTCTTGCTTTTGAGGAGCTTGATATTGAAACTGAATTATCTCTGTGATTTCAAATTTTCAATATCTGAAATTTGGTCTTGTAGTAGCCCTCTGAAGCTTCTTTCGAATGCCACAGGTCTGAGCTGATTTGGATGCTTCAAGACAAAGTTATGTCCAATCTCCCGCAATGACCTAATTATGGATTGGTTCAGTAGAGCGCACTTGTACGACGTGTCATGTGTCACTGTTTTCTCCTTCGGCTTTGAAATTGATACATAGGAAACTACAGTCTGTGTACTTTCGGCCACTTTTTACATAATTCCAATCCGATGCTCAGAGAGAGAGTTATGACGATTTTCCCAAGGTCACCTATTTTAGATGAAATTCGGGAGCCTGAAAAAATCCTAACTTCCATAGACCATTTCTCTGAAAATATTGCGAACCATGATCTAAAATTTTTACACGAAGTTCCTCAGGATTTCAGCGTAAAAATTTCAGCTTCTGAACCTTCGTAGAAAAAACATTATAGCGAAAATGCCATGATGACCCGTTTGAAGCAGCGAAACCCTATAATCCAAAGCTTCGATATCAAATGTTATGAAACCAGCTCCAAAAATAGAAGAAAAGAGAGATCAATGCCTTAGAATTCAGCCACTTCAAGGGGGCAACCTCCTTTACATTACATAAATGAACAATTCTTGGATGATACAAATGACAAACCTTCTTCTATATATAAGAGTCCATGGGGTCACAATATAATCCTGGCCGACCTAACACTAATAATGTAAGGGCACAGTAATAACAATATGGGGGTTACAGGAGCACAACAATAACAATAAGGGGGCTATACTAACAACAATAAGGGACTACACTAGTAATATAGGGACCTAACAGTGCTCAACCGACAGTTAGCAGCCTCCAACTAGCTCGTTGTGCCATTTCTCTACCACCTAAGCCAACCATGTGGTCCTTCACCCATCTGTCATGATCGTATGTTTGAAGATGGGCCTCCCAAACCTAAAGGTATACCTTGTCATTTGGTAATTGAGTGTTGTAGTTTAGTTATCTTGGGAACTTCTGGGCATGGATTAATGGGGGAATTCGGCGGAAAGAGTGGGCTAGGTTTGTGCTCTTGTCCCCTAGATCTCTTTTGGATGTTATCCTTAGAATTTAGCCCAGTGGGATTTCTTTTACTTACCTTTGGGCCTTATGGATTGTACTACATGGGGAGCCCTGATTTTGGTTGTGTGGTCCCACTCCCTCATCCATATATATCACTCCCCTTCCACTCATTAAGGTGGGGCACTTCATTGCCCACCAGGGGTTGGGACAATCATGGGTTCCTTAATGATGGAGGAGGCTCATCTAGGGCCTATAGGAACCAGGGTGATGGCTATGGAATGGGGTAGAGCTCATGCAGTGGCTTTTGTTCACATACTAAATGTTTTTGTCCCGACCATCTTTTGCATTTTATGGTACAATTTCCTGTTGAATGTGGCCAATTATGCTTTTTATTTTCTTTTTTAGCTGCATCAACTTCTGGGCATCCTTTCAAGCTTGATCCAAAGTGTGGACAAGGGGAGGGGGAGGCTAACTCTATGTGGACCCTGTTGACCACACTTTCTCAATGACCCCATAGCAGTACACCCCCATTTTTTCAAATGAGATTCATCATGTTCGACGTGTTCACGCCATTCAGATTTCATCATCAGTCGACAGATTTATAAATGATGTAAACCCATTCTGCATGTTTATGATGTAAATGATCTAAGTAAGACCACTATGTATGTAACAACCTAGGTTAGCCTAGTATTTTGGTGATGATTTCTATCCTAGGAGGTTTTTTGTCTCACTGATTCATTTGTGTTTCTTGACACAAGTGATCGACAGAGTTTTCACCTCCAGCCTCACCCCAAAGCTAGGGTGGATTTTGTTATCAAGATGCTCAGTGAGTCCTAGTGTTTTCTATCGAGTCTTTGTAAAAGTAGTTTGGGAATAATCCTAGCTAATTGGATAGATTATTTTATTACAAGCTACTTGGTCTACTAGATCATGTTTTGAGTCGCAGAATTGGGTAACTATTTGAGGGTCTATCGCGAATGGGTATTTTCCCTTTATGTGTCTAAATGTATTTATCTTATGTAAAGAGGGTTGGAAAATAATTAAATCCCCTCTCAGTCAATTAATTAAATTTTTTGGCCAATTTAAATTAAAAATCCTAAGCCAAAAATTTAATTAATTTTAAGTCCTAGGTGAGTTAAAATTCTTCATAGGAAAAATTCGCGGGTCCTTAAAAGTAAATTTTTAAAGGTCCCAGGCCAAGGGAATATTGAGAATTTCCAGAAATTTTGGACCATTGGGCCTTAGTGGTTAAGTCAAAGTAAAAAATTTGAGGTAATTAACTCAAAAATATTATTTTTGAGTTAATTTAAATTGAATTAAATGATAAATTCGAATTTCCTCAAAATTATAATTTCGACAGTCCAGATTAAAAGATAATTAAATATTTTTTGACGGTCGAGATTATTTTGACATGGATCAACCGAACTAGCCGTTGGAGATTTTATCTTATAAAATAGAGGTCTTCGTATGTCATTTGCATCTGATCTTTGGATCGTGCACTTGTTCTCAGAAGCTTTTGTAATTTTTTGATCAATAAAGCATAAAGACTTTGGGGTTACAAACTTTGGTATTCCTTTTCCAGATTTATGTGGTGATATTGTTTCTATACTTTGCGACTTTTATTGACATTTGATGGTTGATGGCCTTTATGGATTGATCTGCATACATGTATCTTGTGCAGTTTTCTGGGTTTTCTTAAATTGCATTTTTGATTTGACAAAAGTATCAGTTAACTATATTTCTAAAAGGTCTCATGGCTATTTTTTAAATCTCTATCAATCTAAATTTCAGATCTAACTGCGCTGAGATTATTATTCAAGATTTGAGCGTTTGGGGAAATCTTCAGTTAGATTAGCTGACTCTCAGATTTCAGAAAATCTGAAAAAGCCCATTGTTTCCTAATTTCTAAGGTTATCGTACGAAATATTTTTTGCAGGGTCTTTCTAGAGTTCGTGCCTAAATAAAAAAAAATTATCTTAATTTTTTTGAATTTAAAGTTAGATCTGGCTAGTAAGAGCCTTAGATCTTCAGACCTGAGAACGAAGTCGAACTTATGCTCCTCAGATCTGACAGATCTGCAACTCTTGTGCATAGATCTGTAAATATATTGTATAGATCTGTAATTTACATGTGCAGATCTGAAGTTTTGTAACATAATTTTGAATTCTAACATTTGGGTTTTTAGGATTTTCTCTATTATTTGTGTAGGAATAGATCTGAAAAATCAGTCAAGAAAATCTTCAGATCTGAGCTAGATCTAGACCCTGGAGGGCAAGATTGGAGCTCAATATTTGTTTGCAGGAATAGATCTGAAAAATCAACCAAAGAAATCTTCAGATCCGAGCCAGATCTAGACCCTTGAGGACGTATAGTCTTTTGAGGTTATTTTTATAGGATTTTGGTCTCTAAAATTCTAACTTTCAAGCGGCAACATTATTCCAAATTTCAAGAATTTTCAACGGTGAGATCTTCAAAGCTTTGGGTTAAGGGTTTGATCTCTAAACCCTCATTTTCTGCAAATTTTATTACAACAAGCAAATCATGAATAATTAGGCCCTAAAAACACATTTTATATGATCAAAATTGTTTAGAATTGCAAAATCTCCATTTTCGTAACTTTTGGCCATTTGGCATCTTTATTTTTGCTTATTAGATTTGACTTTAAAGTTTGCTGGAAATTACTGCATAACTGTGAAAAATTAGATCTGAACATTTCTGATACATATCCTAAATAAGGATTAAAAAATTTGATTTTTCAGTTTTTTCGGCAAAACTTACTGTTTTTAGACATAGTGGGGATCATTTTCAGTGTTTTTAGTTTGATGATCTGTTATCAATTTACTGCTTTTACAAACTTATCAGTGCTGAAAATTACTGAATCAAACTCTCTTAAAGCCTTAAAATTGAAATTTTCAAGTTTTAATATTTTTGCTATTTTTGGAAGTATTTGGCAGCGATTTTGGGCAGTTTTATCTTGTTGATCTATCACTATTTCATTGTTGAAATAAAAATATCAGATCTGAAATTTCTCTTAATCAAGCCCTAAAAATTGATTTTTTTCAAGTTCAACAATTTTTACTATTTTTAGTCATTTTGGGCATTGGTGCCGGTATCGTTTGATTGCTGATCTATGGTTTAAATTACTGTTGTAATTTATATTTCAGATCTGAAATCTTGCTGAAAAATATATCCTAAGTTTGACTATAGGAGAAAATTAAATTTTTGGATTTGCATTTTTAAGAATATCATTTAATACATAAATTGTTTGATGAAGTGGTTTTATTAGCATTATACTTTCATGGTATATCTAGATGAATAATTACTGAGATTTAAGTGCTAGTAAATTTCATATGTTTCAGTTGGGTTTGATGATCATTGGCATCTGAGTTTTGGAACGTGTTCTATCAATTAAAATTGCCTAATGTTTAATTAACTTTTGTTTCATTTACTTGAATTATTGGATGTTTATTGAATACTAATGTTTGAGAAATCTTTTCAAGTAAGTGTGATTGATATATGATTTGGAGAGCTCTATTCTGAATCTGTATATCTTTTAATCAAGTAATTTTGGCATTTTCATAATTGACAATTTCGCTTAAGTACTTAGTGGTTAGATTAGATTATTACTAATCTAAGTACTTTAGGCTTTTTAACATTAACTCTCATCTTCGAAGCTTGCTTCATCTCGCTCCTTCTTCAAATCGTTTTCCTTGCATTCTACATTCTAAATTAACATTGCATAGCAGCAGTTTTTCATCAAGTACTTGGTTGTAATTTCCTTAGCGGGATAGTTGACTCCATAAGACACTGGTATCAATCTTTCCAATTCAATCGAATCATTTAATCTTGCTAGATCTTTTACAAGTATTGGGTCATTTAACTGTGTCTCTCGAACTGGTTGGTTCCCAACGAGTTCTCCTTCATTTCATTTCCATAGGGTCTATCTCCCTTAGTCTGCTATAAGGAGACAACTAAAATAGAGAGATTGGGGATTAGTGTGACAGCCCCCAATCTGAGCCGTTGTCGCGGTGCCAAGACATTTTGTGCGACAACATTTTTTGGCGCCGTTGCCGGGTATAGAGTTTTTCTATCCTTGGTCTTAACGACATTTTCTAATCTTTTAAATCTTTCCTCGCCATTCATTAACCCGTCACACGGCATAACATTTTTTGGCGTCATTTCATCCCTTCATCTTTTAATCATCGTATCTTTCGTCATATCACTAATCCTTTCATCATTTGCACCTTTAGCACCTGGACACTTCGGTTGGCTTCTTGTTTGGTTGGCGACTCCAATTATTCATCTATTTACTCCCAGACAAGAATCCCTCCCTGATATCCATCTGCTTCTCTCGACTGATTTTTCGGTTTTAGAATTAGGTTCATGTTCAAGTGGCGACTCCAATTATTTCATTTTTTACAAGAATTTCTGCTAAGAAGCTCGATTCTTATGGATCTCTTGACTTTTCTTGAACAAGGATCTCTTTCTCTAACATCCATTTGGTTTTTTCCATTTAAGTAAGTCATCATGGGTGATCCTTTTCATGTCATGCCAAAAGAGGCCATTCGAAAAATGCCTGTGTTCTCAGGTGGTGATTCAACCACTGCTCGTAATCATCTCTTAATGGTTACTCATATAATAAATAGATATTGTCTTCCTTCACAATATAATCGTGAAGATGTCAAGATATGTCTCTTTGCTTGTTCCTTAGATGGTGATGCTATGAATTGGTTGAGTAATTGGCCTAAGGATTATATTGATTCTTTGCAAAGTATCAACAATGCTTTTAAAGATGAATATATAAAACAAGGTGGCTTGCTTTGTGCCCCCAGTACTATGCAAAGGAATGAAAGTGATCTTGTAGAGAACTCAAATATCAACAGGAAATTTCAAGACAATTCTCAAGATCAATCCACTTATACCACGACAACACAAATCCATGATAGTGGTGAAGCAAAAACAAGTTGTTAAATCAAAGTTGACAATGATAATAATCTTGTTAGCGAATTGATTCAGATGGTTAAGGATATACAACTAAATCAAGCTCAGGTAATCAAGAACATGGAGGCCAACCAGGTTCAAATCATTGAGAATATGGAACTTAATCAAGAAAAATTAACAGTTGATCACGCTAGGGAAATTCGTTCTATGCAGAGCAAGTTATTGGCCTTAGAGGAAAAGATAACAATCATGGAATTCAATCACTCCAATTAAATGAATACCATGGAAGAAAGACATGATGAAGAAATGGTCATCATGGAATTTGATCACAACAATCAGTTAGCCACCATGCAAGCAAATCATTAGAGAGGGATAAACTATATGCAAAATTGCTTCATGGGCATGAAAGCGAAAAATGATAAAAATTATAAGCGACATGGAAGTTGATAAAAAATCTCTTCAGAGTAGATTATTGGCCATAGAGAAAAAATAAGCACCATGTGTTATAAATATGGAAGAAATGGATACCATTGAAAACAGATTAAAAGTAATAGAAGTTAATCGTGCTAATCAGATATCCATTATTCAAAAACATATGATTGAAATGGAAGCAAAGCACACTCGAGAAATGAAAACTATGGAGGAAAATCATATCACCCAGCAAGACAGATTCGTGAAAATTGAGCTCAATCAAGTGAAATTAATAGTAAGGCATGCCAGAGAAATGAGTTCCATGCATAAGAAGTTAGAAAAAAGGAAATCACATGTACAAAAGTTTCAGCCTGATCTAGATGATAGATGGAAGAAAACCAAGGAGATTTCAACAGATCATAACTCTCTCAATCCATTGAAGCAGGTCCCGTCTTGTTGTGAATGTTCTAAGAAAGTGGCTGGTCACATTAATGAAGAAATTGAAAAGGATCTAGAACAGATGCAAAATGAATAGAGGCATGTCACACATATCTTGAATACTTCGTCTGAAAGTTCACAAGCACAATGTTCCACATCATCAAAAATGCAGTCTACCACGAAGAAAAGCTTGAAGCGAAACAGAAAAAAGAATAAGGAAGCGCTTCGATACATCTGATGGCCGCGAGAAGCTCGATTTTCGGATAAGACAAAGTCCTACCGTATGCAAGATTGCACATGGCACATCTGAAAAACAACCTATAGACTTGCTTGAAAGTAGACAAATGCTTAGTATGCACTATATTGAACACATCTGATGCCACAGGGCATCCTTTGTATTGTATCTCTAACCTTACACTTTGTTATTTCAGCATTCATTTTGTAGTTAGAGTAGATTTACTTTTCATGTTAAGTAGAATAATAAAAGAAAAAAGAGCTTCTATTTTTTCATGTGCTTAATGTTATATGATGATATTTTGATGGATGCTACTTATGTAATTTTGTGTGTTGCTTGGATACATATTCTGGATTCTCACATTCCTCCGGTGAAGCAACGTGTCACCAAGTAGAGCCAGATGTTGACCACACTTTGTCAACGACCCTATAGCAGTACACCTCCATTTTTTCAAATGAGATTCATCATGTTTGACGTGTTCACGCCATTCAGATTTCATCATCAGTCGACAGATTTATAAATGATGTAAACCCATTCTGCATGTTTATGATGTAAATGATCTAAGTAAGACCACTATGTATGTAACAACCTAAGTAAGCCTAGTATTTTGGTGATAATTTCTATCCTAGGAGGTTTTTTGTCTCACTGATTCATTTGTGTTTCTCGACACAAGTTATCAGCAGAGTTTCCCCCTCCAGCCTCACCCAAAAGCTAGGGTGGATTTTGTTATCAATATGCTAAGTGAGTCCTAGTGTTTTCTATCGAGTCTTTGTAAAAGTAATTTGAGAATAATCCTAGCTAATTGGCTAGATTATTTTATTACAAACTACTTGGTCTACTAGATCATGTTTTGAGTCGCAGAATTGGGTAGCTATTTGAGGGTTTATCACAAATGGGTATTTTTCCTTTATGTGTCTAAATGTATTTATCTTATGTAAAGAGGATTGAAAAAATAATTAAATCCCCTCTCAGTCATTTAATTAAATTTTCTGGCCAATTTAAATTAAAAATCCTAAGCCAGAAATTTAATTAATTTTAAGTCCTAGGTGAGTTAAAAAATTTTCATAGGCAAAATTCGTGGGTCCTTAAAAAATAAATTTTTAAAGGTCCAAGGCCAAGGGAATATTGAGAATTTCAAGAAATTTTGGATCTTTGGGCCTTGGTGGTTAAGTCAAAGTCAAAATTTTGAGGTAATTAACTCAAAAATATTATTTTTGAGTTAATTAAAATGAAATTAAATGATAAATTCGAATTTCCTCAAAATTATAATTTCGACGGTCTAGATTAAAAGATAATTAAATCTTTTTCGATGGTCGAGATTATTTTGACATGGATCAACCGAACTAGCCGTTGGAGATTTTATCTTATAAATTAGAGGTCTTTGTATGTCATTTGCATCCGATCTTTAGATCATGCACTTGTTCTCAGAAACTCTTGTAATTTTTTGATCAATAAAGCATAAAGACTTTGGGGTTACAAAATTTGGTGTTTCTTTTCCAGATCTATGTGGTGATATTGTTTTTAAACTCTGCTACTTTTATTGGCATTTGATGGTTGATGGCTTTTATGGATTGATCTACATACAGGTATCTTGTGCAGTTTTATGGGTTTTCTTAAATTGCATTTTTGATTTGACAGAAATATCAGTTATCTATATTTCTGAAAGGTCTCAGGCTATTTTTTAAATCTCTATCAATCTAAAATTCAGATCTAAGTGTGCAGAGATCATTATTCAAGATTTGAGCGTTTGGGGAAATCTTCAGTTAGATCAGCCAACTCTCAGATTTCAGAAAATTTGAAAAAGCCCATTGTTTCCTAATTTGTAAGGTTATCTTACGGAATATTTTTTGCAAGGTCTTTCCAGAGCTTGTGCCTAAATAAAAAAAAATTATATTAATTTTTTTGAATTTAAAGTTAGATCTGGCTAGTAAGAGCCTTAGATCTTCAGATTTGGGAGCGAAGTTAGACTTATGCTCCTTAGATTTGACAGATTTTCAACCCTTGTGCATAGATCAATAAATATATTGTATAGATCTGTAATTTACATGTGTAGATCTGAAGTTTTGTAACATAATTTTGAATTCTAACATTTGAGTTTTTAGGATTTTCTCTATTATTGTACATATTGGGTATTTGGTTTTTCTTTTTTCACTTGTGTAGGAATAGATCTAAAAAATCAGCCAAGGAAATCTTCAGATCTGAACTGGATCCAGACCCTGGAGGGCAAGATTTGAGCTCAATATTTGTTTGCAGAAATAGATATGAAAAATCAACCAAGGAAATCTTCAGATCGGATTAGATCTAGACCCTTGAGGACGTATAGGCTTTTGAGGCTATTTTTATAGGATTTTAGTCTCCAAAATTCTAATTTTCAAGCGGCAACATTATCCCAAATTTCAAGAATTTTCAATGGTGAGATCTTCAAAGCCTTGGGCTAAGGGTTTGATCTCTAAACCCTTATTTTCTACAAATTTTATTACAACAAACAAATCACAAATAATCAGGCTCTAAAAACACATTTTATATGGTCAAAATTGTTTAGAATTGCAAAATCTTCATTTTCATAATTTTTGGCCATTTGGCATCTTTAATTTTGCCTAGATCTGACTTTAAAGCTTGCTGGAAATTACTGCATAATTGTGAAAAATCAGATCTGAACATTTCTGATGCATATCCTAAATAAGGATTAAAAAATTTGAATATTCAGTTTTTTTGGCAAAACTTACTATTTTTAGAGACAGTGGAGATCATTTTCAGTATTTTTAGTTTGATGATCTGTTATCAATTTACTGCTTTTACAAACTTATCAGTTCTGAAAATTATTGAATCAAACTCTCTTAAAGCCTTGAAATTGAAATTTTCAAGTTTTAATATATTTTTTCTATTTCTGGAAGTATTTGGCAGCGATTTTGGGCAGTTTTATCTTGCCGATCTATCACTGTTTCACTACTGAAATAAAAATATCAGATCTGAAAATTTTCTTAATCAAGCCCTAAAAATTGATTTTTCTTCAAGTTCAACAATTTTTACTATTTTTAGTCATTTTGGGTTTTGGTGCCGATATCATTTGATTGCTGATCTATGGTTTAAATTACTGCTGTAATTTGTATTTCAAATCTGAAATCTTGCTGAAAAATATATCCTAAGTTTGACTATAGGAGAAAATTTAATTTTTGGATATGCATTTTTAAGAACATCATTTAATCCATAAATTGTTTGATGAAGTGGTTTTATTAGCATTATACTTTCATGGTATATCTGGATGAATAATTATTGAGATTTAAGTGCTAGTAAATTTCATATGTTTCAGTTGGGTTTGATGATCATTGGCATCTGAGTTTTGGAATGTGTTCTATCAATTAAAACTGCCTAATGTTTAATTAACTTTTGTTTCATTTACTTGAATTATTGGATGTTTATTGAATACTAATGTTTGAGAAATCTTTTCAAGTAAGTGTGATTGATATATGATTTTGAAAGCTCTATTGTGGATTTGTATATCTTTTAATCGAGTAATTTTGGCATCTTCATAATTGACAATCTCGCTTAAGTATTTAGTGGTTAGATCAGATTATTTATAATCTAAGTGCTTTAGGCTTTTTAACATTAACTCTCATCTTCGAAGCTTGCTTCATCTCGCTCCTTCTTCAAATCGTTTTCGTTGCATTTTGCATTCTAAATTAACATTGCATAGCAGTAGTTTCTCATCAAGTACTTGGTTGTAATTTTCTTAGCGGGATAGTTGACTCCATAAGGCACTGATATCAATCTTTCCAATTCAATCGAATCATTTAATCTTGGTAGATTTTTTACAAGTATTGGGTCGTTTAACTGTATCTCCCGAACTGGTTGGTTCCCAATGAGTTCTCCTTTATTCCATTTCCATAGGGTCTACCCCCCTTAGTCTGCTATAAGGAGACAATTAAAATAGAGAGATTGGGGATCAGGTTGACAGCCCCTGATCTGAGCCGTTGTCGCGGTGCCTAGACATTCTGTGTGACAACAGACCCAACAAAGGAATGTGGACCTAGGTGGGAGGAATGATGAATGGGGATATAATGAGCAGAAGAGGAGTGATATACGTGGATGAGGGAGCGGGACCACACAACCAAAATCAGGGTTTCCCATGTAGTACCATCCCCAAGGCCCAAAGGTCAGTAAAAGAGATCGAATCGAGCTAAAGTCCAAGGGTAACATCCAAAAGAGGTCTAGGGTACAAGAGCACGGACCTAGCCCATTCTTTCTGCCGAATTCCCCCATTTATCCATGCCCAGAAGTTTCCATGATAAGTAAACTACACTAATCAATTACTAAATGACAAGGCATACCTTTAGGTTTGGGAGGCCCACCTTCAAACATACGATCATGACAGATGGGTGAGGGACCACATGGCTGGCTCAGGTGGCAGAGAAATGACACAACAAGTTAGTTGGTGGCTGTAAGGAGCTGCTGGCTGCTGGTTGAGGACCATCTTGGATAATTTTTTTCTCCTAGGGATATCACCCACAAAATGGTGGGTAACAAGTCCCGTGATTTCTCCCTCTTCACATTATAGTGCTTGAGGTGTTAGTTTTTGTAGCTCGGACATGTGTTCTAGTCTCAGATGGTGTCTATGAGACTAAGGAACACAATGGATTAATTATCTCCAATACCCAGAAACAGTTTCTAAGTGAAATGTCTAAATTAGGTTATTTAGCTAGTTTTAATTATTTTCGTAAGTCTAACTTAAGGAAATGGGTTAATGAATCGAGATTAATTGAGACAAATCAATTTTATTCTAGAGACTTCTAGAAAAGTGATTTTTAGAAGATGATATGATCTTAGAGATCGATTGGAGTTAGATCGTGGTTGTTGATTCCTCAACGAGAAATTATAAGAGATCGATGGGGCTTTTGGAGATCACATTTGTGAGACATATTTGTAGTGATAGCAAGGGCAATGTGACAACCTGGGAGACACTAGCAGTGGGGTTTTCAGCAGGAGAGATTGAGGAGAGAATTTATGGAGATAATTCTTCACAGATTGCTTCTAGTTTTTGAGTGATAGAAGGAGGCCGATTTTATTTTGCAGTGGGAGGTCGAATGTCTAGAGCGAGTAGCTAGATTATCCAATGCACATATCCTGAGGCTTGTTTCAGTTGCCAATTGCTAGAACTATTTCTCGGAGGTAGTGCGAGTTGGTTTAGCGAGTTGCTGGAGGTTGTTTATCTTACTAGAATAATTCTTGAAAGGCAGTGCTCATTTCCAGAAGGAGGTGCGCATTGGTTCAGCCATAGTAGTTTGAGGTAGTGTGAGTTGCTAGAGGTTGGCTAAGTTGTTTTCTAGTGTGCCGATTGCTTCCTGAGGTTTGATTTGACCAACAAAAGTGAAGAAATGATTTTGTTGGAGTTTTTTCTAGAGAAAGGAAAAGCAGTTATGTAATCCATAATTTGCTGAAGAATAATAAAATCCCTCATCTGCAGAACTGGTTTTCCCTTTGGGATTTTTCCAGGGACAATTTGTCCAAAAATACCAGTGTCAAATTTTCATGTGTGTGTTATTTTCTCAATTCCTGTGTTTATTTATTTGTGAAATTGTAGTTGTGTTATTTATCAATATTTGCCATAAGTAATTTACAAAAGACAAATTATCTGCAAGATAGAAGATTAATAACCAGTAATCATAATAGAATTCTCACATGGTATCAAAGTGAGTTCAGTGAAGCGCATATTTGAGGGCAGAAGAAGCTCAACGCAGGGCACAAGAAGAGAAATTAAGGGTTTATAAAACCTAATTTTAACTTATTCAGATTTATTTGGGTTTTGTCTATTTTCCGAGGGTTTCTAGAAATGGCTTCAGCAGGATTGAGATATTAGGACATATTGGATGGAGCTTCAAACTTTGGTGTCTTGAAAGTTGAAAGCCATAATCTCTTTGTTGTTGGAGGAGAATGGTCTCAAAGCATATGTGACCAGTGTTGTAGCCATAACAACAGATCCAACACAACTCACAACATACAAGGAGGAGGATGCCAAGGCGAGAAGAATAATCATTGATGGGGTTAAGGATCATATCGTTCCACATATCCCAGATTTAGATACAACGAAGAAGATGTGGGATGCCATTCTAAATTTGTACCAGAATGCTACTGTGAACAGGAAGCTGATTCTCAGTGAGAAGTTGAGAAATACCTAGATGAATAAGGGTGAACTCGCTGAGAAATACCAGGATGAATAAGGGTGAAGATGTTGTTAGCTACCTCACTAGGCTCAAAATTGTCAAGGATGTGTTAGCAGTTGTCAAAGATTAATTAAATGATGATGAACTCGTGAGAATGGTCTTGAATGGGTTCTCAAAGCAATGGGATGTGTTCTTTCAGGTGATAAATGGAAAATATACATTACTGAGTTGGGATCGACTGTGGAGCGGTTTCACTCAGGAGGAGCTTAGACTGAGTCTTGTTAGTGGCAGCAGTAGAAACAAGCCCCAGAAGCCTAAGGATGATGAGAACGTGGCCCTAGTAGGAAAGGTCAAGGCCAAGAAGGGCTCGAGAAAAGGGTCCAAGGGAGGAGAAAAGAAGGACTTGACTAAAATCAAGTGCTTTGGTTGCGGTTAGAATGGTCACTATGTCAGTCAATGTCCACATTGGAAAAAGGGTGACAAGAAGAAGAAAGGGTAGCAGTAGACAACAACTTAAGCAGACATTGACGAGCCATTTTCGAAATTAGAGGATGAGTTTGCTCTCATAGCTTTCCTCTCTAGCTTTACGTCTACAGGTGTCTGGTATATCGACAGTGGAGGTCATGTCACATGACGAGAGTTAGAGAATACTTTTCCAATTAGAAGGAAGAGGAAGTGGGCTTCCAGATCCATATGGGAAATAAGTCCAAGTGCACTCCAGTTGGGAGAGACACAATTACCTTTCAGAGTGAGTCAAGCAAGAGTACTCATGTTACAAGTGTGTTGCATGTGCTAGGTTTAGATTTGAACCTGATTTCAGTTTCAGCTCTTCAGGATAAGAGATATGATGTCTACTTCCGAGGGACAAAGGTGTACATTAAGCATCGGGATTGGAAATCAGTGAAACAAATTGGGGTGAGGAGAAACAAGTTATGCAAGTTGCAGTTGGACGCTCCAAAGGCACTAGTGAGTAGCAGAGACATGGGAGAACTATGGCATAGGAGGATGGGACACATCCATCATGGAGCACTCTGTTGTGTAACCAGCTCCAAAAAGAGAAGAAAGAGATATCAACGCCTTAGAAATGAGCCACTTCGAGGGGGCAACCTCCAATACATTACATAAATGAACAATTCTTGGATGATACAATTTACAAAACCTCCTTTCTATATATATAGGAGTCCATGGGGCCATAATGTAATCCTAGTGGGCCACAATGTAATCCTAGCCGACCTAACAATAATAATTTAAGGGCACAATAAAAACAATATGGGGGTTACAGGGGTACAATAATAACAATAAGGGGGGCTACACTAACATAATAAGGGGCTATACTATTAATATAGGGACTTAACATGCCCCTCTCCTTCAAACAAGTATTGTCCTCAACGCTTGATTATTTCTTGATGCTTCTGTATAAAATTCTCATCCTCCCATGTGAAATATTCTACAGGAAAGTTCTTCCACTTGCTGAGATACTCTGAAATTGATCGTACTTGTCGAGTTCTTGTTTCTATGACTGCTTCATAACTTCTTTCGATGTGATGTTGATCTTCCCGTTGTTTCATTAGATTCTGCACCAAAGTTGGGTTATCCTTTGAGAGTTGGAGAACTTGTTGTTGATGCTCGATGTGATCTTCCATTAATTTATCATCCATATTTGCTATTATTTGATCCTTCAAACCATCCAATTTAGCCTCCATTTCTTCTTTTAAACCATCTATGTCAGCTTCGGTTGCTCTTCGTAAGATCGAAATTTGTTGCACTTGGTACCGTAATTTTGATATCTCATACTGCAATTCTTCCACTTCATGCATCATAGTATAGATTTCTGAGGGCTTAATGGGTGTTGAATTATTTTTAGGAGGAATTTCAGAATGAAATACTGAAATATATGCTCAATAGGCCCTTGGAATCACTTCAAACTGATTTTTCAAACAAGATTTATGCAATTCGGGAAAAACAATACACACCTTTTACTTGCTTTGAGGAGCTCGATATTGAAATTGAATTATCTCTGTAATTAAAAATCTTCAATATTTGAAATTCAGCCCTGTAAAATCCCTCCGCTTCTTTCAAATGCCACAGTCCGGCCTACTTGGATTCTCCAAGACAAAGTTGTGTCCAATTCCACAATGACTCCACTCTCGACCTGCCCGCAGGAGACCCTTGTAGGACTTTCCCACGTGTTAAATGCTTCTGGCCCTTGTCTCTAAAATTGATACCAAGAAACCAGCACCGTTTACTTGTGACCACTTTTTACGGCACTTAAATCCAATGCCCAGAGAGAGAGTTATTGAAGTTTTCCCACGATCACCTCTTTGAGATGAATTTCAGGAGCCTGAAAAAGCACTACCTTCCACAGATCATATCTCCAAAAATATTGCGAACCAAGCTCTGAAATTTTTTGACGAATTTCCTCAGGATTTCAGCTTCGCACCATATGAATTTCAGATTCTGAAACTTCGTAGAAAAAAAATTTATAGCGAAAATGCCACGATGACCTGTTTAGGAGCTTGAAAAAAGACCTAACTTCCACAGATCATATCTCCGACAATATTATAACCAAGATCCGAAATGTTTATTAATCTCTCAGATTTCAACAGACCCTAAAATTTCAAATAAACTTCGAGAAAAAAGTTATAGCGAAAAATGCCACGAAGGACCAAAGCTTGAGCATATGAAAACTCAGAATCCAAAGCTCTGATACCAAATGTTGTGTAACCAACTCCAAAAATAGAAGAAAGAGATATCAACGCCTTAGAAATAAGCCACTTCGAGGGGGAAACCTCCAATACATTACATAAATGAACAATTCTTGGATGATACAATTTACAAAACCTCTTTTCTATATATAGGAGTCCATGGGGGCCATAATGTAATCCTAGTGGGCCACAATGTAATCCTAGCCGACCTAACAATAATAATTTAAGGGCACAATAATAACAAAATGGGGGTTACAAGGGTACAATAATAACAATAAGGGGGGCTACACTAAAATAATAAGGGGCTACACTATTAATATAGGGACTTAACACACTCATATTGCTCAGGGAGACCATAACAGCAGTTATAGAAGTTAGCACAGAACATGATGATTTGTGTAGAAGGTGCATGCTTGGGAAGTTTGCACAATCAGTGTATCCAAGGAGTGACAATAGAGCCTAGGATGTACTTGAGTTAATACATTCTAATATATGTAGCTCGCTGTCTACGAAATCTCTTAGGGGTTATGAGTATTTCGTAACATTCATTGATGACTTCTTTAGAAAGACTTGGATATACTTCTTGAAGACAAGGGACATAGTCTTTAGTCGCTTCCAAGAGTTTAAGGCTCTTGTGGAGAACATGATGTGAAAATTTCTGAATGTCACTTATGCAGAAATCTACTGTTAGATCTGGTTATGCTTCTCCTACTTAATTAAGTTATTAATACTGAAACTTCACATTAACATCGAAGCAAACACATAACAGACTTTCACCGATTCAAATCTAAAATAGAAAAGTACATGCACACAGACAAAGTGACACAAGGATTTTCTGGACAATAGTCCCCAAAAAACCCAATGGGGGAACACTGGTCTTCTAGCTGCTGGAGGGTTTTATTATTAAGAGTTTTCTGAATACAACAAATCTGGGTTCTAGATCTAGAAAACCCAACAGAGAAATTATAGATTTGCAGCTCACCTGTTGTTCTCAAGCCAAAATATTCACTGATCCACACCCTCAAACGGGATTTACAGGAATCAGCTAGATCTTGGCCCTATAAACCCCAGCACTGCCCCTGAAGCCTCTGCGTCAGCCTCTGCGTCCCTCTGCGTTGGACTGGAGAGGGCCGCGTAATCCCAGAATGGGTGACGCAGACCCTACGCTGGCCTTGAGGGACTTTGTGTAACCCCTAAGGGTCTTCTGTTTCCTAACGCTGCCCCAAGAGAGACTGCGTAGCTGAAGCTGCCCCTGCGGTGCGCAACTACCACTTTCGCTTCTCTGTGCTACCTTTGGAAGTTGCTCTCTGCCTCTTGCTTATTCTAGGCACTTGTATCAGACTATCCCTTTTGCTTAAACTCCCCTCTCTGCAGTTGAAACAATTCTGAGTATTCTTAGTAAACCCTGCTCTAGAATCTCAACTTAGCTTCAGTGCTCTGCCTCTGTGTGTCTTTGCAAATGACCCCAAGCCTTTCCTTTATAATTTTCTTGTTGGGAAAGCAACGACCATGATAAGATCTTGAATCAATGGCTAAGATTAAAAGAAAGCTTGATCTGTGTGACTTAAGACAATTTCATCACATGTTTAATTTTTTTTTTTTTTGGGTAGTTTAGACTAATCCTAATCACTCACGGGTTTCGAACCAATGACCTTGTAGACAGAGTGTCTTAACAGTGCACCCCATCACCCACTGCTCTACACCACGTGGGCTTCACATGTTTAATTTAATTAACTTTAATTATTTAATTTTCCTAAGTTTAGACTTAGGAAATACTTTAAAATAATTAATTAATTAAATATCTCTTAAAATAGAAGAAATTTCCTAAATCCCTTTCTGGGTCTTGTAGATCAGGTGTACTCTAGTCCCTCCACAAATTTTGGGAGCTAGAGCACATCTGATGCTACCCCAATACACAAAAATCTCAACACTCCCTCTTAGCACAAAATGTGCTCTAGCAACATATCACACCATGTATCATAAGATTTTGGGCACTGGTTTCTGTGTTGTTGATTCTCTGGCCTGCTACCCTTCAACACTGCACTGTTGTTGCCATTCTGTACTACTGCCCACGACGCTGTCATCGCCATTGCCACATCTGTATTGCAGCTCCCTCTCAATCTACTGCATCTGTGCTGCCATTTGGTGCACTGCATCTTCAGTTGCTGAGAGAAACAAATGAATCTCGTGTCCAATCGTTGACAGACAAGTCAGTTGGGCTGCAATCTCATCACTGAAGCTCCATCGACTGCTGATCTGTGCTTGTCATCTGGAGAATAATGCACAACTACAACTCTGCACTGCGTAAGTAGACTCCCTCTGCACCGCTGAAGTCACATCAGCCCCTTGTGCTGAAATCTCTCAGGTTGTTGCTGCACTGGGCTGTCCTCCTGAAGCCCCTACGCTGCTGCAGCTTTGCTCTGCACTGCTGAAGTCACATCAACCCCTACACTACTATTGCGTCTACGCTCCTGCTGCATCTGCACTGCGCTGCTCCTTCTAGCCTTCAGATCTGCCTATGCTTCATCTGTGATCTTTGCACCCACTGCTCCACTTGTCTCGCTACTGTCTTAGGGCTCCCGTAGCTCGGATGTGATCCAAGAGATGAGTTGCTCAAGGATCCCGCCCACATTCTGTAGCTTCTCTACAGATCCATGTCGCCCCACTTTCGTGGTTCATGAGCGCTCATGGCTGCATCATCTTCTGACCCATCATCTGCCATAGAAGCCTTGGAAGAAGAAGCTTCCTTGTCCTTTTTCTTCTGAGGACAATTGCTGGCGAAATGTCCTAGTTCACCACACTGGAAGCACTTGATCTTTGATAGATCTCGCTTCTTCTTCCCTTGCTACCTCTTTGATGCCAAGGCAACATCTTCTTCATCTTCCTTCTTCACCTTACTCGATCTCGTGTTGTACTGCTTCTTGGTGAATCTGCAGAGTTCTTCTTGACGCATGATTGCCCACAAGTTGTCCCAGTCGGGAAGGTCCGCTCTGCCCAAGATACTTCGGACAAAGGTTTCCCACTCGTCTGTGATCGCATTGAGAGTAGTCCTGACCATCACATCATCCTCCATATTTGCACCTGTTGCAGTCAACTGGTCTCTGATCGACTGTAATCAGAAGAGAAAATGTTTCATGTCTTCCCCCTCGGTCATCATGAATGACCACATCTGAGTCTCCAGAAGCTTCTTCCTTTGGACGAACTTTCCCTCATATAGGGATGTTAAGGCCTTCCACATCTCATTAGCTGTTTTCTTTTCAGCTATGTGTGGGACAACATGGTCCTTAACTCCATCCATTATCAGACGCTTGGCATGTCCTGCAGCTTCATTATGCTTCCTCAGGAGATTTGCATCGGTCGGCATGGCCATAACTCGTTCTGCATGGTCTCTTAGATGATATGCCTCTAAGACTATCAGGATTCTAGCCTTCCAAACTGCAAAGTTGGATAGGCCATCCAATCTATCCTGATCACACAGTCAATGAGGAGCCATCTGCTTAGAAATCTGTCGGAGCTCCTCTTTTCTCTGTTAGAGATCTGGATCTAAGGTCCTTGGAGAAACAGACACCTTTTGCTCCCTCTGACAACTGATTTCTCTCCTTGGAAATCTGCCAAATCAACGATGATTCAACTCTCTTCGATCGTCTGATCGATCTACAAGTTTCTTTGGCTAGAAACTCTCTGAGAAGCTGTTCTTTTCCTGCTCTTTGTCACTAGTGCTTAGGCTAAAAATCTGAAAAGTTCAGAAATTTAACCCCACCAAAACCTTCTGAAGTTCTGTAGCTCTTCTTCAGGCACTTCTGGATCAGACAGCTTCAGATTTGCGTCACCTTGGCTGGCTTTAGACAATCCCAGCACCGCCTCTGCGCTGCCTCTGTGCAGTAAGTACGTGGGCTTGCATGGAGTTAGTGTAGGACTGTGTCACCCTGCCCTCTGCGTGATTCTGCTCCTTCTGAAACTGCGCTGTCCCTTAAGATCTGGCCTTCTACTGCTGTCGCTGCTCTTCTTGCTGCTTTCTGCAGCAAGATCCTTCAGTCTTCTGCTGGTGACCCTGCTAGATTTGCAATTTCTTTGACACCATGTGAACTTTTTTGAATGTCACTTATGCAGAAATCTACTGTTAGATCTGGTTATGCTTCTCCTACTTAATTAAGTTATTAATACTGAAACTTCAGATTAACATCGAAGCAAACACATAACGGACTTTCACCAATTCAGATCTAAAACGGAAAAGTACATGCACACATAGACAAAGTGACATAAGGATTTTTTGGACAATAGTCTCTGGAAAAACCCAATGCGGGAAAACCGGTCTTTTGGCTGCTAGAGGGTTTTATTATTAAGAGTTTTCTAAATACAACAAATCTGGGTTCCAGATCTCGAAAACCCGACAGAGAAATTATAGATCTTCAGCTCACCTTCTGTTCTGAAGCCAAAATATTGACTGATCCACACCATCAAACGAGATTTACAGGACTTAGCCAAATCTTGGCCCTAGAAACCCCAACACTGCCCTGAAGCCCCTGTGTCAGCCTTTGTGTCCCTCTGCGCTGGCCTGGAGAGGGTTGTGTAAACCCATAATGGGTGACGTAGACCCTACGCTGCCCTTGAGTGACTCTGTGTAACCCTTGAGGGTCTCCTGCTGCCTAATGCTGCCCCGGGAGAGACCGCGTAGCACTTGCGTAGCTGAAGCGGCCCCTGTGCTGTGCAACTGTTGTCCTCTTTGCCGCTGCTGCTCCTGCTTCTCTACGCTGCCTCTGGAAGCTGCTCTCTGCCTCTCGCTGATTCTAGGCACTGGGATTAGACCATCCCCTTTGCCTAAACTCCCCTCTCTGCAGCTGAAACACTTATGGGTATTCTTAGCAAACCCTGCCCTAGAATCTCAGCTTAGCTTCAGTGCTCTGCCTCTGTGTGTCTTTACAAATGACCCCAAGCCTTTCCTTTATACTTTTCTCGTTGGGAAATCGACGACCATGATTAGATCTTGAATCAATGGCTAAGATTAAAAGAAAGCTTAATCCGTGTGACTTAAGACAATTTCATCACATGTTTAATTTATTTAGCTTTAATTATTTAATTTTCCTAAGTTTAGACTTAGGAAATACATTAAAATAATTAATTAATTAAATATCTCCCAAACCAGATGAAATTTCCCAAATCCCTTTTTGGGTCTTGTAGATCAGGTGTACTCTTGTCCCTCCACAAATTTTGGGAGCTAGAGCACATCCGATGCTACCCCAATATACAAAAATCTCAACACATGACAGGTAAGATGATAAAGGTTCTCCGTATGGATAATGGAGGTGAGTATGTGGAGAAAACCTTCAAGGATTTTTGTGTGAAGGAGGGCATCAAGAGAGAGTGGAAAACTCCATATAACCCATAACAAAATGGGGTCGCTGAGAGGAAGAATAGATCGATAGTTGGAGTAGCGAGGATGATGCTTTATGACCAAAACATGCCTAGATATCTCTAGTCAGAGGCATGTAGTACCTGTACACCAATATATATTTAGAACAGGGTTCCTCACAAGGCATTGGGGAAGATGACACCCAAGGAGGCATTTACAAGAAAGAAGCTAGATGTTGGTCACTTCAACATTTTTGGTAGCATAGCTTATAGTGACACATTAGATGACAAATGTACCAAGTTGGATTTGTTGCACCTATTTTGTCACAAGTTCAAGGAAACAATTGTACAAAATTTTTCAAAGTTCAGAATCATCAGACAACTATCTGTCATGTCATTGTAAACCCAAATTCTGCAAGTTGTTATGTAAATTCTACTAGTACGACCGTGAAATTATGTAACAACATAGGTAATCTTGTGATTTTGGCGACGAATTTCATCCTAGGAGGTTTTTTAACTTCACTGATTACTTGTGTTTCTAAACACGACTAATCGGAAGAGTTTTTTCCCTCCAGCTTAAACCCCAAAGCAAGGGTGAAATTTATTGTCGAAGTCTTAGGTGAGTCCTAGTGTTCTTAGTCGAGTCTATTGTAAAAGTGATTTGGGAATAATTTAAGCTATTTGGCCAAATTATTTTATTACAAATCACTTGGTCTACTAGATCATATTATGTCACATAATTGGGTAATTATTTTGAGGGTCTATAACTAACGGGTATTACCCCTTTGAGGGTTGAATTTGTAAAATCTTATGTACAAAATATTTTAGTGCACGGTTCCTCATACTTAGACACCATGGCTAAAATATTTGAGGGTGGAAAAATAATTAATCCCCTCAAGAGTCAATTAATTAATTTATCTGGCAAAAATAAAATTAAATCCTAAGCCAGAAAAATAATTAATTTAGAGTCAAAATTCAAATGTTAGAGAAATTAATTTATCTAAGTGGAAAAATTCGTGGTTCTAAAAGAAATTAATTTTTGGAGGCCCCCACAAGGGAATATTGGAAATTTCAAGAAAAAATTGACTCTTGGACCTTGGTGGTTAAGTTAGAGTCAATTTTTTGTGGAAGTTAGCTCAAAATAATAATTTTTGAGCTAATAAAAAATGGTTTTAATGAGAAATTCGAAAATTACTCAAAAGTAAATATTTTCGATGACAAAGATTAAAAGTTGATCAAGGATTTATCAATGATCGAGATTATTTTGATGGGGATCAAGCCAACTAGCCGTTATTTTCCACTTGGAGGATTAATCTATAAATTAGAAGCCATTTGATTTTGAAGTCATGATGAAAGCTCTAACTTTAGTCTATGTAGTTTTGTAACGTTGGTTTTGTTCCACTGATCTGCTGGGAACATTTGAAATATCATAATAAAAGACTTTGGGATTCAGTTCATGGTGTTCTTTGTCCAATGATCTGTGGTATGTTCTGGGTATGTGCTTTTTTATATTTTGCTTAAATTTTTTTAAAGTTTGTTTATTCATTAGATGGTGATAAGAACATTCTATTGGTAGATTTTGGGTCTATCTTAGGTGATCTGATTCGCCATATGTCTAACAAGCTTTCTTGAAGGAAATATATAGAGTTTGCAGGTTCTTCGACCCTTGGGATCCAAGTTCACAGACTTCAGAGGAGATCCAACATTGTTTGGGCTCCGAGAATTTTGTTTGGTTTTCTTACTTCGCTAAGGCTATGGGAAATACCTTAACTTTCGAAACACATCTGATCTATGGTCATTATTCATCATTTAAAAAACTATTTACTCAAAAATATTTATTTCCAAGCATTGTATATTTGTATATAACTTGTAAATTATTTTTGTAGAATAATTTTTGTAAATGAAATTCTCTAACCCTTGTTTTGCGGCTATTTGGGTTTGGGGTTTTATTTTAAATTTTATGTTTTAGTGTTTTTAGCACACCTGTAAATATTCTTTAGATTTATTTTATTTTGTAAATAATTTTTAGATTTCAAAATTGTAAATATTTATTTGATTTAAGTTTTAATTTTGTATTTTTAATTTTTTAATTAGATTTAACTTTTAATTTAAAATTCAAATTTTACTTGTAAAGGTTTTATCCCACATTCAAAATTTGAAAATAGTTTCTCTAATTTGTGTCTATATATACTAACCTTTCACCTTGTATTTTCTATTATGCAAATAATTTCACTAACCCTTTGCATTTTAATTTTTTTCTTCTATATAGTTTTTTGGGGTTTTTATTTTATTTTTGTATATATTGGGTTTTTTTGGAAAAAATCTTTTTATTTGTAAATGTGAAATCTCTCAAGGCATCAAAGAAAGGAGTAAACTTCTGAAGTTTCCAACCCTTAAAAACCCTAGACGTCTAGGGTTTTTGAGCCCATTTTTGCAGGTTGTATTTTCAAATTGGGGAAGAAACCCATTTTCCGAAGGCCCTAGCCCTTACCCAACCTAAAAGGATAGTGTTTGGGACTTATTTTGCAATCATTAAGAAGACCATAAGCCCTACAAGGGCTAGATCTCATTGCAAACACAAGTTTCTTCAAGGGATTGACATTTTATCTCTAATAGTTTGTGATTGCAGCAGTGATAAAATTCCGATCTTTGGGTTATGAGCTAATATTTTGTGAGTGTAGGTGTTGAGGAATGATTTCTCTCACATCTCCAAACTAGGCATAGGCCATTAGGCCTTGGGGTTTGCTTCTATTGCCTTCATCTCTTGTTTTAATTGACTGCATAGTTTATATTGTTGATTTTTGGGTAGCATCAGATGTGCTCTAGCTTTGAAATTTTGTGAAGGGGCTAGAATACATGAGATCTCCAAGACATAGAAATCGTTTGGAGAAATTCCATCTGGAGTGCATTATATTACAATAATTAATTATTTTTAATGATTCCTAAGTTAAAACTTAGGGAGTTAAAATAATTAAATGGAATTAATAAAGATATGGGTGAGAAGCTTCTAAGAGACGAGCATCAAGTCTGTTTTAATCTTAGCTGTTGATTAGAGATTTGATCACGGCCGTTGATATCTCAACAGGAAAAGTATAAAAGAAGACTTGAGGGTTATTTGGAGACACACCGGGCAAATACTCAGTAACCCGAGGGAAATCGATTCTCCAAAAGTAAGAGTTCGATTTCAAAGGGAGAGTTGTAGGGTGAAGGAAGAGGAGGGTATCAGCATCAGTTAGAGACAGAGCATGAGGGATGCAGAGTAGCAGAGGGACAACGCATAGAGGTAGTGTAGCAGAGGACGCAATCCTCACGTAGTCCTTACGTAGAAGAGGACACAGAGGTGATGGAGTGGAGGCTGGAGGGTCTCTTGGGTGTCAGAATTTCTGCAGTGATTGGAGGAAAATTATCTCAGGTGTTTTTACAAAAGTTTCTCCATGATTTTGCAAATCATTACTTGTAAATAGATTGTTGCTGAAGAATAATAAATAAACCCTCATCGACTGCACCGATCCCGCATTGGGTTTTTCCGGGGACTATTGTACAAAAAAAGTTGTGTTGATGTGATTGATTCTTGTGCTTGCATTTCACTGTTCTTTTCTCTATGCAATTAATGTCATAACTGCAGTAGAATTTATTTTTGATGTTTATTAAAGTGTTTTATAAATAACTTATTGTGGAAAAGAAGTAGGAGAAATAAATCAGTTGTTGTAGTAGAATTTCAAGTTAGAAGTTTTCACGTGATATCAGAGCAGATATCGGGCAACAGGGTTGGAGATTCTGCTATGAGTCATGGTCATGATGCTGCTGGAGCAACAAATCGAAGGGGCTCATGCAGTTCTCTTGGGAAAGAAAAAAGCATGAAAGATATGATGGATCACGACATTTCTGTGTTGACTTCCAGATTGGAAGAAGAAGTCACTTGCTTGTCAAGCTCTGCTTCCTCCGAGGTTTGGTATATTGATAGCAGGGCTTTTGCGCACATGACGGGAATACGAGAATGTTTCTCGAGCTACCAAGAAGAGCAAATGAACTTCCAAATCACCATGGGAAATAAGACTAAATGTACCCCTGTTGGAAGAGGTACTATAGTTTTTCAAACAGAAGCATGAGATCGGCTTTGGGCTACCAATGTGCTGCATGTGCCTGGATTGGGGATGAACTTGCTCTATGTATCCCAGGTACAAAACAAGGGCTATGATGTATACTTCATTGGAAATAAAGTATATCTCAAACACTCGAATTGGAGTCAAAAGCAACAGACTGTATAAGTTACAGCTAGAATCTCTAATGGCACTGATAGGAAGCAATGGTGAAAAAGATTTGAATGAACTATGGCACAAAAGGATGGGGCACTTACACCATGGGGCTCTAAGAATTCTTAGAGAAACCGTCACAGGAGTTCTAGAGATAAGCACCAAACGAGATGATGTTTGCCGAGGGTGCATACTAGGCAAGTATGCCAAAGTGGCTTATTCTAGAAGTAACAATAAGGCAAAGAGTGTTTTGGGATTGATACACTCAGATATCTGCAGACCAATGTCCATTAGAGCTCTTAGTGGTGCAAGTTACTTTGTCACCTTCATTGATGACCATTCCAGGAAGACTTGGATCTACTTTCTAAAGACCGACGATGAGGTCTTTGATCGATTCAAAGAGTTTAAGGCTCTGGTTGAGAATCTGACAGGGAAGAGGATAAAAGTATTGCGTTCAGACAATGGTGGAGAATATATTGATAAAGACTTCACTGAGTTCTGCGCAAGGGAACGCATCAAAAGAGAATGGACCGCTCCATATAATCTGGAGCAGAATGGGGTTGTAGAGAGGAAGAGCAGAACTATCGTTGAAGCAACGAGGGCAATGTTGTATGATCAGGATATGCCCAAATTTCTATGGGCAAAAGCATGCAACACAACTGTGTATGTTCAGAACAAGACTCCTCACAAGGCAATAGGTAAGACTACACTAGAGAGTGTCTTCATTGGCAGGAAGCCAGAAGTGAGTCATTTCAGGATATTTGGGAGTTTGGCATACTGCCATATACCTGAAGAAAAGAGGAAGTTGGATCAGACTGCGGAAAAAGGATATCTGGTGGGATATAGCGAAAATGCTAAGGCATATAGAATCTACGTTCCTAGCAGTAGGAAGGTCGTAGTACGACGGGATGTAAAGTTCATGGAGGACAGAGCTTTTAGGAAATCTTGAGAAGTGCCTTCCGAAAAGCAGTCAGAGGAAAATCCATTGGTCCAGCTACTTCGACCAACCGAAACTAGCTCCAGCGCATCTCCAAGGCATAAGAATCTAGAAGTATCACCTCAAGAATATTCGCAGGAGGAGGAGCAAGTAGATCCACCCACTACCAGTGGAAGAACGAGCCGGGAATTACGACATATACTAAGGGACACAGAGGAGTTCATTGGAGCTCCTAGAAACGAGAAAAGGCAGCGTAGACAACCAAAAAAATACCAAGCTTTGGTGGCTTAGATTAGAGAACCCTCTAGTTTTCAGGAGGCAATTCAACATCAAGTATCGGTAGATGCTATGGTGGAGGAATATAGTTCCATAATGACCAATGATGTCTGGGAAGTGGTGCTTAAACGTTAGGACAAATCAGTTGTAGGTTCGAGATGGATCTACAAGATCAAGTATGTTGTAGATGGCAGCGTAGAAAAATTACAAAGCCAGGTTTGTGGCTAAGGGGTATGCTCAAAAGGAAGGGATAAACTACGAAGAAACCTTCCTCCCAGTAGCTAGGTATACTTCTATCAGATCCATGATATCTCTTGCAGTGTAGATGGGGTGGGAGATTCGCCAGATGGACGTCAAGACTGTCTTCTTGAATGGGGTGATAGAAGAAGAAGTATACATTGAACAACCAAAGGGATTTGAGACACATGAGAAAAAACTCATGTATGCAGGCTAAAGAAAGCCTTGTATGGGCTTAAACAAGCACCTAGAGCATGGTACGGTCGAATTAATGGTTACTTGTAGAAGATGGGATTCGTCAAGAGCAACACAGATCCTAGCCTCTACTATCTGACAGTAGAGAATGAGCCTCTAATTTTGGGGTTATATGTAGATGACCTATTTCTGACAGGTTCATCTAGACTCGTCAATGATTACAAGGAGAACCTAGCTACAAAATTCGACATGAAGGATTTGGAACTGATGCATTATTTTTTCTAGGGTTGGAAGTTTGGCAGCAAAAGGGTGAGATCTTCCTTGGACAAGGGAGTATGCTACAAAGATTCTAAAGAGGTTCAGGATGCAGGACTGTAGACCCATGGCTACTCAAATGATTACCAACTAGAAGAAGATTGATGCGTCTGAAGATAAAGAAGTAGATCCCACCTTGTACAGACAACTCATAGGGTCCCTGATGTATCTGGTCAACACCAGGCTAGACATTTGTTACGCAGTCAACACCCTCAGTCAGTTCATGGTGGAACGAAAGAGGGCGCACTTGGCAGCAACCAAGCATGTTCTCAGATATATACGAGGAGAATTCGAGCATGGATTAAAGTACACCCGAGGCAATGCCATCAAACTGAGTGGGTTCACTGACGTAGATTGGGTTGGAAGTTCGATAGATCGGAAAAGTACCACTGGGTACTGTTTCAACATTGGATCAGGAATGACCTCCTGGTGCAGTAGGAAACACAGGTCCGTAGCACTGAGCTCATCAGAAGCAGAATATATGGCAGCTAGCATAACATTGTGTGAAGCCATATGGCTTAGAAAGTTTTTTTTGAATCTATTCAGGAGAAGGATGGAAGCGACCAACATTTTATGTGATAATCAAAGTTGCATCAATCTCTCTGAGAATCTAGTTTTTCATGATCGGTCGAAGCACATTGACATCAGGTGTCATTTTATCAGAGACTGTGTCCAGCGGGGTGTAGTACAGTTACAATACACTCCAACAGGAGAACATGTGGCATACATCCTCACTAAGGCTCTGGGAAGAACAAAGTTTGTTTATTTCAGGGAAAAGTTATGGATGATTAAGAATCTATTTCAGTAGCAGAGACGGATAGTGCAATACTTAAGAGGCAGCTGTAATACATATGCAGCAGTGGTGTCATGGGCAGCAGTATAGTCGCAGCATCAATGCAGTAGATGAAGGACAACAGGCCAAGCATCAACAACGCAAAGGACCGATGCCATGGATCAGGGTGATGCCTCTTGTGGGAAGTATTGCTAGAGCATTTTCCTCGCTAAGAGAGAGTGTTGATTTTTGGGTAGCATCGGATGTGCTTTAGCTCCAAAATTTTGTGAAGGGGCTAGAATACATGATATCTCCAAGACCCAGAAATCATTTGGAGAAATTCCACTTGGAGTGCATTATATTAAAATAATTAATTATTTTTAATGATTTCTAAGTTAAAACTTAAGGAATTAAAATAATTAAATGTAATTAATAGAGATATGGGTGAGAAGCTTCTAAGAGACGAGGATCAAGTATGTTTTAATATTAGCCGTTGATTAGAGATTTGATCACGACCGTTGATATCTCAATAGGAAAAGTATAAAAGAAGACTTGAGGGTCATTTGGAGACACCTTGGGAAAATGCTCAGTAACTCGAGGGAAATTGATTCTCCAAAAGTAAGAGTTCGATTTCATAGGGAGAGTTGTAGGGTGAAGGAAGAGGAGGGTATCAGCATTAGTCAGAGACAGAGGAGGATGGACGCAGAGCAACAGAGGGACAACACAGAGAGGCAGCGTAGCAGAGGACGCAGTCCTATGCAGAAGAGGACGCAGAGGTGACTCAGTGGAGGCTGGAGGGTCTCTTCTGTGTTAGAATTTTTCCAGTGGTTGGAGGAAAATTATTTCAGGTGTTTTCACAAAAGTTTCTCCATGATTCTGCAAATCATTACTTGTAAAGAGATTGTTGCTGAAGAATAATAAATAAACCCTCATCTGTTGCACCGTTTTTCCCGCATTGGGTTTTTCTGACGACTATTGTCCAAAAACAACTGTGTTGATGTGATTGATTCTTGTGCTTGCATTTCACTGTTCTTTTCTCTATGCAATTAATGTGATAACTGCAATAGAATTTATTTTGATGTTTATTGAAAGGTTTTGTAAATAACTTATTTTGGAAAAGAAGTAGGAGAAATAAATCAGTTGCTGCAGTAGAATTTCAAGTTAGAAATTTTCACCTATATCAGATCTAATATATTGATATAACAGTGGCATAATCACCATAATACAAGCCTAAAGAATCCGCACATTAAACTAATAACTCATACAAGGCATCAAGAATAAATTACAAGGGTTTGATCTATTACTTTTTGTTGAATGTCACATAATTTTCAAGGTCTGATTTGAAATTGCAGAGGTTTGATTTGAAAGTTTCAGGTCTGATATTATTGTTACAGCAGTGTATTCAGGGCATAAAACACACATAAAATAAGCCTAATTTCATTAACAAGTCATTTAATACATTGAACATTAATCTTGTGGTTAAATTGATTGCATATAAGTTATTTTTTGAGGACTGTTGGGCAATTTCCAGATATGATATGTTTGCTACAACCATTTATGTAGTCATATAAACTAAATAAGAATCATCAAAAATCATCTAAAAATCACTCAAATTGATTAGCTTATCATTAGAGCTTATTTGGCATTAATATTTAGGCACCTTGTCAGTTTATTAAGGACCAAATCACTGATTTTCTGAGTTATTACAAATTTGATATACATCATTTTTAGGTCTGATATGAGCATAATAAATATGATCTATAGTGTCTAAGCAATCCTATAATCAAGTGAATATCATTGGAAGTTAAATGCATTAATTTTCTCCCTTATCTTTTGCATCTTGCATCACTTCTTGACAATCGATATAAAATTTGTAGATCTATGAATACAAGGTTGCAACGATAATAAATCACACATAAGTCTCTATAATTGGGTAAGGAAATTTTATAATTCATAATCGTTCATGGTTGAAGTGAAATGGGCTTAATTTTAGTCATTGACATCTTGTATTGGAAATCATTGGCTAATTAGATAAGTGCTCTAAGTTTCCTAAATTCCTATCATTGTTATCACTTGTTGGTCAATATCTTTGTGGAATTATTGTAAGAAGATCTTTTGTTGGTTGTTGGCTTTTGTATCATTGAGCACTTAGTCTTGTTTAAGATTGTCTTTCAATATATTGTTAAGTACTCTTGTTATAAGATTGTCAACATCAAGTACTTGAATCACATAAACAATCTTAACTCAAGACTCACTCATAATCCTTGCATATCATTCTAGGAATATTCTTGCATCTAATAATTTACTTCCAAGTATGAACTTGGTTGATAGACATGTAGGACAACCTTTCTCACCTAGCTTGAGGAGTCTAGCACCTCTTTAGTGGTCAACACAGTGACCTTGCAATCGTCAGAGCCACAATCTCTACAGAGCCGGAGGCATCAGGTGGTTAGAACACAGGGGGAGGTATCGTTAATCAAGCCTCTTCTTGCTTCCTGTTGGCTTCTATCCCACAATGTACTCTAGAGACTAGTTCCAAAATAGTTAAGAGGAAGGAACCATTTATAATAGACATATAATTAAAAGTAACCAAGATTCTTCCATTTCACCTAAGTCTTAGGATTTGCATAACATACAGGTTAGTTAAGCATTCAAGTAGCGGTTGTTCATTTGGTCATTTGGTCCTTAATTGGTATAAAGCAAGTAAGTTGACTCCATAAGGCACTGGCCTCATTGATAATTAAATCTAATCTCTAAAAGCTTGCTAAAACAAGCAAGTGGCTAGGCAATTCAATCCTGTCTCCTAGACTCATTGGTTTCCAACTTGTCTTTCATTCTATCTTCCATAAGGACTAACCCCATAGTTTGCTGTTGGGAGACAGCTAGAACGAAGTGCGCGGGGATCAGAGTGACAACCCTTTCCCTGAGTCATCATCGCATCGTGCCTGTACAATCTGAGAGACAACATTTTTTGGTGCCATTGTCAGGGACAAAATTTTCTATCCTTGGTTCTCACGACATCTTTTTATCATCTTCATCTTCTCATCCTTTCTATCCCGTCAATTTGCACATCTTCTAGTTCCTATTTGCACCTTTAACACCTGGACATTTGGGTTACTTTCTTGTTTGGGTGGCGACTCCACTTATTCCTCCATTTAGAAAATATTATACTAGAATAAATTGTGGTAGCTTGGTTAACCCCGCTCTTGGAGCTCGGTCATACAATTACATTTTAGTAAGCATTTAATCTTTCTTAGACAAGAAGCCCTCCCTGATATCCATTTGCTTCTTCTTGACTAACTTTTGGTTTTCTGCATTTTGGATTTTAGAGTTAGATTCATGTTAAAGTGGCGATTCCACTTCTTCCATTTTATGCAGGAATTTCTGCTAGAAGCCCTCTTCTTGTAGACTTCAGGCTTATCTTGAACATGGACCTCTCGCTGATATACATTTGCTCTCAAGTGAGCAAATAATCATGAATGACTTGCTCGCTCCTTGTAGTTTTACTAACATTCAGGGTTATCCCCATGATATTCCAGAGTAAGCCTTTGATAATTTGCCTTCCTTTCAAGGCAATGGTGCAATTAATGCTAATGGTCATCTCAAGAAATTTAATCTTTGTGTGGCTAAGTGGTGCAACAATGCTAACCATAATCATGAAGACATTAAGATGCGACTCTTTGTTTTTTCCTTGGAAGATAATGTTATGGATTGGTTTCATGATTTTCCTAATGATTCTTTTGATTCTCTACTAGATATAATCAATGCATTTATTAATGAATATGGAGATAAGGAGAATGAAAAGGATTTACTTCGCGCCATTTATAGTATGAAAAAGAATGAAGATGAGACTGTCAAAGAATCTAATAGGAGTTTCAATGGCATTGTAAGAGATTTATCTGAAGATTACAAACCTCATGACAAGCTTTTGTTTGACCATTACATTGATGCATTTGACACCGACACTTTGTATGAGTTGATGCATGGGAAACCTGCTAATGTAAGGGTTGCTCAGACTTTAGTTGAGGAATTAGAAAAGGACAAGAAAGCATCTGGCAAGTTCAGGATTCCATATTTTAAAGAGGAAGAAACTAAAGAAAAAGAAAGTGATCCTGTTAAAGAACTTGCTCAAACCATTAGAAGTATGCAAATTGAGCATAAAAATCAAGTCACTCTCATGCATAATTGCCTAATTAATATAGAGGAGTCTCAAGAGAATGAGCTGCAGAATAATAATGATCAATATTGGCCATATTGCAATCCTTGTGAAAGTTTTCGTGATGAGTCTACTTGTGCTATTGCAATAGGAATGCTGGGTAGTGGCATTGCAAGGACAAGTGGCCAAATTAACAATGTTATTGAAGAATCACATTTCTTGCCTATAGAAGATCATGATAAGCATCTTGTTAAGGAATTAACTCAAATGATGAAAGACATGCAATCTAGTCAAGCAAGATTAATAGCATATCACACTAGAGAAATGAGTTCCATGGAGAATAGGTTACAAGCTATGGAAGTTAATCAGTATAATCAAAGCATAAGTTTTCAGAACATGATAGAGACCATGAAGGATGATCATGCACAACAAATAAGAACCATGGAATAAAGGAAATTACAGGTAATCAATGTCATGGAGGTTAACTACTCTGACAAGATAAAGACCATGGGGCACAATCACACACAGGAAATGAAGGCCTTGGAAGCTAAGAATTTCACTCTTCAAGGCCGATTCGTGAAGACAAAAATTAATCAAGCAAAATTAATAGTAAGACATGCCAAGGAAATGAGTTCCATGTAGAGGAGGTTGGAAGAAATGGAAAAATTACAAATGTTGCAGCCTAATCTAGAACTTTCAACAAATCACAGTCTTTCCAACCAACTGATCCAAGACCCATCATGTTGTGAGTCTCATGAGGTAGTCACATATCCCGTTCAATTGCAGAATGAAGGGAGACATGTCACAAAAGTCTTGGGCATTCCATCCCACCATCTTCGACATCAGGAAAGCAGTTCTACGTGAACCAAATCATCACCAACATCACAGTCCGCCAAGGAGAAACAAAGAAAGCAAAGAAACAAAGGAAAGAAACCGCTAAGCTTCCACAGTCTGCCCAATGTGAAATAAATGGGAACATAAAGAAGAAGAAGTTTGATGCATCTGATGGCCAGGAGCAACTCGATATTCGGATAAGTCAAAGTCCTAGGATTTTCAGAATTCAGCACGACACATCAGAAAAACAACCCACAGACTTGCCAGAAAGTCGGCAGATGCTCAATATGCACTATGTTGAAGACATCTAATGCCATAAGACATCTTTTTATAGTATCTCTAACCCTACTCCCTTTCATTTATGTCATTAGTTAGTTTTTCATTTTTTGCACTTTTGTTATGTGTTTTTGAATTTCAATTTGTTAGAGTAGATTTTTTCTATTCTAGCGGATATTCTATATATGCATGATGATTTTGATTATGAACAAATATCTATTTGATGGAATTTTGTTTTCTTGGATACAAGATTTTGGATTCTCACGTCACTTCGATGAAGCAACGTGGCGCCATATGAAGCCATATGTTGCACCTATTTTGTCACAAGTCCAAGGAAGCAGTTGTACAAAATTTTTCAAAGTTCAGAATCATCAGCCAACTATCTGTCATGTCATTGTAAACCCAAATTCTGCAAGTTTTAATGTAAATGATGCTAGTACGACTGTGTAATTATGTAACAACGTAGGTAAGCTTGTGATTTTGGCGACAAATTTCATCCTAGGATGTTTTTAAACCTCACTGATTACCATGTTTCTAAGCACAGCAAATCAGAAGAGTTTTTTCCCTCCAGCTTAAACCCCAAAGCTAGGGTGAAATTTATTGTCAAAGTCTTAGGTGAGTCGTAGTGTTCTTAGTCGAGTCTATTGTAAAAGTGATTTGGGAATAATTTAAGCTATTTGGCTGAATTATTTTATTACAAATCCCCTGGTCTACTAGATCATAGTGTCGCAGAATTGGGTAATTATTTTGAGTGTCTATAATGAACGGGTATTTCCCTTTTGAGGGTTGAATTTGTAAAATATTATGTAAAAAATATTTTAGTGAATTGTCTCTCATATTTAGACACCATGGCTAAAATATTTGAGGGTAAAAAATAATTAATGCCCTAAAGAGTCAATTAATTGATTTTTCTGGAAAAAATAAAATAAAATCCTAAGCCATAAAATTAATTAATTTAGAGTCAAAATTAAAAGGTTAGAGAAATTAATTTATCCCTGTGGAAAAATTTGTGGGTCTAAAAGAAATTGTTTTTATACGTCCCCCACAAATGAATATTGGAAATTTCAAGAAAAATTGGACCCTTGGACCTTGGTGGTTAAGTCAAAGTCAAAATTTTGAGGAAATTAGCTCAAAATAATTATTTTTGAGCTAATAAAAAATGGTTTTAATGAGAAATTCAAAAATTTCTCAAAAATAAATATTTTCGACGGCAGAAATTAAAAGTTGATCAATGGTTTATCAACAGTCAAGATTATTTTGACGGGGATCAAGCCAACTAGCCATTATTTTCCACTTGGAGGATTTATCTATAAATTAGAAGCAAATTGCTTCTCAAGTCATGATGAAACCTCTGACTCTAGTCTATGTAATTTTGTAATGTTGGTTTTTTTTCACTGATCTGTCGGGAATGTTTGAAATATCATAATAAAAGACTTTGAGGTTCTGTGCATGGTGTTGTTTGTCCGATGATCTGTATGTGCTTTCCTATATTGTGATTAAAATTTTATAGTTTGTTTATTCATTAGGTGGTAATAAGAACATTTTATTGGTAGATTTTGGGTCTATCTTAGGTGATATAATTCGCCATATGTCTAGCAAGCTTTCTTGAAGAAAATATATAGAGATTGCAGGTTACCCGACCCTTGGGCTCCAAGTTCATAGACTTCGGAGGAGAGCTGACCATTTTGGGCTCCGAGAATTTTGTTTAGTTTTCTTACTTCGCTAAGGCTGTGGGCAATACCATAACTTTTGAAATACATCTGATCTATGGTCATTATTCATCATTTAAAAAATTATTTACTCAAAAATATTTATTTCCAAGCATTGTATATTTGTATATATTATATAACTTGTAAATTGTTTTTGTAGAATAATTTTTGTAAATAAATTTTTCTAACCCTTGTTTTGCAGCTATTTGGGTTTGGGGTTTTATTTTAAATTTTATGTTTTGGGGTTTTTAACATACCTGTAAATATTTTTTAGATTTATTTTATTTTGTAAAAATTTTTTAGATTTCAAAATTGTAAATATTTATTTGATTTAAGTTTTAATTTTGTAGTTTAAATTTTTTAATTGGATTTATCTTTTAATTTGAAATTTAAATTTACTTGTAAAGTTTTTATCCCACCTTCAAAATTTGAAAATAGTTTCTCTAATTTGTGTCTATATATAGTATATACTAACCTTTCACCTTGTATTTTCCATTATGCAAATAATTTCACTAACTCTTTGCATTTTAATTTTTTCTTGTATATAATTTCTTGGGGTTTTTATTTTATATTTGTATATATTGGGTTTTTTTGGGAAAATTTATCTTTATTTGTACAGGTGAAAACTCTTAAGGGATCAAAGAAAGGGGTAAACTTCTGAAGTTTCCAACCCTTAAAAACCCTAGACGTCTAGGGTTTTTGAGCCCATTTTTGCAAGTTGGTTATTTTCAAATTGTGGAAGAAGCCCATTTTCTAAAGGCCCTAGCCCTTACCCAACCTAAAAGGCTAGTGTTTGAGATCTATTTTGCAAGCATTAAGAAGGTTGTAAGCTTTACAAGGGCTAGATCTCATTGCAAACAAGGGTTTCTTCAAGGGATTGACTTTTGATCTCCAGTGGTTTGTGATTGCAGTAGTCATAAAGGTCCGATATTTGGGTTTTGAGCTAACATTTTGTGAGTGCAGGTTTTCTCTCACATCTCCAAACTCAGCATAGGCCATTAAGCCTTGGGGTTTGTTTCTATTGCCTTCATCTCTCATTTTAATTGACTGCATAGTTTATATCAGATCTGATATATTGATATAACAGTGGCATAATCATCATAATACAAGCCTAAAGAACCCACACATTAAGCTAATAACTCATACAAGGCATGAAGAATAAATTACAAGGGTTTGATCTATCAATTTTTGTTGGCTGTCATATAATTTTCAAGGTCTAATTTGAAATTGCAGAGGTATGATCTGAAAGGTTCAGGTCTGATATAATTGTTACAACAGTGTATTCAGGGCTTAAAACACACATAAAATAAGTCTAAATTCATTAACAAGTCACTTTAGGCATTGCACATTAATCTTGTGGTTGAATTGATTGCATATAAGTTATTTTTCGATGACTGTTGGGAAATTTCCAGGTTTGATATGTTTGCTACAACCATTTATGCAGTCATATAAACTAAATAAGAATCATCAAAATTGACCAAAGATCATCTAAAAATCACTCAAATTGTCTAGCTAATCATTGAAGCTTATTTGGCATTAATATTTAGGCACTTTGCTTGTTTATTAAGGACCGAATCACTGATTTTCTGAGTTATTACAGATCTGATATACATCATTTTGAGGTCTGATATAAGAAAAATAAATCTGATCTATAGTGTCTAAGCAATCCTATAATCAATTGAATATCATTGGAACTTAAATGCATTAATTTTCTAGCTTTTCTTTTGCATCTTGCATCACTTCTTGAATGCTAATATAAAATTTGTAGACCTCTGAATACAAGGTTGCAACGATGATAAATCACACATAAGTCTCTAAAATTGGGTAAGAAAATTTTACAGTTCATAATCATTCACGGTTGAAGTGATTTGGGCTTAATTTTAGTCATTGACATCTTGTATTGGAAATCATTGGCTAATTAGATAAGTGCTCTAAGTTTCCTAAATTACTATCATTGTTATCACTTGTTGGTCAATATCTTTGTGGAATTACTGTAAAAAGATCTCTTGTTGGTTGTTGGCACTTGTATCATTGAGCACTTGGTCTTGTTTAAGATTGTCTTTCAATATATTGTTAAGCACTCTTGTCATAAGATAATCAACATCAAGTACTTGAATCACATAAACAATCTTAACTCAAGACTCATTCATAATCCTTGCATCTCATTCTAGGAATATTCTTGTATCGAATAATTTACCTCCAAGTATAAACTTGGTTGATAGACATTTAGGACAAACTTTTTCACCTAGCTTGAGGAGTCTAGCACCTCTTTAGTGGTTAACACGGTGACCTTGGAGTCATCAGAGCCACAATTTCTGTAGCACCGGAGGCATCGAGTGGTTAGAACACAAGGGTAGGTATCGTTAATCAAGACTCTTCTTGCTTTATGTGTGCTTCTATCCCACAACCTACTCTAGAGACTAGTTCCAAATTCCAATATAGTTAAGAGGAAGGAACCATCTAGAACAAACATATAATTAAAAGTAACCAAGATTCTTGAATTTCGCCTAAGTCTTAGGATTTGCATAGCATATAGGTTAATTAAGCATTCAAGTAGAGGTTGTTGATTTGGTCATTTGGTCCTTAATTGAGATAAATCAAGTAAGTTGACTCCATAAGGCATTGGTCTCATTGATAATTAAATCTAATCTCTAAAAGCTTGTTAAAGCAACCACGTGGCTAGGCCATTCAATCGTGTTTCCCAGACTCATTGGTTGCCAACTTGTCTTTCATTTCTATCTTCCATAGGGACTATGTTAATTTTGGACAACTAGGTCCAAACTCCATGTTGTGATGCTCAGATGAAGATGCCAATATTTTTATTGGATTCCTATTTCAGAGAGGTGCAAGATCTATCTAAAGATCATCTTGATCCGATGAGCAAAACATTTATTTTGAATTTATTCAAAATATGTGCAGGTCGGCCTGAAATGAAATGTAGGCTTGAAGCCCTAGTAGTTGTGTCACACACCCTCATTGATGGATATAAATAGGTCAACGTTGGAGGTTATTTTCACTCATCCATCACATCACATTCTCTCTCCTCATCTGATTGATTCGATCATCTATTGGAGTCTCTTCTCCTCACACGTGGGAAAACACAGCAAGAAGATTTCTATTATTCTGACCTAGGGTTTTTCAGCATAGGGTTGACCAGCGTTGACTTTGGTCAACACTTGGTCAAACTGACCCAAATCTTGGTCAAAATTCCGATTTCTGCAGTCCGCATTTTATGGCATAGAAATCGAGGTTTCCCGTTGACTTTGACTGGGCTGCGTTGACTTTTTGCTGCTGCTATTTTGCATTGATCATTGACTGTGATAGCTTTGACTTTCATTGACTTTGGGTTGACTGATTTTGCTGTCCGAGAGGGTTGTGTGACACTTCTGGTTGGCTGACCGTATTGAGACTTTGTAGGTTGAAGCATCCTGTTGACCGCCGTAACACACCAACACACTTATATATTTTTGGTTTGTCTTCTGTCGATCTGCTGGTATGTTCTATCAGCGTTTTACTTTCTTATGTGATTGCTAGTTGATATTGGGGATAAAAAGTAAAGTTGCATCAAGCATAGAACATCTACAAAAATTTACATGGTATCAGAGTTGAGGTGAAGACAAAGCCCAAGTTTGTAGCAATCATCGAAGAAGGGCATGGGTACCTCAAACTATAATGGCTTTAAAGCTGATGACAAATTGATTGGGAAGGAAGACTTCCATGCCTGGAAGATGACATTGGATCTTATGTTGGAAGACCAAGATGTCATGGACTATGTGCAGGGTAAAATCCAAGAGCCTCCATCCACTGCACTTGCTGCCACCAAGTCAAAGTATAAGAAGGGGGAAATCAAAGCAAAGCTGATGATCAGGGACTCAATTCATAAGAGTCTGGTTGCCTACATGTCTGAGCTGGGCACATCCAAGAAGATGTATGATAAGTTGGTCAACATGTTCAAGGCCAACAATGCAAATCAAGTCCTATTCTTTAAGAATCAACTGAAGAATCTAAAGAAAGGCAGGGATGAATCCGTCCAATCATATTTTCTGAAGCTGACCGAAATCAGGAATAATCTTCTGGCTATTGGGGAGACAATAGCTGATCGAGAGATGGTTCTCACTGCACTTGGAGGTCTCTCATCCGAATGGCATGTATTCAATACTACCATTCTCAATAACAATGTGATATTTGACTTTGACGAAGTACTATTGAGATGCATACAAGAAGAGACAAGGAAAGGAATATGAAAATGAAGGAAATGCTGCCTTCATTGCTCGTGCTAAGAAGAAAAACTTTGGTGGTCCGAGGAACAAAGGAAGAGCAGGGGCCCAAGGGAAGAAAGGTAAATGTTACACATGTCACAAGACCAGCCACTATGCTAGAGAATGCCCTTTCAAGAAGGATTCTCCCGATGATGATGTTAACAACAACAACCGGAGGAATGGCAATCAAAGGAACAACAGGTTCAAAGGGAAGAGGAAGGCTCCCTTTGGTGGAAACAGGCAACCTTTCAAAAGGTCGAGAAATTCTAGGTATGAGGAATCCAATGTTGTTGATGATAAAAGAAATGAATTCATTCTTGTATCTGCCCTATCTGCTGCATCTATAGTCGACACTATCGATGTCTGGTTGATAGATAGTGGTGCCTCAAGGCACGTCACTGGGTTCAAAGAAGCACTTTCTGATATGGTTGAGAAGGATGTTAATCTGAAAATTATCCTTGGAGATAATGCCACATATCCCGTGAAAGGGACAGGGATTGTGACCCTTCACTTGTCTCAAGGTCAAGTCCTCTGCCTGCAAGATGTACAATATGTACCTGATTTGAAGAAGAACCTTGTGTCGATTTCGGTCATGGAAGACAAACGTTTCAATGTGGCATTCATTGACGGGAAGGTGCGTATCTGGATGAAGAGTTTCAAGGAAGCTATCACGATTGGGTTTAGAGTTTATACACTCTACCAGGTTGGAGGAAGTCCACTGGGAGCAATGACATGTGATACTATCCGACAGACTGAACTATGCACCAGAGGTTTGGACACCTTTACTACAAAGCCCTTCCTGAAGCAAGGAAGGTGGTGACGGGGATGCCCGAGTTCACAAATGATCATGAAGGTGTATGTCAGGGCTGTGCTGAAGGAAAACATACAAGGGGACCTTTCCCCTCAAGTGTCACAAAGACATTTGATGTCTTGCAATTGGTACATGCTGATCTGTCTGGCATGCTGCCCTTGACATCTTTGGGAGGATGTTCTTATTATATGATGTTCATAGATGACTTCTCTCGCAAAACTTGGATATACTTCTTGAAGAAGAAGGACGAGGCTTTCATGTGGTTTCATACCTTAAAAGCCTTGGTGGAAAATCTAATAGGGAAGAAGATCAATTTATTGAGGACCGATAATGGCACTAAATATGAGACGAATGAGTTCAAGAACTTTTGCAGAGAAGCTGGCATCAAGAGGGAGACCACAATTGTCTATACTCCTGAACAGAATGGCGTTACTGAAAGAAAGAACATGACCATTGTGGAAGTTGCCCGTGCCATGCTATGTGACCAAGGTCTTCCGAAGTTTCTGTGGGGAGAAGCTGCGAACACTACTACACAGTGTACATACAAAACCGATGCCCACATTCCGCTCTGGACTCCAAAACTCCCGAAGAGGTTTTCTCTGGTAAGAAACCTGACGTCTCACATTTTAGAGTTTTTGGATGTCCTGTTTATTTTCATGTACCGAAGGAGAAGAGGAGCAAGCTGGATGCTTCTGGGAAGAAGGGAATGTTTGTGGGCTACAACGAAACTTCGAAGGCCTGTAGAGTCTATGTGCCTGGTCAAAGGGAAGTGGAGATATGCCACGATGTCACCTTTGACGAAGATGCTTCCCTGAGGAAAGTAATCAATCTTCCGAAATCTGAGGAAGATCATGAAGCAAGGCCTGGAAATCAAGAAGAACCGAAGGATGAGACAATGCCCGATGTTAAAGGACCGATGGACCCTATTGATCCACCTCCTTCAATGAGGAAAATACCATCATGGCTCAGGGACACTCTCGAGGATGCGGAGAATCATATGGCCCCAAGGGGGACATTCCGTGAGAGCAAGAAGCCGAATAGATACCAAGGGTATCTAGCAGCCATGAGTACAATCGTACAATTCGAGCCTAGATTTTTTGAGGAAGCCATAAAGCATAAAGTCTGGAAGGATGCTATGCACGAAGAATATGAGTCCATTATGAAGAATGATGTCTGGGATGTGGTGCCGAGACCGGAGGACAAAGTTGTTGTCACCTCGAAATGACTCTATAATATCAAGCATGGATTTGATGGTAGTGCTGAAAAGTTCAAGGCAATATTCATTGCCCGTGGCTTCTCTCAAAAAGAAGGCGTAGATTATGATGATATAGTTGCACCCGTGGCCCGATATACCACCATTCGATCTATCATAGCCCTTGTTGCGACACAAAGATGGAATCTTCATCAGATGGATGTGAAGACCGCATTTCTGCATGGTGTGATAAAGGAAGAGGTGTATGTGGAGCAACCTCTGGGGTTTGAAGTCCAGGATCGGGACACCCATGTTTGCAGGTTGAAGAAAGCCCTCTCTGGGTTGAAGCAAGCACCCAGAGCTTGGTACGAGAGGATAGATAGCTACCTGATGACGCTGGGCTTCGCTCGTAGTAATGATGATCCGAACCTTTACATCAAGGTTGATAGAGAAAAGCCTCTCATTCTGGTGCTGTATGTAGATGACCTCTTCCTGACAGGTGCTGACCCTCTCATTCATCAGTGTAAGAGGGAGCTCGCTGCTGAGTTCGATATGAAGGACCTAGGATTGATGCATTACTTCTTAGGCCTGGAGGTCTGGCAGAGACCTGGCGAGAGTTTCCTTTCTTAAGGAAAGTATATTGTGAAGCTTCTGGAAAGATTTGGAATGGTGGACTGTAAGTCCGTGTCGACACTGATGGAGTTCAACTTTAAGAAGTTGAGTGGCAGCGCTGCTGGGCCTGTGCTAGCAAATCCTACTAAGTATCGTCAACTCGTAGGGGCCTTGATGTTCTTAGTGAACACCCATATGGACGTATGTTTTGCAGTGAACACTTTGAGTCAACATATGGTTGAACCTCATCACATTCACTGGGTTGGTGCCAAGAATGTGTTGAGATATCTTCGGGGCATGATAAACCATGGGCTGAGATACACTGCCGGGAGCGTGACACTCCATGGATATACTGATGCTGATTGGGTTGGCAGTGTGGTGGATCGTAAGAGTACATTGGGATGATGCTTCACACTTGGGTCTGCTTCGATATCATGGATGAGCAGGAAGCAGAAATCGGTGGCTTTGAGCACTGCAGAGGTCGAATACATTGCAGTGAGTATGGCCTGTTGTGAAGCAGTTTGGTTGTGAAAGCTCTTCAGTGAGCTGTTCGGGCATGTGCTAGATACCACCGCGATACTCTGTGATAACCAGAGTGGGATTCGGTTGTCCGAGAATCCCGTGTTCCATGATCGATCCTAGCATATTGATATCAAGTACCACTTTATCCGGGATATGGTACTTACTACAACTAGGTGCCGTAAGGATCGATCATATAGGAACTGATGAGCAGGTCACAGACATTCTCACAAAGCCCCTAGGGAAGGTCAAGTTCCTAACCTTCCGTGAGAATCTTGAATCGTGGAACGACCCTATGCTGAGGGTCCTGTTGGACGATGAGCTTTGGGAGCTCTGGGGGCTTTGGGGATAGCTTCTCGGAGCTATAAGCAACCATAGGGCTAGGCTTGCTGAACCTTGTTGGTGTGCTTCTGCCCCACCGTTATGATGTTGAGTTGGTTCACCTCTCATGATCTGTGCCCCGTGTGCATCCTACCCATTGAGTCCCGGACTCATGAGAAGTACCTCTCATTTGGCCAGTGAGGTGGGAAAAGCTAGAGACCAGTAGCAAACACTGATGGACGCATTAGAGATTTCCATACTCTCTATGTCTAGGATGGCACGTGTCCAACCACTTGATTTGGGATCAAGTCTAGTGAGGTTTTGGACCTCCAATCGACTTCGGGTCAGGTAAACCAACTTCGGGTTGGTATGAGACTCCCTATAGAGGTTTCAGACCTCTGGGCTGAATCTGTCAGCCGGGAATGATGTCTTTGTGACAGACCCACTTTTGTTCTAAAATAAAGAAGCCAACAAAGCAAGTTACGATGGGATGACGCACGATGTTTGGATGGCACAGGTGGATGGAGTTCTCCCTAGTTGAGAGGGAGTGTTAATTTTGGCCAACTAGGTCCAAACTCCATGTTGGGATGCTCAGATGAAGATGCCAATATTTTTATTGGATTCCTTTTTCAGAGAGGTGCAAGATCGATCTAAAGATCATCTTGATCTGATGAGCAGAACATTTATTTTGAATTTATTCAAAATATGTGCAGGTCGGCCTGAAATGAAATGTAGGCTTGATGCCCCAATAGTTGTGTCACACACCCTCATTGATGGATATAAATAGGTCAACGTTGGAGGTCATTTTCACTCATCCATCACATCACATTCTCTCTCCTCATCTGATTGGTTTGATCATCTATTGGAGTCTCTTCTCCTCACACGTGGGAAAACGCAGCAAGAAGATTTCTGTTTTTCTGACCTAGGGTTTTTCAGCGCAAAGTGTACCAAAAGTCAATGCTTGGTCAAACTGACCCAAATCTTGGTCAAAATTCCAATTTCTGCAGTCCGAATTTTCCCGCACATAAATTGAGGTTGACTGTTGACTTTGACCGAGTTGTGTTGACTTTTTGCCACTGATGTTTTGCGTTGACTATTGATTGTGAAAACGTTGACTTTCGTTGACTTTGGGTTGATTGATCTTGCTGTCCGAGAGGGCTGTGTGACACTTCTAGTTGGCTGACCGTATTGAGACTTTGCTGGTTGAAGCATCCTGTTGACCGCCATAACACACCAACACACTTATATATTTTTGGCTTGTCTTCTGTCGATCTACTGGTATGTTCTATTATCATTTTACTTTCTTATGTATTTGCTGATTGATATTGGAGATAAAAAGTAAAGTTGCATCAAGCATAAAACATCTACAAAAATTTACAGACTACCCCCCATAGCTGTGAAATTTTCCATAGGAAAATATTCCTGCAATACTTGGTTTATTTCTCCTACTTATGAGATAAGTTTACAGATGCTTCAGTAAATTTTGAAATAAACACATTTGTAGATCTTCACTATCATTAAGAGCATAAGAACAAAAAGATAATTTACACAAGTAGCACAATAGAAACAACCACATGAACACAGTTATTTTTGGACAATTGTCCCCGGAAAAACCCAATGTGGGAAAACCGATGCAGCAGATGAGGGTTTTATATTTATCTTCAGAAATGGAAAGTACATTTACAAGACTCTGATGAGCAGAGAAAAATTTGCAAACACCTGGCTGAATTTTCTAGAACTTCCAGACAAATTTCAGACCCTCGGGGTGACCTCCTTCATCCTCTACGTCATCCATTGTGAGAGCTCTGCGCAGTCTCTCCCTGGACTGCATGACTTTGCATGGAGGGGGTCTTGCTGCTGATCAACTCACCCTTCCCTTCATCCTCCTAATTTCTGCTTCCCGATAACTGACTCCTCCCTCCTCCTTCTGCAACCCTGCCTCTACAATCTCACCCACTGAAATCGAATTCTCTTGCTTCAGAATCGATTTCCTTCAGGTACTGAGAGTGTCCCCGACTTGATTTCCAAATGGCCCTCAAGTCACTTCTTATAGTCTTCTTGCTGATGAATCAATGACCAAGATTATATCGTTAATCAATGGCTCAGATTAAAAGTTGACTTGATCTTCGTTTTCTAGAAGATTCACTCTCTGCTCTATTAGTACCCTTTAATTATTTAATTTCCCTAAGTTTAAACTTAGGGTCTGCATTAAAATAATTAATTATTTTAATAAAGTCATATCCGAGTGGAATTTCCACAAACGATTTCTGGGTTCTCTGGATAACTGATGTCCAAGCCTCTCTACCAAAAAAGAGACTTAGAACATTTTCCGATGCTATAGAAATCAACACTCCCTCTTAGCGAGAAAAGTGTTTAAGCAAGATACCGCTGTACTGCTCTGACTCTACATCATCTGCTGCACTGATGTTATCCTGGCTGCTGCCCCTCATCTCTGTGCTGCTGCTTCCTGTATTGTTGCCCTGACACTGCAGCATCCGTATTGCAGCTCCCTCTTCTTCTGAAGACCACCCTTTCCTCTAATGGAAGGGGTTCTCGACCATCCCCATCTTCTCCCTGAAGTAAGTGAACTTGATCTTACTTAGAGCCTTTGTGAGGATATCTGCCACCTGTTCTCCTGTAGGAGCGTATCGCAACTGTATTGCTCCCCTCTGAACATAGTCCCTGATAAAGTGACACCGAACGTCAATGTGTTTCGATCGGTCATGAAACACAGGATTTTCAGAGAGCTTAATGCAGCTCTAATTATCGCACATAATCTCGGTCGGTTCTATCCGCTTCTTGAGTAGGTTCAAGAGTAATTTGTGGAGCCATATGGCCTCGCATGAAGCTATGATTGCTGCCATGTACTCTTCCTCGGCTGAGCTTAGTGCTACGGACTTCTGTTTCCTGTTGCACCAAGAGGTCATTCCTGATTCGAGACTGAAACAGTACCCACTGGTACTTTTCCGATCTACTGTGCTTCCAACCCAGTCTGCATCTGTGAACCCACTCAACTGGATCTCATTACCCTTGGTGTACTTCAGCCCATACTCGCTTGTCCCTCTCAGGTATCTGAGAACATGTTTGGTTGCTGCCCAGTAAGCCCTCCTTGGTTCCACCATGCACTGAATGAGGGTATTCATTGCATAACAGATGTCTGGTCTCGTATTGACCAGATACATCAATGATCCGATGAGCTGTATGTACAAGGTGGGATCAGCCTCATCATCCTTCGATGTGTCTGTCTTCTTCCAATTAGTAATCATTGGCATGGCCATGGGTCTACAACCTTCCATCTGAAATCTCTTCAGGATTTTTGTCGTGTATCTTCCTTGTCCTAGGAAGATTCCCCTTTCTGCTGCCAGACTTCTAATCCAAGAAAATAGTGCATCTGCCCTAGGTCCTTCATGTCAAATTGATTCTCCTTGCAGTCCTTGATGAGCTTGGATGATCCGGTCAAAAACAGGTCATCCACATAAAGAACAAGAATAAGTGGCTCATTTCCTACTCTCAAGTAGTATAGGTTGGGATCTGCGTCACTCTTGACGAACCGCATCTTTTGCAAGTAGCTATCAATCTAACCATACCATGTCCTGGGGGCTTGTTTTGAGCCATAGAAGGCTTTCTTAAGCCTGCAAACATGAGTTTTCTGTTCATGTGTCTCGAAGCCCTTTGTTCTATGTACACTTCCTCCTCTATCACCCCGTTAAAGAACGTTGTCTTGACATCCATTTGGTGAATCTCCCATCCCATCTGCGCAGCCAAAGAGATAACAGATCTGATAGAAGTGTATCGCGCTACTGGAGCGAAGGTTTCTTCATAATCAATGCCTTCCTTCTGTGCATACCCCTTAGCTACAAACCTTGCCTTGAACTTCTCTATGCTGCCATTTGCAGCATATTTGATCTTGTAGATCTAGCTGGATCCTACAACTGATCTATCCTGTGGTCTAGGGACTACTTCCCATACATCATTTGTCATGATGGAGCTATACTCCTCCACCATGGCATCCACCCATACTTGATGCTGAGCTGCTTCCTGAAAGGCAGATGGTTCACCAACTTGAGCTACCAGTGCCTAATATCTGTCTGGTTGTTTCCTTATCCTCTTTCCTTCTCTAGGGGATCCAACAAATTCTTCTGCATTCTTAAGAATTTGTTGAAGTTCTTTGCTCGGTCTCCCATCAGTTGTGGGTGGTCTTACTTGTTCTTCCACCTATTTTTCTTCGGAGGAGCTCTCCTCAGAATCATTGTGCCTTGGAGAGGCACTTGACCTCTCCTTTGGAGGTCGTTGAGACTGTACCAGTGGATCTTCCTCAATCTGCATATCTGTGGCCATTTCTCGAGATTTCCTGAAGGCTCTCTCCTCCAGGAATTTCACATCCCTTCTTACCACGACTTTCCTGCTCTCTGGAATATAGATGCGATATGCCTTTGCATTCTCGCTATAGCCCATCAGAAAACCCTTTTCTGCAGTTTGATCCAACTTCTTTCTCTTTTCATTTGGAACGTGGCAGTACACCATGCTGCCAAATATCCTGATGTGGCTCACTTCTGGCTTGCTGCCTGTGAACACACTCTCGGGAGTTACCTTCCCCAAAGCTCTATTAGGAACTCTGTTCTGAATATATACTGCTGTATTGCAGGCCTCTGCCCATAAGAATTTGGGCATATCTTAGTTGTACAACATTGCCCTTGCAGCTTCTATTATGGTCCGATTTTTCCGTTCTGCAACTCCATTTTGCTCTGGATTGTATGGAGCTGGCCATTCTCTTTGGATGCCTTCCTTTGCACAAAAAATTGTGAAGTCTTTATCGATATATTCTCCACTGTTATCTGACTGCAACTTCTTGATCTTCTTTCTTGTAGAGTTCTCCACCAATGCTTTGAAATCTTTAAACCGACCAAAAACTTCATCTTTGGTTTTCAAAAAATAGATCCAAGTTTTTCTGGAATGATCATCAATGAAGGTGGCAAAGTACTTTGCCCCACTGAGAGCAGTTGTGGACATTGGACCGCAAATGTCAGAGTATATTAACTCTAATAAACCTTTGGCTCTGCTGCAGCTTCTTGGAAATGCTGCCTTAGCGTACTTCCCTAGTACGCATCCCCTGCAATCTTCGTCTTTCTTTGTGCTGAGTTCAGGAGCCCCTATGATAGTATTTTTGAGAAGCCCCAAGGCTCCATGATGTAGATGCCCCATCTTTCTGTGCCATAATTCATTCAGATCTCTGTCGTTTGAACTGCCAATTAGGGTCACTGGAGATTCAAGCTGGAGCTTATACAACTTGTGACTCCTTACTCCGATTTGTGCCTTTTTACTCCAGTTAGAGTGTTTGACATACACGTTATCTCAAATAAAGTATACGTCATAGCCCTTCTTTTGAAGTTGAGACACTGAGAGTAAGTTCATCTCCGACCCTGGTACATGTAGAACATTCGTGGCTCGAATCTTGTTGCCATCCTTGGTCTTAAATGTTACGGTACCTCTCCCGATGGGGGTACATTTTGCCTTGTTTCCCATAGTTATTTGGAAATTCATCTGTTCTTCTTAGTAGCTCGAGAATTTTTCTCGAATCCCCGTCATATGAGCAGATGCTCCACTGTCAATATACCAAACACTTGGAGGAGCTGTGCTCGACACACAAGCAAGATCCTCCTCTAGTCTGGATGCCAACACTTTCATGTCGTGTTCTCTCTGCATTTTTGCGTGCTCTGGAGGACTGCGTGAACCCTTCCGGATGATGGATCTTTGGTCCATGGCAGATCCTCCATTTCTATTTTTAGCCCTTTGCTTTGATACCATGTGAAATTTTCAAGAGGAAAATATTTCTGCAATACTTGGTTTATTTCTCCTACTTATGAGATAAGTTATTTACGGATGCTTCAGTAAATTCTGAAATAAACACATTTGCAGATCTTCACTATCATTAAGAGCATAAGAACAGAAAAATAATTTACACAAGTAACACAATAGAAACAACCACATGAACGCAGTTATTTTTGGACAATTGTCCCCGGAAAACCCAATGTGGGAAAACTGGTGCAGCAGATGAGGGTTTTATATTTATATTCAAAAATGGAAAGTACATTTATAAGTCTAATAAGCAGAGAAAAATTTGCAAACACTTGGCTGAATTTTTTGGACCTTCCAGAGAAATTTCAGACCCTCGAGGTGACCTCCTTCATCCTCTGCGTCATCCAGCGTGAGAGCTCTGCGCAGTCTCTCCCTGGACTGCGTGATTCTACGTGGAGGGGGTCTTGCTACTGATCAACTCACCCTTCCCTTCATCCTCCTGACTTCTGCTTCCCGATAACTGACTCCTCCCTCCTCCCTCTGCTTCTGCAACCTTGCCTCTACAATCTCACCGATTGAAATCGAATTCTCTTGCTTCAGAATCGATTCCCTTCGGGTACTGAGAGTGTCCCTGGCTTGATTTCCAAATCGCCCTCAAGTCTCTTCTTATAGTCTTCTCGCTGATGAATCAACGACCAAGATTATATCATTAATCAATGGCTCAGATTAAAAGATGACTTGTTCTTCATTTTCTAGAAGATTCACACTCTGCTCTATTAATACCCTTTAATTATTTAATTTCCCTAAGTCTAAACTTAGGGTCTGCATTAAAATAATTAATTATTTTAATAAAGTCATATCCGAGTGGAATTTCCACAAACGATTTTTGGGTTCTCTGGATAACTGATGTCCAAGCCTCTCTACCAAAAAAGAGATTTAGAAAACTTTCTGATGCTATAGAAATCAACAATAGCCCGCTGTTGGGAGACAGCTAGAACGGAGTGGGCGTGGATTAGAGTGACAACCCCTGCCCCGAGTCATTGTCGCACCGTGCCTGTACAATCTGAGCGACAACATTTTTTGGCGCCGTTTCCGGGGACATAATTTTCTATCCTAGGTTCTCATGACATCTTTTTATCATCTTCATCTTCTAATCCTTTCTATCCCATCAATTTGCACATCTTTTGGTTCCTATTTGCACCTTTAGCATCTGGAAATTTGGGTTAGTTTTCTGTTTGGGTGGCGACTTCACTTATTCCTTTATTTACAAAATATTATACTAGAAGAAATCTTGGTAGCTTGGTTAACCCCGCTCTTGGAGCTCGGTTATGCAAATTACATTTTAGTAATCATTTAATATTTCTCAGACAAGAAGCCCTCCCTGATATCCATCTGCTTCTTCTTGACTAACTTTTTGTTTTCTGCATTTTGGATTTTAGAGTTACATTCATGTTCAAGTGCTGATTCCACTTTTTCCATTTTTTGCAGGAATTTCTGCTAGAAGCCCTCTTCTTGTAGACTTCTTGCTTATCTTGAACATGGACCTCTCGCTGATATCCATTTGCTCTCAAGTTAGTAAATCATCATGAATGACTTGATTGCTCCTTGTAGTTTTACTAACATTCAGGGTTATCCCCATGATATTTCAGAGAAAGCCGTTAATAATTTGCCTTCTTTTCAAGGCAATGGTGCAATTAATGCTAATGATTATCTCAAGAAATTTAATCTTTGTGTGGCTAAGTGGTGCAACAATGCTAACCATAATCATGAACACATTAAGATAATGCTATGGATTGGTTTCATGATTTTCCTAATGATTCTCTACAAGCTATAATCAATGCCTTTATTAATGAATATGGAGATAAGAAGAATGAAAATGATTTACTTCCTGCCATTTATAGTATGAAAAAGAATGAAGATGATATTGTTAAAGAATTTAATAGGCGGTTCAATGGCATTTGTAGAAATTTGATAACCAACGCCGATTTTCAGTTTCTCCTTATTTCTCTCATAGAGTTAAATGCCTATTCCCATAGCCATACATTCAACAACCTGGAAAAAATAAATATTTTCTGAAAACACTAATTCTATAAATTTCACAATGCTGCAATGTAGAAATAAAAACTCAGAAAAATAAATCAGCCACACAGAATTTTGACATGTTGATTTTTGGTCAACTAGACCCTGGAAAAACCCCCTACAACTCTTGGGGAAAACTAGTTCGAAAGCTTCTTATTTCTGATAAATGCTTTTACAGTGAACAGTAAAACATAGAAAAATTACAGCGAATACAAAACCCACTTATCTCGATTTCCGTGTCAACCTCCAATCTGGAAAATCATGCCAACAACAAAACATAAAATTATAGAAAAAATACAGCAATAAATGCTGCACTTTCCGCCTAGGAAAACGTGCCCAGATTTCTGCCTGTACAGTATTGTATAGACAGTACAACAGCTCATTCCTCGGTTTTCGTGCCCAAAAAAGCTGCCTCGAAAACCGTGCCCTTTGCCGCTGAATCTGCTCCTCGAAAACAACGTTGTACTTGCCTTGAAAAATGTGCTAAACAGTGCTGTATGGATTTTCCGCCTTGGTAAATGTGCCAATAAATGTTGCTGTACGAAAATGCTGCCTTGGGAAATGTGCCCTCTTACTATACGGATTTTCTGTGTAGCTATGCTGCTCTCCCTCCGCTCAAAAATTTCTCTTCAGCTTTCTCTCCTCTCTCAATCTACTCATAAAAGAATGAATGACCTTATCCCTCATTTTCCTCCTTTAACCTAACCCTAAGTGACTTTTAGGGAGTCCCTAAATCTAATGGCTGAGATAGCTTTAGATCTAGGGCTAAGATTAAATGCTCATTTAAATCTCACTTTCTATTTTTTAATTTACCCCACTTTAATAAAGACCCACTTAGTCATTTATTTCCAAAGTCACTTTTCCTTTCTAATTTCACATTGACTTTATTAAAGTCACTTTAAAATTAGACTTTAGTAACTTTATCATTTAAAGTCACTTTTAAATTAGATTTGACTTTATAGCTTTATAAAGTCACTTTAGGAGAAAAATTAAATTATTTTGGACACTTTTCCGTAGGCCAAAGATTAAAGCCTTAGGGAACCACCAGTCCTCCGGTAACCAAATTTCAACACTCCCTCTTACCAAGGAAGGTGTTCCTCACCACACCCATCTTGTCTCTGAAGTAGACATGCTTGCCTCGTGGTAAGGCTTTGGTAAGAATATCTGCAACCTACTCATTAGTGGAAATATACTCAAGCTTCACAGCTCCCTTCTGAACATAGTCTCTAATGAAGTGATATCTGATGCCGATATGCTTTGACTTGTCATGAAATACTGGATTCTCCGTGAGTTTAATGCAACTCTGATTATCACAGTATATCACTGAAGGTCTCAACGGCTGACCAAATAAGCCAAACAACATCTTGCGAAGCCATATGGCCTCACAATTAGCTAGACTGGCTGCCATGTACTCTGCTTCCGCTAAACTCAATGCTATTGACTGCTACTTTCGACTGAACCACGACATCACTGCTGCACCCAACCCAAAACAGCCCCTTGAAGTGCTCTTCCTATCAGAAGCACAACCTGCCCAATCAGAATCAGTGTAACCTGCCAATCTCACTCCATCCCCCTGCCTATAATCAGACCATAATCCTTTGTCCCCTGCAAGTACCGCAAAATGTGTTTTGCAGCAACCCAGTGCACCCTCCTAGGCTCACACATGAACTGGCTCGTCGTGTTGCCTGCAAAACATATATATGGTCTAGTGTTGACCAAATACATCAAGGAACTAATCAGTTGTCTATACAATGTGGGGTCCACCAACTCGGAATCTGAAGCGTGAAGCTTCTTCCAGTTGGTGATCATCGGTGTCGACATGGGTCTACAATCCTCCATGTGGAATCTGCCAAGGATGTCCACAATATACTTCCCCTTCCCCAGGAAGAAATGCCTCTCCTCCTGCCACACCTCCAAACCCAAAAAGTAATGCATCAAGACAATGTCCTTCATCTCGAATTCCGACGCAAGATCTCTCTTCCAGTGCTCAATGAGTCTCTCTGCACCCGTAATCACCAAGTCATCCACATACAACACTAGAATGAGAGGCTCCTCACCTATCACAATAAAGTAAAGGTTTGGATCTGCATCACTCTTTGTGAAACCCATCTCCTGCAAGTATGTATCTATCCTGGAGTACCAAGCTCTGGGAGCTTGCTTCAGGCCATAAAGGGCCTTCTTCAGTTTGCACACATGGGACTCCTTCCCATGCACCTCAAAGCCTTGTGGCTGCTCAATGTACACCTCCTCCTGTATGAAGCCATTGAGAAATGCGGTCTTCACATCCATCTGGTGGATCTTCCAACCCATCTCTGCTGCTATCGATATGATGGAGCGAATCGAAGTATATCGAGCCACGGGAGTGAAGGTCTCCTCATAATCAACTCCCTCTACATGGGAGAACCCTCTAGCCACAAACTTTGCTTTGAATTTCTCAATGCTGCCATCTGCAGCATGATTTACCTTGTAAAGCCATCTGGAAGTAACCACGGATTTTCCCTCAGGCCTCGGCATCACCTCCCAAACATCATTCTTCATGATAGAAGAATATTCCTCCTGCATGGCCTCTCTCCAGACTTGCTGGCTAGCTGCCTTATCATAGCTAGAAGGCTCAGAGTCAACAATGTTGGCAACCATTGCCATATAGCTACAAAACCTATCAGGTGGTCTGCTCTCTTTGGCCGGCCTCTTAGGCCCAGCAACAGATGTGGCCTCTCTCAAGGTATCATGAAGCCACTTGGGCTTCTTCTTCCCTGAGCACACTTCTCCCACCGGAGAATGAAACTCCTCCTCCTCATCATCAGGAGCCTGAACTCCTAACTGTCTGTGTGTTTTCCTCCTGTCTGAACCTGAACCTGTAGACGCAGAAGTACTGTGTGAACTGTCCATCAGTGGACTCCCTAGTGAACTGCTCTGTGGACTGCTTTGCATGCTGCCCGAAGCACGACCCCTCTGACTCTATGAGCCACTGCTCACTGATGGTTCTGACACCGTAATCGATGTACCTCCGGATCCTCCTGATCCCTGCCCACTGGATCCCTGCGACTGACTCAACTGCTCCTAAGGGTCTGGCTGATCCAGATACTCTAACTTCTGTGACTTCCTGAAAGCCTTGTCCTCCTCGAATTTCACATCCCGTCTGACAACAACTCTCCTCTGTGCGGGAACATAAATCCGAAAGGCCTTTGAGGTCTCACTGTAGCCCACAAAGACACCCTTCTCTGCAGTGGGCTCTAGCTTGGTCCTCTTCTCCTTGGGTACGTGGGAGTATGCAATACACCCAAAGATATGAAGATGACCACCATCAAGCTTCTTCCCAGAAAAAGCCTCCTCCGGAGTCACATGCCCCAAGGCACGATGTAGACTCCTGTTCTGCAAATATACAGCAGTGTTGCAGGCCTCTGCCCACAGAAACAATGGTAACCCCTGATCATGTAGCATGGCTTTGGCAACCCCTCCGATGGATCTATTCTTCCTCTCCACAACCCCGTTCTGCTGGGGGTTGTAAGGAACTGTGAACTCCCTCCTAATGCCTGCCTCTGCACAATAATCAACAAACTCACCAAGGGTGTACTCTCCTCCATTGTCCGACCTCAGGGACTTGATCTTCCGACCTGTCTGAGTCTCCACAAGAGCTCTGAACTCCTGAAACCGCTTGAAGACCTCACTCTTGGACTTCAAGAGATAAATCCAGGTCCTCTTGGAGTGATCATCAATGAATAATACATAATACTCATATCCACTCAAGGAAACATGAGACATCCGACCACTCACATCGGAATGAATCAAATCAAGTATCCCAGTCGATTTGCTGTCACTGCTGGGAAAAGGGGATTTGGCAAACTTGCCCATAGCACATCCTCTGCCTGTATCAAAGTGATCAGTACTGAAATCTGGCACACCTGTAGTGATCTCCCGCAATGTCCTCAAGGCTCAATGATACACGTGCCCCATCCTGTGGTGCCAAATCTCACATAGCTCTGAACTGTTAGCTTTGTTGTCGGTACTACTGCTCAATGCCAAAAGGGGCTGAAATGCAAACTTGTACACCTTTGCATGGCGTACACCTATCACTCTAGCTGAATCAGCTGTGGCGCCACTGGGATATATCAGCACCTGTCCTCTCCTGAACAATATCTCATACCCTCCGTCCTCCAATGCTGAGACGGATATGAGGTTCTTCCTCATCCCTGGCACATATAGAACATCTGACACCTTCAAGGGAGGTTTGGGTTCCCTATCAAATGTTCATGTCCCCACACCGATTGCTTTAACAACGCTGTCATCTCCGAGTACTACCTCTATATCAGTGCCACTCTTTGAAAGCTCTGAGGACTCACGGACTCCTGTCATATGACATGAAGCCCCACTGTCAACATACCAGATACTTGAAGATGCTCTGCTAATGGAGGGAAATGCATACTCCCTCTCAACCTTCATGGCAGGTGATCCTGCACTAGTGGACTCACAAGCAATGAACCCAAACTCTCGGTCAAAGCTATCCGTAAAGTCCTCTATCTCTGCTGATGCTACCATGCTCTGGTTCTTCCCCTTCTTCTTCTTCTCCGGACACACAACTGCATAGTGTCCCATCCTCTGACAATTCCAACACTTCACCTTGGAATATTCTTTCTGCGTGTTCCCTTGTTTACCTTTACCTTTGCCTTTGCCCCCACCAACACTAGTGGAAGCTTGCTTCTTTCCCTTGCCTTTCTTGCCTCCTGCCAACAGTGCTACATCTTCATCCTGCTCAACTGGTTTGGTTGCTCCAAGCTGGCTCTTTCTGATTTTTGTCTGGATGCAATCATCCCAGAACCTCTCCCAAGAGGGAAGGGTCTCACGTGCACACACCCCATCAGCAAAGTTCAGCCATGAACTGGGAAGGCCATTCACGTAATCCGCACCAACTCAGTGGGTGGAATGACCTCTCCAACTGCTGCCAGTGCATCTCTCACATTAGTAATCTTTGTGAGATATCCAGCTGCACTATCAGTCTTACCCATCTTAATGGTCTTTAGCTTCTCCCTTAGGACCATTTTCCTGTTCTCATTGGTACTCTGGTAGAGATTGGTCAATGCTGTCCACATCTCATGAACATATCTCTTCCCTCTCACATGAGGAATGCAATTGTTTTTGATTCCATCTAGAATCAGTTTTTTACTCTTGTTATTCTTTTTATTAAAGGTTGCCAACTAAACAGAATCAGTAGGCACATTAACAGGGTGCTGTGCGGTATGCACCATGATATTCCAGACTTCTTTCTCATCAAAGATGCTTTGCATTCTCTCCTTCCAAACACTGTAGTTACTATACCCATCCAACTTATCCTCCACCCTCAAGCCCAAAGACATGCTTGTTGTCTTAATAAACTGAAAATAACACTGCTGTAGTAAAGGTAATGATTTCTGTGTGAAAAATCAGCTTTCTGTAATTTCTGAGTGAAAAATCAGCTTGCTGTAATTTTTTCTTCTTGCTGTCCCAAACTGCCTTTTTCAGCAAAATAGCTCTGATACCATGTAGAAATTTGATAACCAACCCATGTTTTCAGTTTCTCCTTATTTCTCCCATAGAGTTAAATGCCCATTCCCATAGCCATACATTCAACAAGCTGCAAAAATAAATATTTTTTGAAAACACTAATTCTGGAAATTTCACAGTGCTGAAATGCAGAAATAAAAACTCAGAAAAATAAATCAGCCACACACAGAATTTTGACACATTGATTTTTGGTCAACTAGACCCTGGAAAAACCCCCTACAACTCTTGGGGAAAACCAGTTCGAAAGCTTCTTCTTATTTCTGATAAATGCTTTTACATTGAACAGTAAAACACAGATAATTTACAGCAAATACAAAACCCACTTATCTCGATTTCCGTGTCAACCTCCAATCTGGAAAATCGTGCCAACAGCAAAACAGAAAATTATAGAAAAATACAGCAATAAATGTTGTACTTGTCGCCTAGGAAAACGTGCCCAAATTTTTGCCGGTACGGTACTGTACGAAACTGTACGGACATTATAGCAGCTCCTTCCTCGGTTTCCGTGCCCAGAAAAGCTACCTCGAAAATCGTGCCTTTTGTTGCTGGATCTGCTACTCGAAAACAACACTGTACTTGCCTCGAAAAACGTGGTAAATAGTGCTGTACGGATTTTCTGTCTTGGTAAACATGCCAATAAATGCTGCTGTACAGAAATGTTGCCTTGGGAAATGTGCCCTCTTGCTATACGGATTTTCTGTGTAGCTATGTTGCACTCCCTCCGCTCAGAAATTTCTCTTCAGCTTTCTCTCCTCCTTTCTCAATCTGCTCATGAAAGAATGAATGACCTTTTCCCTCCTTTTCCTCCTTAAACCTAACTCTAAGTGAATTTTGGGGAATCCCTAAATCTAATGGCTGAGATAGCTTTAGATCTAGGGCTGAGATTAAATGCTCATTTAAATCTCACTTTCTATTTTTTAATTCACCCCACTTTAATAAAGATCCACTTAGTCATTTATTTCCAAAGTCACTTTTTTTTTATAAATTTCACATTGACTTTATTAAAGTCACTTTAAAATTAGACTTTAGTAACTTTATCACTTAAAGTCACTTTTAAATTAGATTTGACTTTATAACTTTATAAAGTCACTTTAGGAGAAAAATTAAATTCTTTTGGACACTTTTCCCTAGGCCAAAGATCAAAGCCTTAGGGAACCACTTGTCCTCCGGTAACCAAATTTCAACAGCATTGTAAGAGATTTATATTACAAACCTCCTGACAAGCTTTTGTTAGACCATTATATTGATGCATTTGACACTGACACTTCTTATGAGTTGATGCGTAGGAAACCCGCTAATGTAAGGGTTGCTCAGACTTTAGCTGAGGAATTAGAAAAGGACAAGAAAGCATCTGGGAAGTTTGGGATTCCAGATTTTAAAGAGGAAGAAACTAAAGAAAAAGAAAGTGATCGTGTTAAATAACTTGCTTAAATCATTAAAAGTACGCAAGTTGAGCATAAAAATCTAGTCATTGTCATGCATAATCGCCTAATTAATATAGAGGAGTCTCAAGAGAATAATCTGCAGAATAATAATGATTAATCTTGGCCATATTGCAGTCCTTGTGAAAGTTTTCATGATGAATCTACTTGTGCTATTGCAAGAGGAATCCTGGGTAGTGGCATTGTAGGGACAAGTGGCCAAATTAACAATGTTATTGAAGAATCACATTGCTTGCCTATAGAAGATCATGATAAGCATCTTGTTAAGGAATTAATTCAAATGATCAAAGACATGCAATCTAGTCAAGTAAGATTAATAACAGATCACTCCAGAGAAATGAGTTCAATGAAGAATTAGCTTACAAGCTATGGAAGTTACTCAGTATAATCAAAGCAATAGTTTTGAGAACATTATAGAGACCATGAAGGATGATCATGCACAACAAATAAGAACCATGGAAGAAAGGAAATTACAAGTAATCAGTGCCATGGAGATTAACTACTCTAACAAGATAAAGACCATGGAGCACAATCACACACAGGAAATGAAGGCCTTGGAAGCTAAGAATTTCACTCTTCAAGACCGATTCGCGAAGACAAAAATCAATCAAGCAAAATTAATAGTAAGTCATGCCAAGGAAATGGGTTCCATGCAGAGGAGGTTGGAAGAAATGGAAAAATTACAAAAGTTGCAGCCTAATCCAAAACTTTCAAGAAATCACATTTTTTCCAACTAGTTGATCTAGGACCCATCTTGTTGTGAGTCTCATGAGGCAATCACATATCCTGTTCAGATGTTGAATGAAGGGAGACAGGTCACAAAAGTCTTGGGCATTCCATCCCACCATCTTCGACATTAGGCAATCAGGTCTACGTTAACCACATCATCAGCAACATCACGGCCAGCCAAGAAGAAACAAAGAAAGCAAATAAGCAAAGGAAAAGAAAAGCTTCAACGGTCTGCCTCGTATGAAAGAAATTGGAACATAAAGAAGAAGAAGTTTGATGCATCTTATGGTCGGGAGCAGTTCGATATTTGGATAAGTCAAAGTCCTAGGATTTTCAGAATTCAGCGTGGCACATCAGAAAAACAACTCACGGACTCTCCAGAAAGTCGGTAGATGTTCAGTATGCACTATGTTGAAGACATCTGATGCCATAGGGCATCTTTTTATAGTATCTCTAACCCTACTCCCTTTCATTTATGTCATTAGTTAGTTTTGTTTTTATGCACTCATGTTATGTGTCTTTGAATTTCAATTTGTTAGAGTAGATCTTTGCTATTCTGGAAGATATTCTATATATGCATGATGATTTAGATTATGAGTAGATATTTATTTGATGGAATATTGTTTTCTTGGATACAAGATTCTGGATTCTCACGTCACTTCGATGAAGCAACATGGCCCCATATGGAGCCATATGTTGCACCTATTTTGTCACAAGTCCAAGGAAGCCGTTGTACAAATTTTTTCAAAGTTCAGAATCATCAACCAACTAATATCTGTCATGTCATTGTAAACCCAAATTCTGCGAGTTGTAATGTAAATGATGCTAGTATGACCGTGTAATTATGTAACAACCTAGATAAGCCTGTGATTTTGGTGACGATTTTCATCCTGGGAGGTTTTTTAACCTCATTGATTACCTGTGTTTCTAAACACGGCTAATCAAAAGAGTTTTTTTCCTCCAACTTAAACCCCAAACCTAGGGTGAAATTTATTGTCGAAGTCTTAGGTGAGTCCTAGTGTTCTTAGTCGAGTCTGTTCTAAAAGTGTTTTGGGAATAATTTAAGCTATTTGGCTAAATTATTTTATTACAAATCACTTGGTCTACTAGATCATTTTGTGTCGCAGAATTGGGTAATTATTTTGAGTGTCTATAGCGAACGGGTATTTACCCTTTGAGGGTTGAATTTGTAAAATCTTATGTAAAAAATATTTTAGTGCATGGTCCCTCATACTTAGACACCATGGTTAAAATATTTGAGGGTGGAAAAATAATTAATCCCGTCAATAGTTAATTAATTAATTTTTTTTGCAAAAATAAAATAAAATCCTAAGCCATAAAATTAATTAATTTAGAGTCAGAATTAAAAAGTTAGAGAAATTAATTTATCCAAGTGGAAAAATTCACGGGTTTAAAAGAAATTAATTTTTGGAGGTCCCCCACCAAGAGAATATTGGAAATTTCAAGAAAAATTGGACTCTTGGACGTTGGTGGTTAAGTCAAAGTCATTTTTTTGAGGAAATTAGCGCAAAAATAAATTAGCTCAAAATAATTATTTTTGAGTTAATAAAAAATGGTTTTAATGAGAAATTCGAAAATTCCTCGAAAATAAATATTTTCGGCGACAAAGATTAAAAGTTGATCAAGGATTTATTAACGGTCGAGATTATTTTGACGGGGATTAAGCCAACTAGCCGTTATTTTCCACTTGGAGGATTTATCTATAAATTAGAAGCCATTTGCTTCTTAAGTTATGATGAAAGCTCTGACTCTAGTCTATGTAATTTTGTAATGTTGGTTTTGTTCCACTGATCTGCTGGGAATGTTTGAAATACCATAATAAAAGACTTTGGGGTTCAGTTCATGGTATTCTTTGTTCGATGATCTATGCTATGTGCTTCCTTATATTGTGCTTAAATTTTAAAGTTTGTTTATTCATTAGATGGTGACAAGAACATTTTATTGGTAGATTTGGGTCTATCTTAACTGATTCGATTCACCATATGTCTAAGAAGCTTTCTTGAAGAAAATATATAGAGTTTGCAGGTTACCTGACACTTGGGCTCCAAGTTTACAGACTTCAGAGGAGAGCCGACCTTGTTTGGGCTTCGAGAGTTTTGTTTGGTTTTCTTACTTTGCTAAGGCTATGGGCAATACCATACCTTGTGAAACACATATGATCTGTGGTCATTATTCATTATTTAAAAAATTATTTACTCAAAAATATTTCTTTCCAAGCATTGTATATTTGTATATAACTTGTAAATAATTTTTGTAAATAAAATTTTCTAACCCTTGTTTTGCAGCTATTTGAGTTTAAGGTTTTGTTTTAAATTTTATGTTTTGGGGTTTTTTAGCATACCTATAAATATTCTTTAGATTTATTTTATTTGTAAAAAAATTTTAGATTTCAAAATTGTAAATATTTATTTGATTTAAGTTTTAATTTTGTAGTTAAATTTTTTTAATTAGATTTAACTTTTAATTTGAAATTCAAATTTTACTTGTAAAGCTTTTATCCCATATTTAAAATTTGGAAATAGTTTCTCTAATTTGTGTCTATATATACTAACCTTTCACCTTGTATTTTCTATTATGCAAATAATTTCACTAACCCTCTGCATTTTAATTTTTTCTTGTATATAACATCTTGGGGTTTTTATTTTATTTTTGTATATATTGGGTTTTTTTGGAAAAATTTCTTTTATTTGTACAGGTGAAATATCTTAAGGGATCAAAGAAAAGAGTAAACTTCTGAAGTTTCCAACCCTTAAAAACCCTAGACGTCTAGGGTTTTTGAGCCCATTTTTGCCGGTTGCTTATTTTCAAATTGGGGAGGAAACCCATTTTCTAAAGGCCCTAGCCCTTACCCAACCTAACAGGCTAGTGTTTGGGACCTATTTTGCAAGCATTAAGAAGGCTGTAACCCCTACAAGGGCTAGATCTAATTGCAAATAATGGTTTCTTCAAGGGATTGACATTTTAAAAATTCCAAAAAACTTTTAACATTAGTCAATAATTAAATGTTTTATTCCTTTGTATGATACTTAGAATTTTAAAAAAGAGATAATCAATTTTGAAGGTAGCTTATTTTCAATCTTAGGGTTTTAGCTTATCACTAAGGTATTAAAGCATAAAAGGAGAAATTTTTAATTAAGGAAGAAGCATATTTTTTCTATAGTTAAAGGTAAAGTAAATTTTTTAACATCTCTAAAGTTTGACTATAAGGAAATTTTAAATTTTCTAGATTGGAAAACTTAAGACAATCATTTAAATTTGGAATTTCTAGCATTTAAATGTCATTGTTCTTTAATGGTAATCACTTTTGAAATTTAAAGTGCTTAAGTTGCGCATTGAGTTTTGAATATTTCGTGTATGACATCTATTGAAATTTGCTCGTCGTTTAATTAACTCTAACTGTGGTTTAAATTACTTGAATTGCTATTTATTGCATATTAGACTTTGAGAGTTTTTCAAGTAATGGAATTATGGTGAATTACATGTCTTTCGTTTCCTAAATTGAGTATCTTTAATGCATTATCTTGAAGGTGATATTGAAGAATTGTGAAGATATTTATGTTCTCTTTGAGCTATAATTGCATTGGAATGATAAACTTGTGATTTGATCGGGAATTATATTTTGATCTTTTAAATACATTGTTGAGAAGTTTATCTTTGAGTCTAGTGAAGTGAATATCTATTTGAGTAATCTATGGACTTTGGCGTATATATCATAAATAATTGTGGCATAAGCGCTTTCAATCATCAAATCTTGCTTCGTCTCGCTCCATCTTCTAATCATTCTCCTTGAATTCTGCATTCTAAGTTAGCATTGCATATAGGATAGTTATTCATCCAAGCAACAGTTTCTCATCAAGTACTTGGTTTTAATTTCCCTAGCAAGATAGTTGACTCCATAAGGCACTGGTATCAATCATTCAAATCTAATTGAATCCTATAAGTCTTGCTAAATCTAAAACAAGTACTTGGTCACTTGACTGTGTCTCCTGAACTGGTTGGTTCCCAACTAGTTCTCCTTCATTCCATTTCTGTAGGGTCTACCCCCCTTAGCCTCCTATTGGGATACAACTTAAACAGAGAGATAGGGGATCAGGGTGACAACCCCTGATCTGAGCCGTTGTTGGTGTTGAGTTTTCTTGTGTGATGAGGTAGCATCGGATGTGCTCTAGCTCCCAAACTTTGTGGAGGGACTAGAGTACATGAGATCTCCAATACCCAGAAAGGGATTTGGGAAATTTCATCTGGTTTGGGAGATAATTAATTAATTAATAATATCAATTATGGTCCCTAAGTCTAATGAAGTGAACAAAGTTCCTTCTCAAGTTAAATACTCCAGAAGGCTTGCAATATGAAAATATCCATGAGGATATAAATATTATTATTAAAATGTATGAGGAATGAGTTGATTGATGATTGAGAATTACAAATGAGGCCTGCTTATATACCTAGGCATGCGCCTCTTCACGAAAGGTCATGTCTCATTTAGACATGCCCTTTCAACCTAATTACTAATTAACTAATTAATCATTATTTACATTATTTTATTCATTACATTGCCTTCCTCTTCAAAAAGCTTTGTCCTCAAAGCTTGTTGATGAAAGGCCTTGATTTCTTTTCCTGCTACAAATGCCTTCCCGTCTCGTGGCAGTCATCCTTGTCGATACAAGTTGATATGATCCTCTAAGTGACAAACAAAATTGTCACACTGAGAAGGGATCAGACCATCCTGAATCAATCTTCAGTGGACTCTTACGATGACTTGAAACTTGTGATAAATTATCACTTGAGCGGATTATATTGACATTAGTATTCTTCAAAACATCAGCTTGTTGTTTCTGTTCTGAATATGTAGCTTGATCGAGTTGTCTACTCTCGTGATTTGGATGTCGATAGGGAGCTTTTTTTTATTTGACTTTCCCTTATTAGGAGTGTGGCAACTTTTTGATTTTCTTCTGGCGAGGATGTTGTTGAGTTGGTTACACAACCTTCACATGGGACGTTCATCATTTGAACTACAACATCTAAGTTTGTATTTTCTGCAACTTGCTTGTCTGCTTCTTGAGTTGTGACATTTACTGGATCAATGTTTGTTTTTTCTTCAACTTGAACTTCTACATTTGAAGATTTCGACGATTCCTTTTTGACAAGTTGTTGCACCTTGTTTTCTAATGACTTCTTATCTTTCTTCAACTTCGTAATTTGCGTTAGTAATTTGTCGTTGTGGTCCTTGAGGTGAGCAACTTCTTCATTCTTGTTAGTGGTGATTTTGTCAATTTCCTTTTGCATATTTTGGATCGACTTTTTACTTTCTTGGAAAATTACGTTTGAAATTTCTTGTATGTTTTCAGACGTCACGAAATTTGGCTTCAAGTTAACGTCCTGTAGCGTTATTTTCTTCTTTTTGTAGGAGAATGTCAATTTTTTTTTTTTTTTTTTTTCGTATTTAGGATAAATAAACCTAAGATTTTCATCCATGGTGAACCCAACACAATATCACTATTATCAAAAAGTAAGGTTTTCACAGTAAATTCAGTAAAGTGAGAGATAAAAATATAATCCCCAATATTAAGTTGTAGACTTTTTATGTCGTATTTTTTTTTGTCAAAAAAGTCCAATGTTTCGATTATATTTGACTCAAGAATCACCAATTGGTTGGCAATTTTAGGGTTTATATAATTTTTCTCTTCGGCGGGTGATATAGCAATAATGACATCTTTTCCTGCGAGAGTTCCTTTAATTTTAAATATCACTTTAGCGTCACAAGGTACGGTTTCTAAAAATCTTCCCTCTTTCATTTTTGACTTAGACTCCAATTTTCTTTTTGAGATGAACTTATATACGCTTGGAGTGATCTACTTTAAACATAATTAAGTCCCCTTATAATGTTGAATCGAAACCTTTTAAATTTCATTTTCCTTAAATATTTTTGGATTCAAATGAAAATAAAATATTTTATTATATAATCCTTCCTTCCGTTTGTTGAAAATACTTCTTTGATTTAAATTAAATGTATGCTTTTTTTTTTTTTTTTTTTTTTTTAACTTTTAAGTTCTGTAATTAATAAATGGGTTTCATATATATATATATATGGTTAATACTCTATTAATCTTCTTTTTCCTACCGTTTTAAAATTATGACGATTTTAACCAATAGTGACATGTACGTAACCCCACTCCAAGAGTTATTTTACTGCACGTTTTAATTATATCGTAGGGATGCAACTCAAATGGAATGACAACAAGATATAGGTGGGACTTATGACGTCTAGAAAAATAGGAGAAAAATGATCTTCTTCACTGCTGGGTGGCTGGACAACCCCAAATTCAGCGGTTTCAACTTGTTTTTATTAAATAATAAATGCAATGTTGAATATCAAAATTGAGTCGTATGGTTGATGGCATAAATAGGGTGGATTGCTATGGCAGAAATTGGCAGCACGGAAGGATGGCGACGACACGGAAAGATAGTGGCGACGATGGCAAGGATGGGCGGAATCGTTGTGGGGGTGGCTAATTACAAGCGGAACAAGAAATTGAGCAGCTGGTGGTGAAGGTCGTGTTGTTCGACAGAGCGTTGATAAGGTGCGTGCTGGTCGATGATGGTGGCAGCGTTGATGGCTGAAGGTGCAGCCTGTTGACCGACAACGACGTTGATGGGAGAAACGAAGGCGATTGAAGCGATTTATTTATGCAGTGGGAACTATGGTAAACGAGCCGCTATGTGGCAGCTACGAAGACAACAGATGCGACAATTTTGAATTTGTTTTTATTTTTAATATATATAAATTTTACTTTTTGGTTTAAATATATTATTTTTTTAAGTAATCTTCAGAACACTGGCGGAGGGGAACAACGATAGAAGGGACGATGCCGGTGCAGCAGAAGAAGCGGAAGAAGTGCAGCTGGGTTGTGTTAGGTCCCTATATCACTAGTATAGCCCCTTATTATTGTTAGTGTAAACCCCTTATTGTTATTGTTGTACCCTTGTAACCCCCATTTTGTTATTATTGTGCCCTTAAATTATTATTGTTAGGTCGGCTAGGATTACATTGTGGCCCACTAGGATTGCATTATGGCTCCATGGACTCCTATATATAGAAAGGAGGTTTTGTGAATTGTATCATCCAAGAATTGTTCATTCATGTAATGTATTGGAGGTTGCCCCCTCTAAGTGGCTTATTTCTAAGGCGTTGATATCTCTTTTCTTCTCTTTTTGGAGTTGGTTACACAACATTTGGTATCAGAGGCTTGGGATTCTAGGGTTTCGCTGCTCCAAACAGGTCATCGTGGCATTTTCGCTATAAATTTTTTTCTACGAAGTTTCAGAAGCTGAAATTTTTAGGGTGCGAAACTGAAATCCTGAGGAAGATTGTCTAAAAATTTCAAAGCTTGGTTCGCAATATTTTCGGAGATATCATCTGTGGAAGTTAGGCCTTCTTTCAAGCTCCTAAACAGGTCATCGTGGCATTTTCGCTATAAAACTTTTTCTACGAAGGTTCAGAATCTGAAATTCATATGGTGCGAAGCTGAAATCCTGAGGAAATTCGTCAAAAAATTTCAGAGCTTGGTTCGCAATATTTTTGGAGATATGATCTGTGGAAGGTAGTGCTTTTTCAGGCTCCTGAATTTCATCTCAAAGAGGTGATCGGGGGAAAACTTCAATAACTCTCTCTCTGGGCATTGGATTGAAGTTCCGTCAAAATTGGTCTCAAGTACACTGCCTATAGTTTCTTGGATATCAATTTCAGAGACAAAGAACAAAACAGTGACACGTGGCAAGTTGTACAAGTTCACTCTACTGAACCAGTCAAAAATTAGGTCATTGTGGGAGATTGGACACAAATTTGTCTTGGAGAATCCAAATCAGGTCAGACCTGTGGCATTTGAAAGAAGCTTCAGAGGGCTACTACAGGGCTGAATTTGAGATATCGAAGATTTTCAATTACAAAGATAATTCAATTTCAATATCGAGCTCCTAAGAGCTAGTAAAAGGTGTGTATTTTTTTTTCCGAATTACATAAGTCTTGTTTGAAGAATCAAGTTGAATTGATTCCAAGGGCAACTTGTAGAATAGATATCAATATTGGATTTTAAAATGACCCCTAAAAAGAATTCAACACCCATTAAGCCTTCAGAAGGCTCTACTATGACTCATGAAGATGAAGAATTGCAACATGATCTATCAAAATTACAAGAGCGAATGCAACAGTTTTCACTCTCGCAAAGAGCAACAAAAATGAAATGGAAGTTTTGAAGAAAGGCATGGAAGTGAAGATGGACGGTTTGAAGAAAGGCATGGAAGCTAAAATGGATGGCGTGGAAGCTAAGATGGATGGCGTGGAAGCTAAGATGGATGACATGAAAGACAACATGGAAAACATGAAGAGTGATCTAAAAGAATACATGGAAGGCTTGATGACAAGCTTAAAACCAGAAATGATTCCTAATGGCGGAAATATAGGAGAAGAACCTCATGATGAGAACAAAATAAATGTTAATCATGATTTCATAAACTCCAATGTTGGCGGGAAGAACCACCATATTCCAAAAATGGATATGAAGAAGTTTGATGGAAAGGATCCGGTAACATGGATACTACAGATGGAGCAATATTTTGATCTCCATAACGTGCAAAACACACAAAAGGTACGCATTGCAACTTTACATTTAGAACAAATACATTTGTATGGTATCAATGGCTTTGCTCCCGTAAAAAAATTGTCACTTGGTCAATTTTTACGGAGGAAATGATAGCACATTATGAGGATACAAAGAGCAACACCTTCTTTACCCAATTGATGAATCTCAAACAAAAGGGTTTAGTGGGGCAGCACATTGAGGACTTCCAAAAATTGAATATAAGGGTGACTGATATTCCAGAGGGACACAGGATTGATCTCTTCCTAGGCACTTTAAAGGATAACATCCAACATGAAGTTCGCGTTTTGGAACCTGATTCATTGGAGAAGGCATTCAAGTTGGCAAGAAAAGTTGAATGTAAAATTATGGCGACAAGGAAGCCTACCACTCAATTCTATAAAGAAGGAAGTGTTGCTACACCTCGATTTCCACAACCTACAAGGTTGACACCACAACAATTGGAAGAAAAAAGAGCAAAAGGGCTTTGCTACAGTTGTGATAGCAAATACACTAAAGGTCATAAGTGTGTCGAGAAGAAATTATTTTACATAGATTGTGAAGAGGAAGAAGAAAATGAACAAGAAGAGGATATACACCAGGAACCAGCCCTAGAAGAGGAAGAAATGAATCCGACCACATCGTGTAATGCACTGGCAGGAATTACCACTCCTCAAACTCTCAAGATAGAAGGACCAATCAAGAAGAAAAAGGTAATAGTGTTGATTGATTCAGGTAGCACCCATAATTTTATTCATTGTAAGGTAGCCAAGGAATTAAATTGTTTCCTATACCCAGCACCAGAATGTCAAGTGATGGTTTCAAATGGAGGAACTATAAATTGCTCGGGAAAATGCCATAATATCAAGCTAACCATGGGGGAATATATATTGACTAGTCCAATGCTTTCCATTCCTATGGGAGGTGCTGATGTTGTACTAGGAGTACAATGGTTACAATCTTTGGGGACGGTAGCTTTTAATTTTCAAGAACTTTTCTTGAAATTTTTTTCATAAGGAAAGGAAGTCGAATTACGGGGTATTGCGGGGAAGCCAGGAAGGATAATAAGCTCTAATGTCATGACAAAGCTTCTAAAGAAAGAACAGCGAGGCGTAATTGCACTATTATGCTCACTAGAAGTTCCAACATCAAAATCATCTATTTCTGCAGATCTCCAACAAGTCTTGGACAATCATTCCAAGGTGTTTGAAACTCCCAAAGGACTCCCACCTATTCGTGATCATGATCATGCTATTCATTTGATTCCAGGAAGTGTTCCTCCAAACATCAGGCCTTATAGATATCCTACTTCCAAAAGAGCGAAATTGAACGTATGATTGCAGAAATGTTAGAGGCGGGTATAATTCAACCCAGTCAAAGTTCTTTCTCTGCTCCTGTAGTATTGGTACACAAGAAGGATGGATCATGGCTAATGTGTCCAGATTATAGGGAGCTCAATAAGCTCACCATTAAAGACAAATTTCCCATTCCTGTGATTGATGAATTATTGGATGAATTACATGGAGCAATTTATTTTACCAAGTTGGATCTTCGTTCAGGATATCATCAAATTAGAATGAAGACCGAAGATTAACTGATATTCCAGAGGGACACAGGATTGATCTCTTCCTAGGCACTTTAAAGGATAACATCCAACATGAAGTTCGCGTTTTGGAACCCGATTCATTGGAGAAGGCATTCAGGTTGGCAAGAAAAGTTGAATGTAAAATTATGGCGACAAGGAAGCCTACCACTCAATTCTATAAAGAAGGAAGTGTTGCTACGCCTAGATTTCCACAACCTACAAGGTTGACACCACAACAATTGGAAGAAAAAGAGCAAAAGGGCTTTGCTACAGTTGTGATAGAAAATACACTAAAGGTCATAAGTGTGCTGAGAAGAAATTATTTTACATAGATTGTGAAGAAGAAGAAGAAAATGAACAAGAAGAGGATATACACCAGGAACCACCCCTAGAAGAGGAAGAAATGAATCCCACCATATCGTGTAATGCACTGGCAGGAATTACCACTCCTCAAACTCTCAAGATAGAAGGACATATAAAGAAGAAAAGGGTAATAGTGTTGATTGATTCAGGTAGCACCCATAATTTTATTCATTATAAGGTAGCCATGGAATTAAATTGTTTCCTATACCCAGCACCAGAATGTCAAGTGATGGTTGCAAATGGAGGAACTATAAATTGCTCTGGAAAATGCCATAATATCAAGCTAACCATGGGGAATATGTATTGACTAGTCCAATGCTTTCCATTCCTATGGGAGGTGCTGATGTTGTACTAGGAGTACAATGGTTACAATCTTTGGGGACGGTAGCTTTAATTTTCAAGAACTTTTCTTGAAATTTTTTTCAGAAGGAAAGGAAGTCGAATTACGGGGTATTGAAGGGAAGCCGGGAAGGATAATAAGCTCTAATGTCATGACAAAGCTTCTAAAGAAAGAACAACGAAGCGTAATTGCACAATTATGCTCACTAGAAGTTCCGACATCAAAATCATCTATTTCTGCAGATCTCCAACAAGTCTTGGACAATCATTCCAAGGTGTTTGAAACTCCCAAAGGACTCCCACCTATTCGTGATCAAGATCATGCTATTCATTTGATTCCAGAAGTGTTCCTCCAAACATAAGGCCTTATAGATATCCTTACTTCCAAAAGAGTGAAATTGAACGTATGATTGCAGAAATGTTAGAGGCAGGTATAATTCAACCTAGTCAAAGTTCTTTCTCTGCTCCTGTAGTATTGGTACACAAGAAGGATGGACCATGGCGAATGTGTCCGAATTATAGGGAGCTCAATAAGCTCACCATTAAAGATAAATTTCCCATTCCTGTGATTGATGAATTATTGGATGAATTACATGGAGCAATTTATTTTACCAAGTTGGATCTTCGTTCAAGATATCATCAAATTAGAATGAAGACCGAAGATATTCCAAAAACAACATTTCGAGCTCATGAGGGTCATTATGAATTTTTGGTCATGCCTTTTGGCCTTACCAATGCACCTTCTACATTTCAAGGGTTGATGAATTCCATTTTCAAACCCTTCCTTAGAAAATTTGTGCTAGTATTTTTTGATGATATACTAATCTACAAGAGGTCTTGGAAGGATCATGTTGAACATGTTGACAGGGTGCTCAAACTATTGCAGGAGAAACAATTATATGCGAAAAAGTCCAAATGTTTCTTTGGAGTACAAGAGGTGGAATATCTGGGTCATATTGTATCTCACGAGGGTGTTAAAGTGGACCCTAACAAAATTAAAGCCATTAAGGAATGGAAAGTTCCTACAACCATAAAGCAGCTGCGAGGATTTCTCGGGTTAACAGGGTATTATCGCAAGTTTGTTAAGAATTATGGGAGAATAGCAGCACCTCTAACAACATTATTGAAGAAAGATGCATTTTCATGGACTCGTGAAGCAACTAAGGCCTTTGAACGTCTTAAAGAGGAAATGTGCCTAGCACCGGTCTTAGCTACACCAGACTTCACAAAAACCTTTATTGTGGAATGTGATGCCTCAGGAAATGGAATTGGTGCAGTTTTAATGCAGGAAGGAAGACTCATTGCTTTTGAAAGTCGTCCAATCAAAGGAAAGTATTTACAGAAACCTATTTATGAGAAGGAAATGTTAGCAATACTGCATGCACTAAAGAAATGGCGAACTTACCTAATGGGAAGACACTTCAAGGTGAAAACTGATCATGATAGTCTTAAACACTTTTTGGAACAAAGAATATCTTCAGAAGAGCAGCAAAAATGGGTCACAAAGATGTTGGGTTATGACTTTGAAATAATCAACAAAAAAGGAAAGCTTAATGTTGTTGCAGATGCACTCTCAAGAAAGAATGAAGAGGTGGAAGCATTGCTTTGTGCCATTTCTATTATCCAACCAGATTGGATAACCGAAGCAAGAGATGAATTGAAGAAGGACAAAGATGTATGGACACTCATTCAAAAGTTGCAGCAAGATCCTAGTACATCTGATACATTTAGTTGGAAAAATGATTCCTTATGGTACAAAGATCGCTTATATCTTTGTAAGAATTCTCAACTAAAACAAAATATTCTTCTGGAATTGCACACTTCTCCTTTAGGAGGACACTCAGGATTTTTAAAAACTTACCACAGGGTGAAGAAAGAATTTTTTTGGGATGGCCTTAAATCCGATATTCGAAAGTTTGTGGCGGAATGTTTGGTTTGCCAGCAGAATAAAGTGGAAACAATTAAGACCCCAGGACTTCTACAACCTTTATCCATTCCAAGTCAACGTTGGGAGGAGATTTCAATGGATTTTATCACAGGTTTATCTAAGTCCGAAGGAAAGAGTGTCATCATGGTGGTAGTTGATAGACTTACCAAGTATGCACACTTTTGTGCATTATCTCATCCATTTAAAGCAAGTACAATTGCTACTACATTTATGGACAGAATTCAAAAGTTACATGGAAGCCCAAGGGTTATTGTGAGCGACAGAGATCCCATTTTTACTGGAAATTTTTGGACGGAGTTATTTTCTTGTTTGGGTACTCAATTAGCTCATAGCTCATCTTATCATCCTCAATCTGATGGTCAAACTGAGATAGTAAATAAATTTTTGGAAGGATATCTTCGTTGTTTTGTATTCGATAAACAAACACAATGGGTCAAGTGGTTACCTCTTGTTATAGCATCATTTCTCACCTGACATGATTCATGATTGCTTCATGGCTTTATGGGCACCCATTCCACAGACGGACAAATTCACTTAAAAAAAATAGGACCTCCATACGACTCAATCACTCGCTGGGCAGAGCACACAGTACAGCTAAAGACTTTTCCGCGTGAGTGCCATTTTAATGAGCTTGTGCAACATATGCAACCTTACTCTTGCTATGATGGTTACTCTGTAGTTCAACCACCCCAGTCAGGCTGTCCGTTTCCAATTGCTGAAACTACTTGGAGGGACTGGCAAAAAGACCTCATATGTATGCAGCCTAAGGAGAGAGAGACTATATTAAGGCACTGATTCTGTCCAAGTCTGATTCCCCGTGCCTCCTGCACTTTCCCAGTTCATTGTAGGAAACCCTTGTTTCCTTGAGATACACATCCTTTTATATGTTATCTCGTATGCACCAGTTTGGAAGGAGTCTTAGCGAGGCAAGGGCTGGACGGATCCGGACGACGGTCTGCGAAGGCCTTGGAAGGATCAGGTGATCTCTCCTCTTGATTACTTTTGTACGTACTATTTATAATACAGAAGTATCATGTTGTTCCCGAAATAAACGTGTTAGTGTATGCTTTAATGTATGAAGAATATTTGTTATACATGCATTCATGATGATTTGTTTAATGTTTTATATGAATCTCACTAACATATAGAGTAGAAATATACTGTACAACTTGTCCTTTGTGCTGGTTTCTTCTTGTATTTCAGGTGAAGGAGGAAGGACGGTTGCAGGGAGTTTGAACTCCACGTGGATCTACTTCAAACGTAGGACCAACGGGTAAACCTCTCATTCTACTCGATTTTGTTTTTATGAATGTGCATGATCGTGTGAGTCTCTGTTAAGTAGTACGCCCCTGCTCTGTGGAGGTTGAATCCCAACCAACCTCTAGGGTGTTAAATCCCCGAAACAGAACTGGCGACTCCGCTGGGGATCACATTTTTGTGATTCTCCTGTTGGGTTGTTTCAGCTGTTTGGTAGGTTGCCAATAGTCTTTTCTGTCTTTTACAGTCCAGTTTGCTTTCTTGCAGTCAGTCTGAAGTCTTGATATCTTTCCCAGGCTTGTACTTTTTATTTTTCATTATCTTTTTTTGTATACGCCTTTTTGCTTGCACACAGTCGCGTATACCCGCGAGTTTGTGTAGAAGGAACCGCGTATACGCGGGTTTCCCTCAACACAGACGCGTATACACGCTGGTTTCATAACTGCAAGGTCGCGTATACCTAGGCTGAATTTGAAATTTTAAGATTATGGTGTTTTTGGTCTTTTCTGGCTGTGGAGGCCTGTGTCTGCAGAGTCTCTGTACTTACTGGAGTGTGGCAGAAGTGGTTTCAAGTCTTGTTTCTCTTTCGTTTGTCCGAAAACTGATCTTTTTGGCGAAGTGTTCTTGTTGGTGCTAGCACTCCTGGATTGAGTTCCAAGATCGCTTTCTGAGCGTTCTTGGCTGTTCTGCTTTACCAGAACAGAGAGCTTCTGCTCACTGACTCGCTCTTGTCTTTGTGTTGTGCTTTGCATTGCGTTCTTTGCTTTGTTTTCGATTGGTTTTCTTGAGTTTCATAGGCTAGGGTTTTGTTGCATTTTTCGAAGATCTTTTCTTGTTTCTTTGGAGTTTTGTGTTGCAACGAATTTGCACTATTTCTCTAGGCTGTTTGATTGAGTTTTTTGGTCTTCCGTTGCTCTTATTGATCTTGCTATTATTAGCTTTATAAGGTTTGGGGGCATAGTTGAAGTTCATGCTTGAAATTCGGTCTCGTTTTGGCTTGGATTGGGATAGTTGTTCTTGGTTTTCTTGAAACTCTTGTTTTATAAAACTGAAAAGCCCAAAAACATTTGTTTTGCTTTTTGTTTTTGCATATCAAAAACTCAAAAAACATTTTTTCTTGTTTTTGTTTTTGTTGTTGCCTTTTTCATTTTCGTTTGGCTTCATCTTTTGGGACTTTAGTGAAGTTTCTTGCTTCTAGTTTTAGCTTGATTTTAAGGAGAGGTTGTCTTTTGATTTCTTCTTCTTCTTGTTGAGTATTTTGGTGTCTTATATTGAGAGTTCTTGTTTGCAAGAATTGGCTTTCTGGATATCAAAAGATGAGTTAAAACTGAAGGAGCCCTTTTTGGGAAATTTCACCTTGTTTCAAGAGACTTTTTGCATCTTAGAATTTACATGCTAGTGGTCATTTTCATTAGGTGCATTGAATCATTTAGTTAGCTTCTTAATTTTTGTGAGTGTGAGTTTGTAATTCGAAAAGAAAAATACATTTTTAGTCTCGTAGAACTTACATAGAAATTGCTCTTCATCGAAAGACTAAGAACTGCATGTGCATGTAGTCAGGTTTTTATTAATTTCTTTTGCGTCAGAACATCATTGGTTTCAACTCCATATCCTTGTAACTTAATACAACAGCCCTTAAAATAAGCGATTTAATCTAAAATCAACTAGCAAGTTTTATTAAGTGTCAATCACCAACTAGCTAGGTTGTAGGGCCTTGGAATAGGTGAGTGGAGAGTTAACTCTCCAAGGCCGCTCAAACAAACATAGAAGTTGATTAATTGAGCGAAATCCAACTCCGTGAGGTGGACTGGAAAGCTCTCATCCGAGAGCTCTGCTAGGGAAGTGAAGGCAGAGGGATACCCCTCCCATTAGCTAACCTAACTCAAGACCGGTTCGCCTTAAATTTTCATACTATCAGTCCATAGTTGTCGCTCCTAGGTTCCACACTGTGGTTTGCAAGGAATACCTGGTACTGAAGGGTGACGCTGATCACTTCCAGCAAGATTTTGGGGTGCCCCTTATGGCTTGGGTGCTTGAGCTTCAAAAGGTCAAGAGCAGAGGTCTGCTAATCAAGCTTCGGGATACCTTCATAGTTGTTCGTGGGCCCTAATCATCCCATCGGCTTGAGTGCCCTTATACTTCGTCCAGAGCTGGTGTCCGGTCCTCATCACCCGGAGCGGAAATACTTGGAGGTTGTTTGCTTGCTGTTTCTCAGGGTTTTGTTTTTAGTGTGTGCTCTTTGCTCCTAGCTTGCCTAGCTTTTCACTTTTCTTGAGTCTAATATAATAAATCTATAAAAGTGGCTGATCAAGCGCCTCGACGTTCGAGGAGAATCCGGGGGTTATCTCCCGAGAGTGCAGAGCCTTCTTCGAGAAGGCGTAGGAGCGATCTAGCTGGTGGTTTTCACCCTGTAGAGTCTGACACTGTGGAGAGAGATCCTCCACTAAGGTCTGAAGGTTTCATTGCTGATTCCGGTGTCGGTTCCGAGAGGAGCGTTTCGCTCACCTCGAGGGTATTGTTTCCTCAGGAGGAAGATTTTCAGATAGAAGATATACCTGAGCCTGCAGCTACAGGTCCATCTCCTCTTCCTCTCGATCATCCGTTTGTTATTCAGTACGTCGGACCGGAGTCTGAGAGACCGCCGGATCTTCCATATCTTTCTTATCTTTCGATGGCCACGACTGGGAACGCGGCTTCTACCGTGAGTGCTGCGGGCATTCAGACCCCTGCTTCTGTCGAGGCAGGGGGCACTCTTGCTCCATCTTCGAGTGCTTCTAGTACTGCTATGTTTGGCTCTGGGTTCACCCAAGCATATGCTTCTCAATCTGGTCCCTTCGTTTCAGGGATGTCCATTGCTGGAAATCCCTCTTTTTCTTTTACCGCCGGTGCAACTGGATCTACGCCCATGTCTAACATGGCTAGTGGATCGGCTTCGTTTCAGGGTTTCCCCTTTGGGACTGGGCATATTCCTAGTCCTAATCCTTCTTTAGGGTCATTTCCTTTCACATCCCAGACCCAAAGTTTTAACCCTTGGGCTCAGGGACCAAGTTCGACCGCTTTTATGGGATGGAATCCTATGTTTGCAACGTATGGGGCAGGGAATCAGTTCATCGCGAGTCATCCAGGGAATGCTTCTTTCCCTGCATCGAGTTCTTATCAGTCTTTTTCTCCTCTATCTAATGCATGGAACCCCTACCAGGGGCTTACATCTTCAGTCAATACTTCAGCGGGGGGAACTAGTCTGGGTCTTGGTAACTCGGCGTGGGGAGGAGGTTCTTCTCCGTTTTCTACGGGTCCTTTCTGGCAGCCTGGTGCCTCATCAAATCCAGGCTATTCTTTTCAGAATGTAGGAAATCCATCCCATCAAGGATGGAATTCTCAGGCTCCGCCGCGATTACCATTTCTGGCAACGTTAAACTTGCCAGACTTGGCGAAGTTAACTAATGACCCGATTCGATATAGTCCGGGTTGGCCTCCGGTTCCAACCAAACTTCCTTCAGACATTCCTAAGTTTGAAGGTAAGAATGGTGAAGATCCGGCAGACCACGTCACCACATTCCATTTATGGTGCTCTTCCAACTCTCTGATCGACGACTCGGTTAGATTGAGATTATTTCAGCGCACCTTAACTGGGAATGCAGCCAAATGGTATATAGAGCTCACTGGGGGCAGTTTCGCCACATTTGGAGAACTGGCTGTCACTTTTCTTAACCATTTTCAGTTGCCTGTCAGATATGAGGCTGGGACCGAACTCCTGGCTAATTTTAAGTAGGATGAGGCAACTCACATTTCTGATCACATTCAGGAATGGAGGAGAAGCAAGAGGCTTATCAAAGCCCATATTCCAGGTGAGTTCCTTCTCGAGTGGTCTTTGCAATCACTTCAGTCAGACATTTCAAAGGATGTATCCCTATCTGGGGTATTTTCCGAGGAGCAGCCATCTTTTAGGGCCCAAGAACTAGAGTTGATCTATTCTCGCCGGCATGCTTGCGTTACTTTGCTCCAATGTCTTCGTATCTAAGATGATCTCACCGAAACCCAAACCTCGGGTCCGCATGGTGACGGACTTGTCTGATGGGCCGCAGTAGTGCAGCCGCCTGCTTTTCAATTGTGCTAGCTTGTCGATACAATCCGTCCTTCTCGGGGTCGTCGTGCTCGGCTGAGTTTCATCTTCCCAGTCTTTGTCCATCAATGCTGTCCAATCTTCTGAACCCAAAGGAAATCAACAGTCCGATGGGAAGAAGAAGGGACGTAATAACAAGAAGAAGGGCAAAGATGGGAAGGGCAATGCAAATAAAACCAACGAGCGTGTTGGTGAAGGGCAAAAGGAGAAAAAGAAAGTGAAGTTTCCGTGCAAGCTTTGTGCTGGAGACCATCTCACACACCTTTGCCCGAAAATTCAGGATGCTCAGCGCCTGTTATCTCAGCAAGGTTCTTCTAGTTCCCAGGCTGTGCTAACAAACCCTTTTCCCCAAGGGTAGCAATTAATTGCTGGCGCGAATCAAAATCCTGGGGCTTCCTCTGGAGGTCCTCAGGAAGGGGAAATTCCATCAAATATCTTTATGATGAGTGCTCACGTGGATGTCGCTACGAGATCCCGTGATTATGGCGGAGAGGAATCTTCGAAAGCTAAGGAAGTTCCTGATGCTACCGAGCCGCTTCACATCACGAAGCCAACTGGCCGAGTCTGTTTCTGGCTGCCAGCATCTTCAAGGGTCAACCATTAAGGCAATGATGAGGGCTGCCCAACTACTGATTGTAGAAGATATGCGCTGCAGTCCCTGTGCTGTCACTTTTAGAGGTGTTCCATGGACGGGTCACATAAAGGCTTTGCTCACCGCTATCGGGGCTATTGATCCGAAAAATTCTCTTCTGATTACCTTTGATATGAAGAATTTTAAGAAGAGACTTCCTCATCATATGGCCTTCCATATTAAATCATCGTGCCGGAAGACTAATATCTTTCGCACGGTCGTTGATGAGGGTGCTTCTACTTGCGTGATGTCTCTCGCATGCTGGAAGACACTAGGATCTCCCAAAGCTGTTCCATCTAGCACTATTCTTACTGCATTCGATGGCCATTCTCATAGGCCCCATGATATTGTCCCGGCTTTGCCCATCTGTGTTGGGGGCAAAACCGTTAACATAGAGGTTGAGGTAGTAGATGCAGCCTTGGACTACAACCTTCTGTTGGGGAGGAACTGGATATATGATATGGATGCTATTGCATCCTCACTATTTCGGATAGTATGTTTCCCCCACGAAGGGAGGATAGTTACGGTGGATCAACTGGACTGTCCTCCTGTAGACCTGGATGCGCCTCCTGACTCATCTATCCCTAAGTTGGACAATACTAAGGCACCTATCGAGAATCTGGGAGTTGGAATGTATTCTTCCCTGATGGGATCTTTTGATCTTCCTCCTCCTAAGGTGTCTATCAATGCTATTTCATCCTCCAAGGTTCCCCTTCGAAGAGAGTTCTTTCGAACTCATTATTTTTCGGACCCTTGGACCTTACCTTCCCCAACTGCCACTTTGGAGGAAGGGCAAGTGGGTGGAATGGCATTCTCGATTTCTGCAGCTGAGATTGCATATCAGTCTGTTGTTGACACTGCAGAGTCTGATCCAGCTCCTCTTTCGCCGGAAGAGTTGGATGGTGATGTGGCTCCGGCTTGAACGCTTACTTCTTCTTCTGCCCAGGATTGTCTAGATACCACTCTTCCATCTGAAGAGGCCATCCTGGAAGCGATGACAGGTATAGATAGACCGTGGGATGACTTGCATCATTGGTCTTACTTCCTACCTGACTTGAGCGAAGTCGAAACAAGTTTTCCAAGTCCTTAGTCTCCTGGACCTGTTCACCCAGTCTTGAGCCCCTTAGCACCAGCACAGGTTTATGCTGAAGGGAACATGGCTGTGATTTCTCCTACTATCCCGGTGAACATCTCCAGGAATCCCAACATTATCGAGAATGTCTTCGTTGGAGCTGAATGTTCCCATGAAGAGGTTCAAATCTATACCGAGCTCTTCAAAGAGTATAGGGATGTTTTTTCTTGGTCTTATGAGGAAATGCCTGGCATAGACCCATCTATCGTCCAGCATGAGATCAAGACGTATGAAAATGCTAAGCCG